>MJHO01000136.1:0-500817 GCA_002076135.1 Xerophyta viscosa | reverse complement strand
CAATCTCGTGGAGGCAGGCCCTTGGCATGAGCGAATGGGGCATTTTCCCGGGCAATCGCCTTGGCCAGGCTAGGCCCTTGGCATGGGTGAATGAGGCAGTTGTTCGGCAATCTCCGGGCGGGAGGCCCTCGGCACGAGCACTCCGCCATTTACCCGGTCAATCACTTCGGTCATGCCGTTGGCATGGGTGAATGGGGCATTTGCCCTGGTAATCTCGTGGCGGCAGGCCGTTGTCACTAGCGAACAGTGCATCTGCCCGTGCAATCGCCTCGGCCATGCCCAGAAATTTTGCACTAGTATTCTCTGTACATGCTTTCATTCCATAAATTTTCATATAAAAATACTTGCTCAAGTATAAGTTTCTGACGTTTGGATCAACTTCTTAAATTGCCCCATTTTGAGTTTGACAACTAGTTTGCATCTTTTCAACCAAAGCATGTCGGTCATTTGTTCAGTTTGTAGCTTGTCATGATATGTATCTTGTATTCTCTTCTCAATACACGTTTATCTTTTCTATGATCTTCTAACTTGAAATAATGCAACTCCGGAGTGAATTTCGTTTAAAAATAAAATTGCCGATTTCAAGATTGTGTGGAAGCAAATGTTTGTATGGTAACTTGGTTCTGAAGAGTGATAGGGTGATGAATTTTGCAGAATATATTATCTAAATGCATGTTTTTGAATTTTCACTTGTCAAATACTTAGGCTACCTTTTCAGGGTTTCGACCTAACTGGTATTTCTTTTTTTTTCTATTTTATCTTTTGACGCGAATACCAACATTGGTGATGAAGGAATCTGGTTACTCGATAAAATATAGCTTTAAATTTATTTGCACACTCATACATTAGAAAGTTATCGTTTGACGTAAAAGTAAACATGGGTCACATGCATACTTCTAGTTACCAGATAACTTTAGGTAGTGGAATAAATATTTATACATTTTTTCTTTGGCCAAAATTTAGTAAATACCCCTTTACTATAGACTTTTGGGCGCTCATATCCTTCAACTTATTTTGGGACCTTTCATACCCTTCTACTTCAAATTTAGCAACACGATGTCCTTATTCGATTAATTAAACGGACACGTCACTAATTTTACTGACGTGGCACTAATTAATATTTTTTATTATTTTTTAACATTAGTTGGACATTAAAAAATACCCATATTTATATTAAAAAAATAATTAAATAATGCTTAATTGGTGCCACATCAGCGTAATTAACACCTAAATTCTCTTAAGGGGTATCGCATTCCCAAACTAATAGTAAAGGGGTATGAAAGTCACGAAAATAAGTATAGGGATATGAGTGCCCAAAGATACATAGTAGAGGGGCATTTACTAAATTTTAGCCTTTTTCTTTTTATTTGCAACAATCCTTATCGTGTATTTTATCTTTTGACGTGAATTCTGACATTGGTGATGAAAGAATCCAGTTACTCGATAAATACAGATTTAAGGTGCTTTGTATACTCATGCCCTAAGTTATCGTTTGACGTAAAAGTAAACATGGGTCACATGCATACTTCTAATTACTAGATAATTTATAGCAGTGGAGTAAATGTTTGCGCATATTCTTTTTCTTTTTATATTAAGACAAGTTGCTGATAATCAAGTATGCATTGTTCTTTATATTCTGCAAAATTTAGTGATATTGTGGAAATTCATGGTAAGCAGTGAAATAAAGCAACTTTATAATTAAGTAAAACTCATTCCAAATTGCACCCCAACAAGAGTTCATTAAAACGATAAGATGTAATAAAAGAAGAATTCAAATACATATAATGACCAGTGACAGACCAAACTTTAGTCCTAGCATGACTTTATTGAAAAGAAACAAACCAAGGCAGTCAGACATCTTGGAATAAACTTGTATCATATAATTGATCCCTCCGTCAGGAGTACTAGTAGAAGCAGCGTTGTTTGCAGTAGCCATCGTTGTCGTATCCACTGGGTTAATTTTTATCTTTCCAGTTTTCAGCAGTTCATATATTTTATTTCGGAAAACAAAACAGTTGTCAGTAGAGTGGCCTTGCACGCCACTCTGGAATTCACAATATGCATTCATATCGTACAATTTTGGAAATGGAGGAGAGAATTATCGAGCTGGAATTGGCTTCAGTAGGCCTTCCTTGGCCAAGTGTGGAATTACTTCTGACTTGAGAAACTGGCAAACGTTCACGCGGACGAGGTCGTTGAGTTGCGGCTTGTTGCTGTTGAACTTGATATGGCTGATTAACTTGCTGAGGTTGTAATTGCTGATATGGGCGATTTTGATGGTACTGATTGTTGTATTGTGGAGTTTGATATTGTACAGTTGTTTGATATTGTGCGGGAACTCGATATTTAATGACTGCTTGAAATTACCTGCCCCACTGATATTATTTTACTTTCTTTGTTTTTCTTCTTGTTCTTTCGCACATTTAGTACCGTTTTTCATTCTGTTTTTAAATTTTTTCCTTTATTCTTTCATATGAGTTTGTTATGTTCTTCTCGATTTTCACCTTGTTTCTCTAATCCTCCCCTGTTTTTTCTTATCGTAATTGTACTCTAGGGTATACTTTGCATTGTCCACCATTACGTCAATTTTCTCCATAATCGATTTCTCTTTTACTTCTTTGTTTTTCTTCTTGTTCTTCGCTTGTTCGTTAGATATTTTGAAGACATTGTCATGCGTCAGTTCAATCCTTAATTCAGCAGTGATTAACTGAGCGAAAGTAGAAGAAATAACACAAACAGTTTTGATTTTATCGTCTAAACAGCTCAAAGTCATGAATTCGTTAATCAGTTCTTTTTCAGTCATAGGAGGGGTAATTTGAGCAGCAAGATTCCTCCGTTTTTGAGCGAAGGTACGAAATTTTTCATCCTTTTTAGGAGTCAAAAGTTTCAGTGAAGATTTGTCAGGTGCCAAGTTTTTGTTGTGTTGATAGTGGTTGAGGAAGGCGTTCGCAAGATCTTTCCAGTTCTTGATTTCATTCTTGCTTAGATTCAAGTATCAACGAATAGCTGGTCCTTTAAGACTCTTCTGAAAGTAGTAAATCAGCATCTTCTCATTTTTGAGATATGCCCCCATTTTGCTAAAGTACATTGAGATATACACTTGTGGATCATCAGTTCCGTCATATTTCTCAAAATCGGGGACTTTGAAATCGTTTGGAATATCCAAATCAATTATAATGCAGAATTGTGCAGGATCTATTAATTGTTCCTCTGATTCATTCCAGGGTATTCAGACGATTCAGGATTATCTCCACTTTGTCTTCAATTTGCTGGTTGTCAAGTGGGATAGATTCCTGTTTCTCTTCGATGTTGAGAGTGGTTGATAAGACCGGATGATTGGATGGCAGTACCCTCTGAGCTTCAAGTTGAACTGTCGGAACATATTGTGGCGAAGCGTAATGGTTCTGTTCTGGTTGTGGAGGTAGGCCATAAGGATCATACAGACTTTGTTGTGCAGACTGTCGTTGCTGAGGTTGTACATACGATGAATTTGGATCTCCCATTTGCTGAGTTTTTGCACAGTTGCTATTTTGATCAACTAGTTGGGTCATCATTGTGGTCAGACACTCCAGCTGCTTACCCATGTCATTAAGTTGTCTACGAAGTTCTTCGTTTTCCTTCTTCAATTGTTCATTCATTTCATTGTCTGCCATTATTGTAGAAGTGCGACGTCGGGATCGAAGCAGATAAGGGCTTCTTTTTGTGATAGTCGTCTTGACCGTTCTTTGTAAAGAAGACATATGTCAATGATATGCATAAGTTCAACTTTCAAAAAGAATGTTTTTGTGAATTTTTTTTTTAAATGATTTTGTAAAAAGAAAATTTTGTATGAAAAGAATTTTTCTCTTTTTTTCTTTTTTTTAGAAGAAAAAAAATATATATTATTTGGGAAAAAAAAAATTTAAAAACATTTTGTGTGAAAAGAAAAGTTTTTATAAAAAAAATTTGTTTTTTTTTGTTTTTGAATTTTTTTTTTATTTTTTGTTTGAAAAAAAAAATTTGAAAAGTTTTTTTTGTTTTGTCTATTTTTTGTTTTTGAAAAGATTTTTTTTTTTAAAATTAAAGAAAGTCATTTTGTGAAAAGATTTGATTTTTTTTTTTTTTTTTAATGATGAAATGGGTTAATGAAAAGAAAAGAATTTTTTTGAAATTTTTGTTTTTTGAGAAATAATTGTGTAAAAAAGAAAAGAAAATGTATTTGTGAAAAGCGTTTTTGGGTGCCCTAAGACTAAATGCTGGTTGGGAGTATAGGTGCTTATTGGCTGGGCTTACGGACTACCTACACATATTGTACGTAAGCTCCAATTATTCCAGTAGTTTGTCTATCAGTCTGCAATTGTGGGGTTCCTCCCGACGACCAATGCACATGGTACATCAGCTCGGGATACTACCCAGATAACATCTTGACTGAGGTAAGGAGCCGGACATTACGGACTACCCAAGCACATTGTACGCAAGCTCAAATTGTCCCGTAAATGGGATGGGCGTATGCCCCAGGTCACATTATGCAATGCAAGATATGTACATGAAATGTATAGAAAAAAAATAATGAAGACATTAACATTAAAAAAAATAAGCAAACATGTATGCGTACATTTCAAACTAAATCCAAAATTATTTTAATCACTTATATAACGAGCCTGACGAGTCCCTAGTGGAGTCGCTGTCTGTTTACGACCTTAAAGAAAAAGAAAATTTTTTTTGGAGTCGCCACCTAATTTTTATGGAAAATTAGGAAACTGGATAAAGCACTTTTGAGATTCATGGGCTCGTCCGTCGGTTACGTGTGGCGAAGACGGTACACCCCCACAGCGCCACTCAAAAGAGGGTACTTTATAAGTGATTATAACGTTTTGGGTTTACTTTGGCATGCATAAATTGATCTAACATAAATAATCGTAAATTAAATAAATGTAAAATGTTCAGCATATTTGTGTGTGTGTGTTGATATGTTTTTTATTTTTGTTAGTGTTCTTGTGTGATAAAAATATTAAGTTTTTAATGTTGGGCTCAGCGCGTTTCCGTTTCCTCTTCATCGTGCAATTTGTATTATGTTTGAAGGTAGAGATATCAATCTCGTCTCTTATTTGTATGAGTGTAATGTTTAAAGAACCAGTCTCCACCGGATCTTTTCGTATATTTAAAATATTTATGAAGTGTGATTTTTATTATTTGAAGAGCCAGTATCCATCGGATCGTTTTTATATATTTTAAAATATTTTATGAAGTGTGATTTTTATTATTTGAAGATCCGGTATCCACCGGATCTTTTTATATATTTTAAAAATATTTTATGCAATGCCTTTTATCGGATGGGAAGAAATATCCATCTCATTCCCAATTTATTTAAATATTTAGATGTATTTTGTTAATTATTAGGAAGAAAGATCAATCTCATTCCCAATTTTATTTAATATTTTGTCGTGTTTTGTTAATTATTAGGAAGAAATATCCATCTCAACCTTAATTTTATTAGTTTATAAATAAAAGAAAATTAATTATGAATAAGCATATGTCACGTAATTTCGAGAAAGAAGCAATGTTCATCGCTTTTTCTTTACTCGTCCATTAAAAATCTGTTTCGAAAAATATCCATCTTCTCCGAATTTATATATAAATGTCATATACCTATTTTTATGATTATTTGTTAAAACGAGATGTAAATTTTATTAATTTAAAAATTATAGCTTAAATTTTAATTAAAAGTGATTAAAATTAATTAAAAATATATATGAGTCACTAGATGGGTTTCTAGGGTTAAAATGGTTAAGTCTACAGCAAAATGGCTCGATCAGAATTGAAAATGGCTCAGCCAGAGTTAAAATGGCTCGGTCAGATTCAGTTTGGACTCGACCGGATGCAAATTGGCTCGGGTTAAATTGAATGTGGCTCGGTCGAAACGAAACCGACCGAGCCTGAATCCAGCGCGGGGGCTAAACCTGCGCTGAGTCATTATTTTAAAGACGACCAGCTCAGCCGGTCACGACCGGCTCAGCCGTTCGTCTTCTTTGTTTTTTTTTTTTTTTTTTGAGATCGGCCGCGAGCTCGCGGCCGACGACAATGGCCGACGGCGTTTCGCTGCCGGCCGTCTCGACCTATATATGTACATTATGGTTATCGACGGTTCCGGATTCAATGGCGGTGTCAAAATTTGGTTTCGACGCATGTACAATAAGATATTTAAGAATGTAGTTCGGTTATCGAAAATAACTTTTAAATTTCGTCGCCATGGCTCGCCGCCGGCGAAGCCACGGCGGTGTACCAATGTATATACAGTGTAGAGATTATAATGCACTGGTTTTATGGGCGTTTGGACGCGTACCTAGATTAACCGATCTTCGGTTTTAAAGCTTTTTCCGGCAAAGGCGGCGTCGGCAAAGCTCCAGACCACTTACAGCGGGCTCTCTCGTACTCTCTTGTTCTCTCTTGTGTTTTTTTTTCTTTGGCCGAAGCTTCGACTCCTGGTCCTCTCTCCTCAGGCCTTCGGCCTTCTCGTTCCTCGACCGTTTATATAGGAGTCGTGGGTGGCGTGATGCGATTCGGGGCTCCTCTAATCTGAACTCGATTTGCTCCGATTCACTTGTTGCTCCAATCCTTCGATTTGATTGTCGAAGGTTCCCAAGACTTCTAGAATCAGGCTAAACTTCTACTTTGACTAATCAACTCTACAGATAACTCCCGTGGGATGGCTCCTCGACCCTTGCCTATAAGGAGACAAGAACCTTCGGAATACGCCGGCACCTAGACCCGTTGCCTATAGAGAGAGGCAAGAACCGTCGGTATACGCCTTGGACGCCACAATCGACTACGGGAAGTTCGATTGATAAGTCCGGTGGTGGACGCCACGATCTCTCCGATAAGTCCTAGAGTTCTAAAAGAACCAAAAAGATTTCTTAAAATCTCACAACAATGAACACACCAAGTTGATTTGCATTGCAGCCCCAAAGGGGTATTTATAGAGTACATAAGGAGGTGTAGAAGATGGTGGCCGGCCCTAACCCTAATAGTCTTGGCCGAAATCTTTCCTAAATTCTAGAAAAAATCAAATCTAGGGAAAATCTAATCAACTTCCTAATTACATTAGGTATGGCCGAAATTTCCTTAAAGAGGAAATATAGGAAACCTAGAAAATCTTGGAAACTAGAAATCTAGGGAAATAAGATCTAGGGAAGCACATGTGGCCGGCCCTAGGATCTTCTTAACCGAATTGAGGATATTTCGGCTATAAATAGCTTAATCAAATTGAGAATATTTCTCAAAATATCCTCTTGGCCGAGATGTGCCCTAACTCTAACTTGAACCGCAGTTAGGCTCCAAGATTTGGATCATCATGACATGATTATGTTCTTTGGGCTTGATCTTGCTTGCCTCGGTCCAAAGTCCTTGAATAAATCCATGCAGTGATTCTTTGAATCTTCTAGCTCGAGCCCTTGTAATAGGTCGGAACTTGAATGCGCTCCGAGTCCTCTTTGATAGTGCTTCTTGTGTTAATCGAGTCCTTTGCGTCCTTGTCCTCATCATTCCCTTCCTCTTGAAAAGGATTTGTCCTCAAATCGATACCTACATTAAAAGGAGACAAGTCAGTAACATTGAAAGTGGCACTTACATTATACTCACCTGGTAAGTCAAGTTTGTAGGCATTGTCATTAATGCGCTCTAGAATTTGGAAGGGTCCATCGCCTCTGGGAAGCAGCTTAGATCTTCTTTGCGCCGGGAATCTTTCTTTCCTCATATGCAGCCATACCCAATCACCGGGTTCAAAACTCAGCTTATGGCGCCCCTTGTTGGCTTGTTTAGCGTACTGCTCAGTCCTTCGCTCAATGTTGAGCCTTGCCTTCTCGTGTATCTGCTTAACAAAGTCAGCTTTCTTCTTTCCATCTAAGTTTACATGCTCAGACATTGGTAATGGGGTTAGATCTAAAGGTGTCAAAGGATTAAATCCATAAACAATTTCGAATGGTGAAAACTTAGTAGCAGAATGAACACTACGATTATAGGCAAATTCAACATGCGGCAAACATTCTTCCCATGTTTTGATGTTACTCTTGATAACAGCACGTAATAGAGTAGACAATGTTCTGTTAACGACCTCAGTCTGCCCATCAGTCTGTGGGTGGCAAGTAGTCGAGAAAAGCAGTTTAGTTCCTAACTTACACCACAGAGTTTTCCAGAAATAACTTAAGAATTTTGCATCTCTATCAGAAATGATTGTTCTAGGCATGCCATGCAGTCTAACAATCTCTTTAAAGAACAAATTAGCAATATGTGAAGCATCATCAGTCTTATGGCATGGAATAAAATGTGCCATCTTGGAAAATCTATCCACAACCACAAAAATTGAATCTTTTCCCGTCTTAGTCCTAGGCAATCCTAACACAAAGTCCATAGAAATATCAACCCAAGGTTCATGAGGAATAGGTAATGGCATGTATAAACCATTGGGTTGCACTCGCGATTTAGCTTGCCTACAAGTTATGCATCTTTCACAGACCCTCTCAACATCTCGTTTCATATGTGGCCAATAAAAATGTTCATGTAAAGTAGCCAAGGTCTTAGTGACTCCAAAATGTCCCATCAAGCCTCCACCATGTGATTCCCTAACTAATAGGTCACGTAAAGAACAGTTTGGAATGCATAGTTTATTTTCTCTAAATAGGAAACCATCATGCCGAAAATACTTATCTACTGCAGATTTCTCACAAGCATGAAAGTTCTCACAAAAATCAACATCCGAGGTATACAATTCTTTTATGTGCTCAAAGCCAAGTAATTTTGCATTAAGAGTAGAGATTAATGCATACCTTCGTGATAGCGCATCAGCAACGACGTTTTCCTTACCTTTCTTGTACCGAATGACATATGGAAACGCCTCTATGAACTCCACCCATCGTGCGTGTCTCTTGTTCAGCTTGTGTTGACCCCTCAGATGCTTCAAGGACTCATGGTCTGTGTGAATCACGAACTCTTTTGGTAACAGATAGTGCTGCCATGTCTCTAGTGCACGAACCAAAGCGTACATCTCCTTGTCATATGTTGGATAGTTCAGGGTGGCCCCACTCAGCTTCTCACTAAAATATGCAATTGGTCTTCCGCCTTGCATTAGGACTGCACCGATACCTATGCCAGAAGCATCACATTCAATTTCAAAAGACTTAGAGAAATCAGGTAAAACAAGTAAAGGAGCTTGAGTCAAACTTCCCTTAAGTGTTTGGAAGGCCTTCTCTTGTGCGTCGCCCCACTTGAACCCGACGTTCTTCTTGATGACCTCTCAATGGGGCGGATGCTACTGAAATCCTTGACGAACCTCCTGTAAAAGCTTGCAAGGCCATGAAAACTTCGAACTTCAGTTACGCTTGTAGGAGTTGGCCATTCTTGTATGGCCCGAATCTTTTCTTCATCGACCTGAATACCTTGTGCACTCACAACAAAACCAAGAAAAACAAGCTTATCTGTGCAAAAGGTGCACTTGCTCAGGTTAGCATATAATTTCTCCCTAAGTACAGTCAAAACTTTCCTAAGATGTTCAGTGTGCTCATCTAAGTTCTTACTGTATATAAGGATATCATCAAAATAGACAACAACAAACTTGCCTATAAACGCTCGCAATACATGGTTCATTAATCTCATGAAAGTACTAGGTGCATTAGTTAGTCCAAAAGGCATGACTAACCATTCATATAAACCATGCTTAGTCTTAAACGCAGTTTTCCATTCATCCCCTTCTTTCATCCTTATTTGGTGATAACCACTTTTTAAGTCTACTTTAGAGAATATGCAAGCTCCATGAAGTTCATCTAACATATCATCTAATCGAGGTATGGGATGTCGATACTTTACCGTGATATTGTTGATAGCTCGACAGTCTATACACATGCGCCATGATCCATCCTTTTTGGGCACTAAGATTACTGGAACGGCGCAAGGACTCATGCTTTCTCTCACGTATCCCTTCTTCATGAGTTCTTCCACTTGCCTTTGCAATTCCTTCGTTTCTTCTGGGTTACTCCTATAGGCTGGTCTATTTGGAATAGTCGCTCCGGGCACGAAGTCGATTTGATGCTCGATCCCTCTTATAGGTGGTAATCCATGGGGAATCTCCTCGGGTAGAACATCGTCGAACTCCTGCAATAAGGAAACAATAGATAGAGGCAAAGAGGAGTCAAGTTGGTTAGTGCTAAGACATGCCTCTTTATACAAGAGCATGACCATGGGTTGTCTTGCACTCATAGCTCTCCTCACATAACTCTCTCGCACATAAAAATTTTCTTTTCTCTAATTTTACCTCATCACAACTCATCTTTTCTCTCATGTTTCTTTTACTACTCTCTTTTTTTGCACTCTCATTTTCTTTTGTTTGCTCACTCTTTTTTTCTCTCACTTGATTTTTCTCACTCTCTTGCTGTCGAATTCTCAATTGATCTTCATGCACTTCCTTCGGGGTCAATGGTACTAGAATGATATTTCGTTGCTTGTAGTTGAAAGAATACTTGTTGGAGAAGCCGTCGTGGTTTGCCCTTCGGTCGAACTGCCATGGTCGCCCTAGCAAAATATGTCCTGCCTGCATTGGTACCACGTCGCATAGCACTTCATCTTCGTATTTACCAATTCGGAAAGAAACCATCACCTGTCGGTTTACCTTCACCTTCCCACTGTCGTTGAGCCATTCTAACTTGTAGGGTCTGGGGTGCTTGATTGTTGGTAACCCTAGCTTCTCCACCAATAAGGTGCTGGCTACGTTCGTGCAACTTCCTCCATCAATGATCATACTGCACACCTTGTTCTGTACGTGGCACCTTGTATGGAATATGTTCTCCCGCTGTAACTTGTCATCTTCTTGGATTTGTATGCTTAGTGCTCTCCTTGCAACCAGCATCTCTCCTCTTACGGGTACTCCTCGTCGTTATCGTCCTCCAGAGATGGCATGCTCGTATTATCTTCTTCGTCATCGGTCTCGATCTCCCCATCATCACGCATGATCATCACCCTCCTATTCGGACATTGACTCGCAATGTGCCCCCTGCCTAGACATTTGAAACACTTGATATCACGGTTTCTAGCTTCGGGAGTAGATTGACTAACCTTCTTGTTCTCATCGGGTGTCGGGGCTTTAAGCTTGGGCATTGTAGTCTTCTCCTCCTTCTTGGGGTAATTGGGCTTCCATGAACTTGAGCCTTGGTTAAGTCTCGTGGTGGTGGTACCCTTCCTCTTGAGTTGGTTCTCCACCTTGATAGCAACATGTACCATGTCTTCCAACTCCACATAGTGCTGTAACTCCACCACATTTGCAATGTCATGGTTGAGTCCGCTCAAGAATCTTGCCATAGTTGACTCACGATCTTCGTCAATGTTAGCTCGAATCATCGTGATCTCCATCTCCTTATAGTAGTCCTCTACACTACGATTGCCCTGCTTCAAGACTTGCAATTTCTGATAAAGCCCCCGGTAATAGTGGCTCGGTACGAACCTCCTCCGCATTATGGTTTTCATCTCCTCCCATCTCTCGATGGGCCGTTCTCCGTTCCTCCTTCTTCTAACTATCAATTGATCCCACCATACAATAGCATAGTCAGAAAACTCTATAGCAGCCAGATGATGCGATTCGGGGCTCGATTTGCTCCGATTCACTTGTTGCTCCAATCCTTCGATTTGATTGTCGAAGGTTCCCAAGACTTCTAGAATCAGGCTAAACTTCTACTTTGACTAATCAACTCTACAGATAACTCCCGTGGATGGCTCCTCGACCCTTGCCTATAAGGAGACAAGAACCTTCGGAATACGCCGGCACCTAGACCCGTTGCCTATAGAGAGAGGCAAGAACCGTCGGTATACGCCTTGGACGCCACAATCGACTACGGGGAAGTTCGATTGATAAGTCCGGTGGTGGACGCCACGAATCTCTCCGATAAGTCCTAGAGTTCTAAAAGAACCAAAAAGATTTCTTAAAAATCTCACAACAATGAACACACCAAGTTGATTTGCATTGCAGCCCCAAAGGGGTATTTATATAGTACATAAGGAGGTGTAGAAGATGGTGGCCGGCCCTAACCCTAATAGTCTTGGCCGAAATCTTTACTAAATTCTAGAAAAATCAAATCTAGGGAAAATCTAATCAACTTCCTAATTACATTAGGTATGGCCGAAATTTCTTTAAAGAGGAAATATAGGAAACCTAGAAAATCTTGGAAACTAGGAAATCTAGTGAAATAAGATCTAGGGAAGCACATGTGGCCGGCCCTAGGATCTTCTTAACCGAATTGAGGATATTTCGGCTATAAAATAGCTTAATCAAATTGAGAATATTTCTCAAAATATCCTCTTGGCCGAGATGTGCCCTAACTCTAACTTGAACCGCAGTTAGACTCCAAGATTTGGATCATCATGATATGATTATGTTCTTTGGGCTTGATCTTGCTTGCCTCGGTCCAAAGTCCTTGAATAAATCCATGCAGTGATTCTTTGAATCTTCTAGCTCGAGCCCTTGTAATAGGTCCAACTGGAACTAAAATGCGCTCCGAGTCCTCTTTGATAGTGCTTCTTGTGTTAATCGAGTCCTCTGCGTCCTTGTCCTCATCATGGCGTTATGAAAGCGACACAAGCTCAGGCGTTACGCAAGCGTGAGTGTTAAGCACGCGTCGGCGATAACGGCAGCGACGGCCGTTTCTGCGTTTTTGACGATATTACACCAAAAATACCCAAGTTTGCTGCATTGCAAAAATGACCTCCAGGATTTTGTAAACATTAGGCTTTTAGTTTTTCTTTTGGTAAAAATGGCCCCACTTATATAAGTATTCGATTGTCAAGAAAACTTTTTATTCGTGCACGTCCTCGTTAGAATTCTAAACAATCATTTACGTTCAAATTGTCTCAAATTAACACAAAAATGAATTTAATCGTGTAACCGAGATTTTAGGCTTAATTGAGTTTATCGAGTAAAATCGGGACGATTGCCCGGACAAATGGGGTGTCTACACCAGGCAATCGCCTCGGCCAGGCCCTTGGCACGGGCGAACGAGGCATTTGCCCGGACAATCTCGTGGCGGCAATCCCTTGGCACGCGTGAATGGGGCATTTGCCCGGGCAATCGCCTCGGGCACGCTCTTGGCACCGGCGAACGGGGAACTTGCACCGGCAATCTCGTAGCGGTAGGCCCTTGGCACTTGCGAATGGGGCATTTGCCCTGGCAATCTCCTCGGCCAGGCCCTTGGCATGGGCTGAATGGACCATTTGCCAGGGCAATATCGTGGCGGCAGGCATTTGCACGGAAATTGTACTAGTGGCAGGCCCTTGGCACGGGCGAAGAGGACAATTTCCCGGTCAATCGCCTAGGCCATGCCGTTGGCAGGGGTGAAAGGGACATTTGCACGGGCAATCTCCTCGGCCATGCCATCGCAATGGGCGAATGCGGCATTTGCCCGGGCAATCGCCTCGGCCAACTACTTGCCGGGGAATTCTTTTGGCGGCATGTCCTTGGCACGGGCGAAGGGGGCATTTGCCCTGGCAATCGCCTCGGCTAGGCCCTTGGCATGGGCGAATGAGGCAGTTGCCCGGGCAATCTCCTGGCGGCAGGCCCTCGATACGAGCACTCGGCCAAATGCCCCATTTGCCCGTACCAATGGCCTACTGCCACGAGATTGCCCGGGTAAAGGCCCCATTCGCCCGTGCCAAGAGCCTGGCCGAGGCGATTACTAGGGCGAATGCCCCATTCGTTGAAGCCAAGGACGTGGCACCACGAGATTGCAAGGTCAAATGCCACGATTGCCCGGGCAAATGTGCCAACCGCCCATGCCATGGGCCTGGCCGAGGCAATTGCCCGGGCAAAGGCAACGTTCGCTCATGCCAAGGGCCTGGCCGAGGCGATTGCCAGGGCAAATGCCACATTCGCTCGTGCCAAGGGCCTGGCCTAGGCGATTGCCCGTGCAAATGTCCCATTCGCCTGTGCGAAGTTGCCGCCACGAGATTGCAAGGGCAAATGCTCCATTCGCCCGTGGCAAGGGCCTGGCAGTGGCGATTGCCTAGGCAAATGCCCCGTTAGCCCATGCCAAGGGCCTACCACCACGAGATTGCCCGGGTAAATGCCCCTTTCGCCCATGGCAACGGCATAGCCGAGGAGATAGCCCGAGCAAATGGCCGAGTGCTCGTGCCGAGGGCCTGCCACTAGGAGATTGCCCGGGCAACTGCCTCATTCGCCCATGCCAAGGGCCTAGCCGAGGCGATTGTCAGGGCAAATGCCCCCTTCGCCCGTGCCAAGGGCATGTTGCCGGGAGCATTCGTAGGTAAGCGCCTAAAGCGATTGCCCGGGCAAATGCCACATTCACTCGTTGCTAGTGCCTGGATGAGGCGATTGCCTGTGCAAATGTCCCATTCGCCCGTGCCAACGGCTTGCCGTTAGAAGATTGCCCGTGCAAAAGCCCCATTCACCGGAGCCAAGGGCCTGGCCGAGGCGATTGCCAGGGCAAATGCCCCATTCGCCCAAGCCCCTGTCGCCACGAGATTGCAAGGGCAAATGCCCCATTCGCCGGTACCAAGCGCCTAGCCGATGCGATTGCCACGGCAAATGCCCCCTTCGCCCGTCCCAAGGGCATTCCGCCAGGAGAATTCCTAGGCAAGGGCCTAGCCGAGGCGATTGCTCGGGCTAAAGACGCATTCACCCGTTGCAAGGGCCTGGCCGAGGCGATTGCCCGTGCAAATGCCCCACTCGCCTGTGCCAAGGGCCTGGTCGAGGCGTTTGCCCGGCAAAATACCCCATTCGCTCGTGCCAAGGGCCTGCCGCCACGAGATTGCCCTGGCAAATGCCCCATTTGCCCGTGACGACGGCCTGCCGCCTTGAGAATTCCTGGGCAAATGCCTGCCGTCATGAGATTGCCCGGTCAAATGCCCCATTCACCCGTGCCAAGGGCCAGGCCGAGGCGATTGCCGTGGCAAATGCTCCATTCGTCCGTGCTAAGGGCCTGGCCGAGGCGATTGCCCGGGCAAATGCCACATTCACTCGTTCCAAGGGCATGCCGCCACGAGATTGCCCGGGCAGATGTCCTATTTTCCCGTGCCAAGGGCCTGCCACGAGATTGCCCGAGCAGCTGCCTCATTCGCCGGTTCCAAGGGCCTAGCCGAGGCGATTGCCCGGGCAAATGCCCCTATGCCCGTGCCAAGGCCTGCCGCCAGGAGAATTAAAAGGCAAATGCCTGCGCACGAGATTGTACGGACAAATGCCCCATTCAAGCGTGCAAGGGCCTGGCCGAGGCGATGCCCGGGAAATGCCGCACTCGCCCGTGCCAAGGGCCGGTCGAGACGTTTCCCGGCAAATGTCCCATTCGCTCGTGTCAAGGGCTACCGCCACGAGATTGCCCTGGCAAATGCCCAATTTGCCCGTGCCGACGGCCTGCCGCCATGAGAATTCCAGGGCAAATGCCTGCCGCCATGAGATTGCCCGGTCAAATGCCCCATTCACCGTGCCAAGGGCCCGGCCGAGGCGATTGCCGTGGCAAAGCTCCATTCGTCCGTGCTAAGGGCCTGGCCGAGGCGATTGCCCGGGCAAATGCCACATTCACTCATTCCAAGGGCATGCCGCCACGAGATTGCCCGGGCAGATGTCCTATTTTTCCCGTGCCAAGGGCCTGCCACGAGATTGCCCGAGCAGCTGCCTCATTCGCCGGTTCAAGGGCCAAGCCGAGGCGATTGCCGGCAAATGCCCCTATGCCCGTGCCAAGGGCCTGCCGCCAGGAGAATTAAAAGGCAAATGCTGCCGCACGAGATTGTATGGACAAATGCCCATTCAAGCGTGCCAAGGCCTGGCCGAGGCGATTGCCCGGGCAAATGCAGCACTCGCCGTGCAAGGGCCCGGTCGAGACGTTTGCCCGGCAAAATGTCCCATTCGCTCGTGCCAGGGCCTACCGCACGAGATTGCCCTGGCAAATGCCCCATTTGCCCGTGCCGGCTGCCGCCATGAGAATTCCTGGGTAAATGCCTGCCGCCATGAGATTGCCCGGTCAAATGCCCCATTCACCCGTACCAAGGGCCCGGCCGAGGCGATTGCCGTGGCAAATGCTCCATTCGTCCGTGCTAAGGGCCTGGCCGAGGTGATTGCCCGGGTAAATGCCACATTCACTCGTTCCAAGGGCATGCCGCCACGAGATTGCCCGGGCAGATGTCCTGTTTTCCCGTGCCAAGGGCCTGCCACGAGATTGCCCGAGCAGCTGCCTCATTCGCCGGTTCCAAGGGCCTAGCCGAGGCGATTGCCCGGGCAAATGCCCCTATGCCCGTGCCAAGGGCCTGCCGCCAGGAGAATTAAAAGGCAAATGCCTGCCGCACGAGATTGTACGGACAAATGCCCCATTCAAGCGTGCCAAGGGCCTGGCCGAGGCGATTGCCCGGGGAAATGCCGCACTCGCCCGTGCCAAGGGCCCGGTCGAGACGTTTCCCGGCAAAATGTCCCATTCGCTCGTGCCAAGGGCCTACCGCCACGAGATTGCCCTGGCAAATGCCCAATTTGCCCGTGCCGACGGCCTGCCGCCATGAGAATTCCAGGGCAAATGCCTGCCGCCATGAGATTGCCCGGTCAAATGCCCCATTCACCCGTGCCAAGGGCCCGGCCGAGGCGATTGCCGTGGCAAATGCTCCATTCGTCCGTGCTAAGGGCCTGGCCGAGGCGATTGCCCGGGCAAATGCCACATTCACTCATTCCAAGGGCATGCCGCCACGAGATTGCCCGGGCAGATGTCCTATTTTCCCGTGCCAAGGGCCTGCCACGAGATTGCCCGAGCAGCTGCCTCATTCGCCGGTTCCAAGGGCCAAGCCGAGGCGATTGCCCGGGCAAATGCCCCTATGCCCGTGCCAAGGGCCTGCCGCCAGGAGAATTAAAAGGCAAATGCCTGCCGCACGAGATTGTATGGACAAATGCCCCATTCAAGCGTGCCAAGGGCCTGGCCGAGGCGATTGCCCGGGCAAATGCAGCACTCGCCCGTGCCAAGGGCCCGGTCGAGACGTTTGCCCGGCAAAATGTCCCATTCGCTCGTGCCAAGGGCCTACCGCCACGAGATTGCCCTGGCAAATGCCCCATTTGCCCGTGCCGACGACCTGCCGCCATGAGAATTCCTGGGTAAATGCCTGCCGCCATGAGATTGCCCGGTCAAATGCCCCATTCACCCGTACCAAGGGCCCGGCCGAGGCGATTGCCGTGGCAAATGCTCCATTCGTCCGTGCTAAGGGCCTGGCCGAGGTGATTGCCCGGGCAAATGCCACATTCACTCGTTCCAAAGGCATGCCGCCACGAGATTGCCCGGGCAGATGTCCTGTTTTCCCGTGCCAAGGGCCTGCCACGAGATTGCCCGAGCAGCTGCCTCATTCGCCCGTTCCAAGGGCCTAGCCGAGGCGATTGCCCAGGCAAATACCCCCTATGCCCGTGCCAAGGGCCTGCCGCCAGGAGAATTAAAAGGCAAATACCTGCCGCACGAGATTCTTTTCTTTGCGCCCACCTCGGCACCTCCTCCCGAGATTCTTTTCTTTGCGCGTCTCCCGCGCCCACCTCGGCACCTCCTCCCGAGATTCTTTTCTTTGCGCGTCACCCGCGCCCACCTCGGCACCTCCTGCCGATATTTTTTTTCTTTGCGCGTCACCCACGCCTACCTCGGCACGTCATGCCGAGATCTTTCTTTGCGCATCACCCGAGCCCACCTCGGCTCCTCCTACCGAGATTTTTCTTTGCGCGTCACCCGCGCCCACCTCGACACCTACTGCCGAGAATCGCCTTGGCTCCATACATGTCTCCCACGTATGCCTCAGCAAACACTTAGGTTCTGCCACCGTTTGCCACGAACATCTTGGCTTCTTCCAAGACTACGCCGCCTTCTCTTGCGCACAACACGGCTCCTGTCGGGCCATTGCCGCCAACGCTTACGGACCCCCTGACCTCGGCCATACAGTCGTCGCCATTTCTTGCGCCATCTCCTGCGAACACCTCGGCTTCGGCCGAGCCTTTGTCACCCTGGCTTGAGAGCCCCTCGGCTTCTGCCGAGTCTATGTCGCTCCTCTTTGCAAACACCTTGGTCGTGACCAAGCCTTCGTTGCCCTTGGCTTGCGCTCCCGCGTGCGTTCAAGCTCCGGCTTCGTCTACGCATGCTCTTGAGCCCTTTGGAGACCGTTGCTCCCTTGCAAGCACCCCCTAGACCAATCATAGAGGCAGTATCTTCCTTCTCACTGCTTCGGCCGTCATCCACCAGAAGTTCCATATTGGCATCCGCCCGAGTTGAGATGATGTCTCTCTCACCTTCTTGCTCGGCTTGTGCCCCATGTGATACGATTCCGAGCAGAGCAAAGACGAATGACGATTTCGCTGAAGTGTCGGGCTGCTCAGCCGAGGTGATGTCGGAAGACTCAGCCGAGTTGTCAAGACACAAGGCTAGTCATAACAGATCAGCCGAGTCGGGCAGATCAGCCGAGTCGGGCAGATCAACCGAGTCGGGCATGATATCGGGTGTCGGAGAAGGGATGAATACTTCACAAGTTTCAGTTCAATACGGACCAATCACTAGAGCTCGGGCACGACAAACCGAGGTTACGCTTCACGGATTAATTCAGAGTATCTGGTCCGATACAAGCAAAGCACCAGTGACCGAGCCATGCATCTTAACAACCATTCGAGTTCTTGAACCCGGGTCGAACCATAACTGACGACACCGACCCAAGACAATGCTACCGACCCGAGTCATTGTTACCGATGCCGGAGCATTATTCCGAGTCGGTCAAAACTACCGATACTGATATGACGACGCGTTGGAAGACGAAGCGCCATACGACATGAGAAGACGAAGCGTCTGAGACGGATTCCTGAGCACTTTAATTATTTAGAGACTAGTGCTAATCAATGCAGAATTTACTGTTTTAATTACTAGTTTTAATTACCGAGATGTCTAGATACAATGTATTTGAAATTTAACTCATTATAACTTCTGTATAAATACCCGCATCAAGGATGAATGAAAATCTTTTGGCAGATCAAATTTGTGAGTTAGAGAAACTCGTTGGTTCTTTTAGAACTTAGGACTTATCGGTTTGTCCGTGGCGTCCACCACCGAACTTATCAGTCGATCTCCCGTAATCGATTGTGGCGTTCAAAGGCATATACCAAGGTTCTTACCTCTCTATAGGTAACGGGTCGAGGTGCCTGGCATATTCCAAGGTTCTTGCCTCTTTATAGGCAACGGGTCGCGGAGCCAACCCCACGGGAAGTTATCCAAGTTATATTTATTTTATCTTATTTTCTTATCTACCTGAATGTACCTAGATAGATCTGAGTAGCTTCGGCTAAAGTCGTTATTTCCGCACCGTGATCGTATCATTTGGTATCAGAGCTCAGTTTCTAGGTCAGGTGTGATATTTCGCTTTTGAAAAGTTTGTATTCAGTTTCGGCAAAGTTAAAAAAAAAAAAAAAAAAAAAAAAAGCAAAAAAAAAAAAAAAAAAAAAAAAAAAAGGATTGAAAGTTGTTTGGTTTGGCATTTTAAATATCTTGTTTTGTTTGAACATTGGAATTTTGTTGGAATCTGAAAATCCGAAACCGAAAGGAGAAGTTTTGAACTTAGTTTTGTTTTTGATCCTCACAAAAGAATACACAGATTGTTTGGTGATTTCTTGGTGGATTGTTATTCGGAAACTCACTTGTCCCTAGTTCGATAAGAACCTACCGAGAATTTCTCAAGAGTGGTAAAAGGCAGTGTGGTGAGCACATTTGAGGGTAAAAGCCGTTGAGTGCACCACGAGTGTTCGGAGTGAAATCCACGTGAGGGAGTGAGCGAGGTAAATTATTATATTCTAACCATTTCTTTGCAGGATCATGTCGCAAAATTTGGAGAACTCCAACAGACTGGAAGAAGCTGATCCCAAACTCCTGATGGAAGCAACGGTAGGCTGTCGAAATGTGCGGATGGGGCATTTGCCCGGGCAATCTCGTGGCGGCAGGCACTTAGCACGGGAGAATGGGGCATTTGGCCCAGCAATCGCATCGGCCAGGACCTTGGCACGGGTGAATGGGGCATTTGCCCATGCAATCACATGGCGGCAGGCCGTTGGCACCGGCGAATAGGACATTTGCAATGGCAATCTCCTCGGCCAAGCCCTTGGCATGGGCGAATGAGCCATTTGCCCGTGCAATCTCTTGCCGGCATGCCCTTGGCATGGGCAAAGAGGGCAATTGCCCGGGCAATCGCCTCGGCTAGGCCCTTGGCATGGGCGAATGAGGCAGTTGCCCGGGCAATCTCCTGGCGGCAAGCCCTCGGCACGAGCACTCGGACAAATGCCCCATTTGCCCATGTCAATGGCCTACCGCAACGAGATTGCCCGGGTAAAGGCCCCATTCGCCCGCGCCAAGGGCCTGGCCGAGGCGATTACTAGGGCGAATGCCCCATTCGTCGAAGTCCAAGGACCTACCACCACGAGATTGCAAGGTCAAATGCCACGATTGCCCGGGCAAATGTGCCAACCGCCCGTGCCGACGGCCTACCGCCAGGCGAATTCCGGGTAGAGGCCTCATTCGCCTATGCCATGGGCCTGGCCGAGGTAATTGCCCGGGCAAAGACCCCTTTCGCTCATGCCAAAGGCCTGGCCAAGGCGATTGCCAGGGCAAATGCCACATTCGCTCATGCCAAGGGCCTGGCCTATGCGATTGCACGGGCAACTGTCCCATTCGCTAGTTCGAAGTGCCGCCACGAGATTGCAAGTGCAAATGCCCCTTTCGCCCGTGCCGATGGCCTGCCGCCAGGAGAATTACATGGCAGAGGCCTCATTCGCCCTTGCCATTGGCCTGGCCGAGGAGATCGCCGGGCAAATGCCCCATTCGCTCGTGCCGAGGGCCTGCCGCCCGGCGATTGCCCGGACAACTGCCTCATTTGCCCATGCCAAAGGCCTAGCCTAGCCGAGGCGTTTGCCCGGGCAAATGTCCCATTCGCCCGTGCCAACGACCTGGCGCCACGAGATTGCTTTGGAAAATGCCTCATTTGACATTGCCAAAGGGCCTGGCCGAGGCGATTGCCCAGGAAAATGTCTCATTCACCCGTGCAACAGCCTGCCGCCACGAGATTGCATGCGAAAATGCCCCATTCGCCCGTGCCAAGGGCCTGTCGCCACGAGATTGTCCAGGAAATTGCCCCATTCGCCCATGCCAAGGGCCTGCAGCCACGAGATTGCAAGGATAAATGCCCCATTTGCCCGTGCCAAGGGTCTGCCGCCAAGAGATTTCCCGGGCAAATGCCCCATTCGCCCGTGCCGACGACCTGCCGCCAGGAGAAATCCAGGGCAGAGGCCTCATTCGCCCTTGCCATTGGCCTGGCCGAGGCGATTTCCCTGGTAAATGCCCCTTTCGCCTGTGCCAAGGGCCTGCCGCCATGAGATTGCCCTGGCAAATGCCTCTTTGACCCATGCCAACGGCCTGGCTGAGGCGATTTCCAGGGTAAATGGCTGAGTGCTCGTGCCGATGGCCTGTCGCCCCGAGATTGCCAGGACAACTGTCTCATTCGCCCATGCCAAGGTCCTAGCCTGGCCGAGGCGATTGCCTGGGCAAATACCTATTCGCCTGTTGCAAAAGCCTAGCCGAGGCGATTGCCCGTGGAAATGTCCCATTCGCCCGCGCCAACGGCCTGCCGCCACGAGATTGCTTTGGAAAATGCCCCATTCGCCTGTGCCAAGGGTCTGGCCGAGGCGATTGCCCGAGCAAAGGGGCCTGCAGCCATGAGATTGCCCGGGCGAATTCCCCTTTAACACGTGCCAACGGCATCCCGAGGCGATTTCCCAAGTAAATGGCCGAGTGCTCGTGCTGAGGGCCTGCCGCCAGGAGATTGCCCGGGCTAATGAGGCAATTGCCCGGGCAATCTCCTGGCGGTAGGCCCTCGACACGGGCACTCGACCATTTGCTCAGGCAATCGCCTCGGCCATGCCATTGGCACGGGCGAACGTGGAACTTGCCCCGGTAATCTCGTGGCGGTAGGCCCTGTGCACTTGCGAATGGTGCATTTGCCCGGGCAATCGCCTCGGCCAGGCCCTTGGCATGGGCGAATGGACCATTTGCCCTGGCAATCTCGTGGCGGCAGGCATTTGCACGGAAATTCTACTGGTGGTAGGCCCTTGGCACGGGCGAAGGGGCTAATTGCCCGGTCAATCGCCTCGCCATGCCGTTAGCTGGGGTGAAAGGGACATTTGCACGGGCAATCTCCTCGGACAGGCCCTCCCAACGGACGAATGTGGCATTTGCCCGGGCAATCGCCTCGGCCATGCCCTTGCCTTGGAATTCTCCTGGCGGCATGCACTTGGCACTGGTGAAGGGGGCATTTGCCCTGGCAATCGCCTCGGCTATGCCCTTGGCATGGGCAAATGAGGCAGTTGCCCGGGCAATCTCCTGGCGGCAGGCCCTCGGCACGAGCACTCGGCCATTTACTTGGGCAATCGCCTCGGGATGCCGTTGGCACGTGTGAAAGGGGAATTTGCCCGGGCAATCTCGTGGCGGCAGGCCTTTGGCACGGGCGAACGGGGCCTTTGCTCGGGCAATCGCCTCGGCCAGGCCCTTGGCACGGGCGAATGGGGCATTTTCCAAAGCAATCTTGTGGCGGCAGGACGTTGGCACGGGCGAATGGGACATTTCCACGGGCAATCGCCTCGGCTAGGCTCTTGCAACGGGCGAATGAGGCATTTGCCCGGGCAATCGCCTCGGCCAGGCTAGGCCCTTGGCATGGGCGAATGAGGCAGTTGTCCTGGCAATCTCGGGGCGGCGGGCCCTTGACACGGGCACTCGACCATTTGCTCAGGCAATCGCCTCGGCCATGCCGTTGGCATGCGTCGAAGAGGCATTTGCCAGGCAATCTCGTGGCGGCAGGCCGTTGGCACGGGCGAATGGGGCATTTCCCCGGGCATTCTCGTGGCGGCAAACCATTGGCACAGCGAATGGGGCATTTATTCTTGCAACGGCTAATGGGGCATTTGCCCGGGCAATCGCCTCGGCCAGGCCCATGGCAAGGGCGAATGAGGCCTCTGCCCTGGAATTCTCCTGGCGGCTGGCCGTCGGCACGGGTGAATGGGGCATTTGCCAAGGCAATCTCGTGGCGGCAGGCCCTTGGCACGAGCGAACGGCGCCTTTGCCCGGACAATCGCCTCGGCCAAGCTCTTGGCACGGGCAATCGCCTCTTGCCACGGTCAAATGAGGCATTTTCCAAAGCAATCTCGTGGCGGCAGGCCGTTGGCACGGGCGAATGGGACATTTCCACGGGCAATCGCCTCAGCTAGGCTCTTGCAACGGGCGAATGAGGCATTTGCCCGGGCAATCGCCTCGGCTAGGCTAGGCCTTTGGCATGGGCGAATGAGGCAGTTGTCCGGGCAATCTCCGGGCGGCAGGCCCTCGGCACGAGCACTCGACGATTTTCCCGGGCAATCGCCTCAACCATGCCGTTGGCATGGGTCAAAAGGGCATTTGCCCGGGCAATCTCGTGGCGGCATGCCCTTGGCACGGGCGAATGGGGCATTTGCCGGTAATCGCCTCGGCCAGGCCCATGGCAAGGGCGAATGAGGCCTCTGCCCTGGAATTCTCCTGGCGGCAGGCCGTCGGCACGGGCGAATGGGGCATTTGCCCGGGCAATCTCGTGGCGGCAGGCCCTTGGGACGGGCGAATGGGGCAGTCGCCCGGGCAATCTCGTGGCGGCAGGCCCTTGGCACGGGCGAACGGTGTATTTGCCGGGCAATCGCCTCGTCCAGGCCCTTAGCACGGGCGAATGGGGCATTTTCCCAAATTCTCATGACGGCAGGCCATCGGCACGGGTGAGTGGTGCATTTCCCTGGACAATCTCTTCAGCGAGGCCCTTGGCACGGGCAAATGAGGCAGTTGCCTGGGCAATCTCCTCGCTGCAAGCCCTCGGCACGAGCACTCGACCATTTATCGGGGCAATCGCCTTGGCCATGCCGTTGGCACGGGTAAAAGGGTCATTTCCCCGAGCAATCTTGTTGCGGCAGGCCCTTGGCATGAGCGAACTTGGCATTTGCCCGGGCAATCGCCTCGGCTTGGCCCTTGGCACGGGCGAATGGGGCATTTGCCCGGGCAATCGCCTCGGCCAGGCCCTTGGCACGGGCGAATTGGGCATTTGCCCTTGCAATCTCGTGGCGGCAGGCCCTTGGCACGGGCGAATGGGGCATTTGCCCTGGCAATCGCCTCGGCCAGGCCCTTGGCACGGGCGAACGGGGCCTTTGCCTGGGCAATCTCGTGGCAGCAGGCCCTTGGCACAAGCGAATGGAGAATTTACCCAGGCAATCGCCTCGGCCAGGCCCTTGGCACGGGCGAATAGGGCATTTGCCCGTGCAATCTTGTGGCGGCAGGCCGTTAGCACGCGCGAATGGGACATTTGCTCGGGCAATCTCCTCGGCCAGGCCGTTGCATCGCACGAATGCGGCATTTGCCCGGACAATCGCCTCGGCCAGGCCATTTCCTTGGAATTCTCGTGGCAGCATGCCCTTGGCACAGGCGAAGGGGGCATTTAACCTGGCAATCGCCTCGGCTAGGCCCTTGTCATGGGCGAATGAGGCAGTTGCCCGGGCAATCTCCTAGCGGTAGGCCCTCGACACAAGCACTCAGCCATTTACCCTGGCAATCGCCTCGGCGATGCCGTTAGCACGTGTGAAAGGGGCATTTGCCCGGGCAAACTCGTTGCGGCAGGCCCTTGGCACTGGCGAACGGGGCATTTGCTGGGGCAATCGCCTCGGCCAAGTCCTTGGCAAGGTGAATGGGGCATTTGCCCTTGCAATCTCGTGGCGGCAGGCCCTTGGCACGGGCGAATGTGGCATTTACCCTAGCAATGGCCTCGGCCAGGCCCTGGGCACTCGCAATCTCGTGGCGGCAGTCCCTTTGCACAGTCGAATGGGGCATTTGCACGGGCAATCGACTCGGCCAGGCCCTTGGCACGGACAAACAAATGTGGCATTTGCCCGTGCAATCCACTAGCGGCAGGCCCTTGGCATGGGCGAATGTGGCATTTGCTTGGGCAATCTCGTGGCGGCAGGCCCTAGGCACCGGCGGACGAAGCCTTTACCCGGGCAATCGGCTCGGCCAGGCCCTTGGCACGGGCGAACGGGGCATTTTCCCATGCAATCTCGTGGCGGCAGGCCGTTGGCACAGACGAATGGGACATTTCCACAGGCATTCTCCTCGGCCAGGCTCTTGCAGCGGGCGAGGCATATGCCCGTGCAATCGCCTCAGACAGGCTAGGCCCTTGGCATGGGCGAAGAGAGGGATACCGTTGATCGTAATACGGGGTCTATCAAGCTCACCATTCCTCCATTCCAAGGCAAGAACGATCCTAATGTTTACATTGAATGGGAAACGAAAGTTCAGCTGGTTTTTTATTGTCACAAGTACTCAGAAGAGACAGTGAGTAGACGTCGAAGTGGGGGGCGACCCATCGACAATCGGGAGGACATGAAAGCTGTCACGCGGAGGAGGTTTGTCCCATCCATGGCTCGGTTCATTTGTGGACTTAATTGGTAGAATTCCCATGCTGCCAGGAGAATTCCCAGGCAAGGGCCTGACCGAGGCGATTGCCCTGGCAAATGCCTGCATTCGCCCGTTGCAAGGGCCTGGCCAAGGTCATTGCCCGTGCAAATTTCCCATTCGCCTGTGCCAACGGCCTACCGCCACGAGATTGCATGGTAAAATGCCCCATTCTCCCATGCCAACGGCCTGGCCGAGGCGATTGCCCGAGCAAAGGCACCGCTTTCACACGTGCCAACGGCATCGCCGAGGCGATTGCCCAAGTAAACGGCCGAGTGCTCGTGCCGAGGGACTGCCGCCAGGAGTTTGCCCGGGAAAATGTCCCATCCGCCCGTGCCGACGGCCTGCCGCTAGGAGAATTTCCGAGCAGAGGCCTCATTCGCCCGTGCCATGGCCCTGGCCGAGGCGACTGCCCGTGCAAAGGCCCCGTTTTCCCATGCCAAGGGCCTGGCCGAGGCGTTTGCCAGGGCAAATGCCCCATTCGTCCATGCCAAGGGCGTACCGCCACGAGATTGCCGGGGCAAATGCTCCTTTCGCTCGTGGCAACGGCATGGCCGAGGCGATTGCCCGGGCAAATGGCTAAGTGCTCGTGCCGAGGGCTAGTAGCCAGGAGATTGCCGGGGCAACTACCCCATTCGCTCATGCGAAGGGGCTAGCCGAGGCAACTGCCAGGGCAAACGCCCCCTTCGCCAGTGCCAAGGGCATGTCGCCAGGAGAATTCATAGGGAAGGGCCTGGCCGAGGCGATTGCCCGTGCAAATGTCCCATTCGGCCGTGCCAACGGCCTGCGGCCACGAGATTGCAAGGGCAAATGCCCATTCGCCCGTGCCAAGTGCCTGGCCGAGGCGATTACCCGGCAAAATGCCCCATTCGCCCTTGCCAAGGGATTGCCGCCGGGAGAATTCCAAAGCAGAGGCCTCATTCGCCCGTGCCATGGGCCTGGCCGAGGCGATTGCCCGGGCAAATGCCCCATTTGCCCGTGCCAACGACCTACCGCCATGAGATTGCCCGGGTAAAGGCCCCATTCGCCGCCAAGGGCCTGGCCAAGGCGATTACTAGGGCGAATGCCCCATTCGTCGAAGCCAAGGACCTGCCACCACGAGATTGCAAGGTCAAATGCCACTTTCGCCCGTGCCAAGGGCTTGGCCAAGACGATTGCCCGGCCAAATGCCCCATTCGCCCGTGCCAAGGGCCTGCCGCCACGTGATTGCCCGTGCAAATGTGCCAACCGCCCTGGCAAATGTGCCAACAGCCCGGACCGACGGCCTACCGCTAGGAGAATTCCAGGGCAGAGGCCTCATTCGCCCGTGCCATGGCCTGGCCGAGGCAATTGCCCGTGCAAAGGCCCCGTTCGCTCGTGCCAAGGGCCTGGCCGAGGCGATTGCCAGGGCAAATGCCCCATTCGCTCGTGCCAAAGGCCTAGCCTAGGCGGTATACATCCCGAGGAACACCCTGTGCTTCTCACTGAGCCCCCTCTAAACCCAAAGAGAACAGGGAAAGAATGCTGCAAATCATGTTTGAAACTTTCGACGTGCCCGCGACATTTGTCACCTTGCCGGCCCTCCTTTCCCTCTATTCCTGCGGCCGCACAACTGGTTTGTTCACCTCAAACTACTTGTTCCATGCGTAGGAAAATGATAATTGTTAGAACGTTCACGCCCAAAAGAACTGCCCGCGTTAATGCAAATAAGTGACACACCAATTAACGAGTTGCATTATTTTTGCGCATAAGGTTTACTATTTGCTATTTCAAGCTCATTAATTAACTACAAATAACTTGCTTGCGTTAACAGGAATTGCTCTAGATTCTGGACATGGTCTCACCCATACTGTACCAGTCCATGAAGGGTATATTTTGCACCAAGGCATCCATCGTTTGAATCTCGCGGGTCTTGATCTCAGTGAAGCATTGAAGAATTTGCTTGCTAAGATAAGCTATACATTTGCTGTGACATCTGAGCACGAAATTGTGACGGACATAAAAAAGAATCTGCTACGTTGCTCATGATTATGATGAAGAATTTGAGAAGGCAAAGGTCGGAAGCTCAGATGTAGAGAATATCTATGAACTCCCTGACGGGCAGGTGATCACTGTAGGTGCGGAGAGGTTCATGTGCCCGGAAGTCCTCTTCCGGCCGTCGTTGATAGGAAATAGAGCTGCAGGGATTCAGGAGATTATCCACAACAGTGTGACACAGTGCGATGTGGAAACTAGAAAAGAGTTATACAGTAACATTGTGCTTACGGGGGGATCAACCATGTTCCCAGGTATCACAGATCGTCTCCGAAAGGAAATCGTGGAGCTTGTGCAAGATACGACGGAGATCAATATCTTTGAAAATCGAGAACGATACGGTGTTTGGATTGGTGGTTCCATCCTTGCGTCCCTCAGCAGCTTTCAGAAGGTATAACATACATATAGTAATTTAATACTAACATAACAACATATCACTAGCTATATACAATAGTACCAATATATCTCATAAGTTATGTTGATTTTAATTGTGAGATTTCAGGATTGGATTTCAAAAGAAGAATACAATGAAGTTGGACCGTCAGTCGCATATCACCATTGACGAGATTTACAGCGTCGACGTAGCAATTTTCATGATTTTGCAGGCAGCTTAGCACCAAAGTGAGTCGCGAAAGTGAACTTTCCGAAGGTCAAGGGAAGCGTTGTAAGATACGTTGGAAGAGTAAACTCGCATCGGCGATTCAGTTTATTTGAAACTATAAACATAAACATACCGCAGACTGTGTTATGGTCTATGTATAATTCAGATTTGGTCAGACCAATTGCTTGGCCACACTTTGCAGCATATTATTCAATACTACCACTATCATAATTGCATACTAGAAGGGGTCACATATATATTAGCACACAAATAAAAGAATTAAGCACAACCAGATCGAGTGCCCAAAAAAAGAAACAAAAGACATTTATGTAATAAGAAATATCTAAGAGTAAGTAAGCAAACTGCTCTTTTTTTTTTTTTTTTTTTTTTTTTTTTTGTGTGTGTGTGTGGTTAAACGAAGTGCCACCTGAATGGCCGTCATCAGTTTTTTAATTAACAAACAATGAAAGCTTCCAGCATTCTGAATCAGCGAGGAGATCATTAAACTTCTCTCTCAGGTAGAAAGAAATTCTTTAGGGTGTTGAAACCAATTCATCTCCGCATCCTTATTAAGGAAATTCACTTTCAGAAATGCAATCTGATCAGCTACTCTTTGTAGTTCAAATGATAGTAAGGAAATCATATATCAAACATATTTCAATGCCCAATTGCAGAGTATATATATATATATTATATTATATAATATATATAGGGCTCCCGCTTGCATAGATACTTGCAGCGCAGGAAGGACAGGCTACCTGTTCTCAGCAAATTTGAATTGAAGCATGCATGGTTTACGAAGAGAGTTGATTCTATTAGAAAGCTTTCTTGTGGAGGAGGAAGAAAAGAGGGCTCAAACTGAACTTATTTTGCTTGGATAATTAGCGCTGTACATGTTTGTAAGCATGAGATTCAATCAAGGAGGTGAACGTAGGAGTTAGAGATTTTAGAGATCTTAACGTTGCAGTTTTAGTTTTTTAAGTAAATGGTGGTGGTACGTATCATCCTTGCAGATTTTAGAGATCCTAAACAGAGCGGCAGCGCCAACATCATATGGCGGGGTATTATATCATCCTTGCAGATTAATTTGTATAAAGGCATGCAAATTGATTCACTCATCGTGCGTAGAAAATAACCAAGTATTCAAGGTAATCGGAATAGGTGAGAATTCAAGTTTAAGGATGGTGCGAGATCCATTATGAAGGTCCATCAGCTAAATTTTTTAATTAGTAAACTATTATTAATAAATTTTCTTTAAATTTTTAATATAAATATAGTATAATAAAGCACTAAGTATAAATAACTACAATTTAGTTATTTTTTTATGTGTGTGTGTGTGTGTATATATATATATATATATATGCATTAATGCTGTGAATGCCACCAGTACATGAGGCACCGAACATGTTCCCCAAGAGATATTTCTGTAGCGTAGGAGCGCGCCAATTTGTCATTGGTTATTGTATTATTAGTTTTCACCGGTCCATGAGTGCAAGTCATAAATTTTATATAAGTAATAATATTAAAATACTATTTTTTTTTATTCTTTGAAATTATATGTAATATTTTAAAATCACATTACATTGTTATCACTTACGTTTTCAAATTATATCTAATAAAGTAGGTCATTTGTCGAATTCAGATATAAAATTATCTGAATAAAAACTAATTTATAAAAAAAAAATTAAAAGAAAAGACGGCTAATATGTAATTTTTCGTTTTAATAATTATAGAACTTTGACAGCTGATAAATCCAAAAAAATCGACATGACATGACTGAATAAGGGTCTTTTAAGGGCGTTATTTTAATATAAATATGAATAAGAGCACAGCTGTGAAACACGGAAGTCAATTGGGAAGACTTGTCTGGATTGGTTCTCACGGAGTCACGATCACGACCTGCTTGTTTTATTAATGGAAAAAAACTACACAAGCAAGCATTCACGAAGAAGAAGAAGAAGAAGAAAATAATAATAATAAATGACCGCATTATTTTGATTTATACTGTGTTTTAACTTCTAGTCGACTTCCATCTTTGTTTTTTAAGTCTTAGACCAAAATATAATAAGAACTCAAAAAAAAGCTTAATTTCTGAACAATTGAAAAATAGGCGATTTGTAATAATACATTATTTGTAAAAAGTACTCCATAATTACATTTCATGTTTTAATACCCCTATGCATAGAAAATGACTAAAATACTCTTCTTACGAATTTTTAAATCATTTGATTTGACGTAGTTGCCGCTTTTCTCCCTCTCTTCCTTTTTCTAGATTCTTTTTTTTTTTTTAATTTTCTCTCTTTCTCAGCCTTATAATAACACTTTAAAAATATATGGTAGCACCTATAAACACTTCATATAGTGTTGTTACCATGTATCACATATCCAAACTTCTTTGTTCGTGTATATTCTGAGGTTATTCTTTTAAAAAAAAAGAAGAAAGAGAGAAAAATGTTTTAAATTATTTTAGGTGACTTTATGTGTTTTGATGTGTTCTTAGTCACTTAGTAATGTTATTATGCATCACAATCCAAATTTCTGTATTTTTCATGTGTTGCCGAGGTGTTCCTACAAGAAGACGAATAGAGAGAGAGACAGGGGTAGAAAAGATGTCATTTCAAATGGTTTGAAATTAACAAGAAGCCAAGTACGGTTAGCTCAACTGGATGGAGAACGTCTTAGGAAGTGTCACCACACATATTCAAGTCCGCGATGGATAAAATATTATGCAGAATCTTTCTAAAGAAAATCACCTATACTCTGTGGAAGAAGCATTCGTTTAGAAAATATTTATACTCGAATCGCAAAACGCCTGTAAGAACTGAACGTGGAGATTTTTCACGAGTATTAGATCCATACAGGAATGTGCACTCGCATGACAGATTCCTCCTAAATAATCTAAAAATATTAAGAATAATATTTTTGTCATTTTTTATACGTAGTGGCACTAAAATGCCAAGTCTAAATATGAGGCACTTTTTAGCGAATGCATGGGCATGCTTTTACACATTGCCAGAAAAAATTGTTAAGTTTTTTTTTTTAATAGATGGGGTAGGTGATGCATCTTAATCAAATGGCTGATAATTTCTAGTTCTTTCAAAATTGATATAACTTGTCCTACAAGCATATCTAATTTTTGTAGATCCACCATCTCGTGCATGTATACAAGTGATTTTAAGTGTCACGGTTGTTGAACCATATATTTATATAATATAATATATATATATATATATATATATATATATATATATAGATTATAATATATATTTATATTTATATATATATATAGATTAATCCGCCAAGAGAAGACCGGCTTGGTAATGGTAACAAAGATTACTTTAATGCGTATTCTTGTCAAACTTTGATTGATTGAGATGAACTACCAACCTCAAATTCAAAGAACGCTTAATCTTAATTCAGCTACCTTTCCGAAGTTCGACCGAATCAGTCCCTGAAAATATATTTTCAGATGCTGATTTTTATAAAATTAGTCTTTAAAAATACATTTTTAGAGGCTGATTTTTTACGTTTAGAAAAAAAAGGACTGAATTGAAAAAACACCTTTAAAGAAAGAAGATTAGAATTAATATATTTTATTATTATTCTACTCTCTATTGGCTTATGTTCGTCATATGTGAACGTGACTATATATATATATATAATAAGAATATAATAGGAGCTGAGATCATTAGACAGATTATAATCTACAATTAAACGGCTTTTGGTTCAGGGAGGTACATAAGACCCGGAATACAAACTGATTGGATCCGGAATACGAACTCGGCTCAGTTGATACAATCGGCATCGAGCCCGAAATTTTTGAAAACGATCCACGTTCGAGCTCAGGTTCTCAAGCTCGTCGAGTTCGAGCTAAACGAATTGAGCTTATAGTGATGCTCGATTCGAATTCGACTGCTTTCCACCCCTAATTGTATGAGTAGATCTGATTTTGTCAAACGACAAAGATTGAGGCTGAGGAGCATAAGATGAATGAGATGGCCTTAAGCGGTTATCAGGCGTATCTAGTGAAGTCTAATGGGGGCGGTTTCCTAATTTGCTCAAATCAGGAATCACCGCGCCCAAGTCTAACATGACTCTGAGAATGTCCGCGATGGTGCTAATTGTATCTGAGATAATTTAACAGAAGTTCATGGAACATCGAGTAACATGACAATTCCAATAAATATCTATTCTCGCATTTTGCTACACCATCCTATTAAGGTGTGTTTATGAAAGAAGTTTGATAAACCATACTATTGATCTAAAGAAAGCTGAAGAAGCCTCTGCTTGAAATTTCTTTAAACTTCAATAATGAAAAATATAGATAGGTACGTACAAGTTGTCCAAGTATCAAGAAGTAGATTAATTACAAGATAATCTGGTGCTATATATGGATGGTGGGATGTTATGCAGATATGAAACTAGCGACCATGAATAAGCAAATGCCAAGAAGCTCAACCTTCATTCCTACCATCCTCACATGCATATAGCTACTTTATGCTTTTACAAGTATTTTTTTTTTTTCTAATAAATTATGAAGTTGCAAGGGCTATGACAGATTCTAATTACAGCCGTTGACTTTATAAAAATTAATTGACTTGTAAGGGACTTCATAAAATTGACTTCTAAGTTGTCCAGAGAGCTTGGTTGCTCCACAGCGACCAACCTCATGTGCTTAATTAGTTTCCTTGCTAGTCCATATTGCTCGTGTATAAATACGTAGTGGTGTTTGCATACAAATCTAAGATTAATTTGCATATAAACAAGGTTAGTTCCCTTTTTCACTTTCATTTTTTTTTTAAATTTTGCGCATAGAGGTACGTGTTGCTTTTGTTTGAAATCGATCCGACAATTTATTCTTCACACAAGTAGTGCAGGAGACAGGAGAAAGGGAACGATGGCTACAATGGAAGATATACTGGCCAAAAATGAGGCGCTCATGAAAGAGATCGAGGAGTTAAAGAAAGCAGCTGCAAATAAAGCCGAGTACATCAGGTTCTCCAAGGAGGACATCGAGAAGGGCATCTCCGAGTATCGCTCGCTGCAGCTCGGCCATGGTGCTTACGGACATGTATATAAGGGAAAGCTTCTCGACACAGATGTAGCTATCAAGAAGGTTAGGGAGGAAATCAATGCTGACAGGCCCTTTCAAATGGAGGTAATTCATTTCAACAACACTAGGGGTCAAGAAATTAATGAAATACTTTTTTTTTCAAATTTTTGAACAATATATATATATATATATATATATATATATATATATATATATATAGAAAGAAACTGATTGATTCTGTTGTGGTTCCTTGTAATACAGATTGACATACTATGCAAGGTGCGGCATCGCAACCTGGTGACTCTGATGGGAGCATGTCCGGAGGAGCGGACGCTCGTCTACGAGTACCTTCCTGGTGGAACTCTGGATGATCGGCTTAATTGCAGGGTCGACGGTCATAAGACTCTTAGCTGGAAAGATCGAATGCATATTGCATCTGAGATCTGCACCGCTCTCTCTTTTCTGCACTACCAGAACCCCCAATCGTCCATGGGGATCTCAAACCGACGAACATTCTCTTCGATGCAAATGATGTGCTCAAACTCTCTGACTTCGGCATATCTAGGGTACTCGAAAGACCCAAGGATAGTCCCCAAGCTACATTCGTCCACGTCACTCTTTTGGCGAAGGGTACTCCTGGTTACATGGACCCACTCTTCCGTGACACAAACCAGCTCACCGTGAAGTCTGATGTCTATTCCTTCGGGATAATACTTTTACGTCTCTTGACGATGATGGACCCGAAATCCGTCTGCGATAAAGTGGAGCGTGCACTGCAAAACAAGAAGTTGAATGAAGTGTTAGATACCACAGCCAAGTGGCCGAGTAAGGTAGCTGAAGAACTCTGCGACCTAGCCTTACAATGCTGTGAAATCAACAGGAGGCTACGGCCGGATCTCGCCTCCCATGTTAAGCCGACCCTGGAGCGTCTTAGAGGAAAACATAAAGTGTTCGGGTTCTCAATTTTCGGGAACCGTGGTTGAATTACTATCTTCTGCATGCTCTCCGCTCATCCTCTGCATCATTTTGTGTTGTTATTTGTAATATTGTTGCATGCTCTCTGTTTTGATCGAGATGATGGTTAATTAGCGATGCTGCTGAATGTATTCCTCTCTGATGTATCGTGTTTGTGTTTGGTATGTATTGGAATCTTGTTAATTTGTTAAGGCTCTGATAGTGAACGGGGACGGTGCCTCGATCACTCGCACAGACACACACGCAGACACCCACATACACACACACAATAATAATAATAATAATAATAATAATAATAATAATATATTATTAGTATATATATAATTAGGTGATGAAATTCCTTATGCCAAATAATATTTCGAATAATTTTTTGTGTACTATGTGGCATTTACTCTTATTCTAAAAAGTAGCATTTATATTGATCGATAGAAATTTATAAAATCATGTAATTTGTTTGGAAAAAAAAAGTTTGATATTACAAATAAATACTTAATTAAGATACTAATTTATAAAAATAATCTAACTACAAACATAAAAATTAGTTAAAAGTAGTTGTATTATATTATATATGTTATTTAATATTAATTTTTCAAATAAAATTTTAACATATAAAAAAAAAGAAATTTAATCATATACATATATCATTTAACGTCAATTCTCAAATAATTTTGTGTATGGCATGTGATAATTTTTGTTACTCTAATAAAATAGTACGATAAAGTATAATTTTAATAAAAATAATATTTATATGAAATTAAAAATATAAAAAATATAAAAAAATAATTTTTTTAAATATTATTATTTATATATATGATTATATATATGACTTACAACTATGCATCATACGGGTGCAAAATTAATAATAATAATAAACCATCATCACTCCACTTCCAAAAGTATAACATTAATGTCAGCTCATCATGGTTACACACCAATTTAGAAAATCAGATATAAAAATATTTTTTGAAAAAGTAAAACAATAATTATATCTTTAATTAATCAGAACAGTACGTAGAATAGGGAACACATTGCCCGTAATAGCGGCAAAAGAATATTTTTGTATTTTAACATGCATATTTAATTAAGTTTAGTAACTATACTTTTATGTTTTTTGTTTCTAGACATAATTACATAAAGAAGCTTTAATTACTCATTAAATTAGTTGTTAAAGAGCGCAGATTTTCTATAATTCTATGAGCTCATAGCTGTGCAGGGACAGACCTCAAGAGGGGGCTAACTTTTTGGTTTCCGGCATGTATCGGGTAGGTTTATCGATGGCGTGAGTTGGCGTCTCCCTTGGAGACGAGGAGGCGGAGCATATATTTATTGATTGCACCATCATGGTTGACGTCGTCGAGGAGGACAGATTTGTCTATGGATTTAAACGACTAACACCGATTTGAATACTTGCATCATTACGACAGATAGCAACAGATCTAATCGTGCATTTAAGTTAGCAATATGACGAGTTTGCACAAGTGGAGTTTACTAGACTTTAGCTTTAACACTACCCTATTTCGAGGATCTACCCCATCAAATCTCAGAAATTCCGAGGTTATCGAAAAAATGTTTGCCAACGTGCTGCATCGAAGCCTTTTATGATGCATGAAATTTTTTAAAATAGATAACATCTTCGTCTGACGTCAACCAAATTTTCAGGTCCTCCTTTGCAGCTACATCAAGCACACAGCTCCTCCTTGCGATTTTTCCGACTACATGCAATAACAGAGGTACAAACACAATAACAGAGCTACATCAAACACAACCGCACATTAACTGTTCGATTGTTTGTCTCTTCATTTTTTCTTACACACCATAAGATGGAATTCAAAGCACTACTCCCTTGGTTGAATGCGGCTGATGTAATCTCCTCCACTCCTCCATTTCTGTGGTGGCCATTCCTGTGCAATCAGCAAACAAGCCTCAGTTTCTGTGATTACTAGTAGAGAGACATTCATTAGTTATAACAACATTCTAAATAAACCATGAGGGAGAGCATATACCAAGGTCCACATGCCAATTGCGATATTTGGGATGTGACAAATTTTATCCCACGGGGACCCACGCATCCGTCGCAGATATTTCATAAGTTCCGGATCACATTCAGATACCTTGATATGTTTAAGGGAGACTGGCAGCCCCTCTTCGGGACACAATGTCTTCAATTTGGGGCAATCTATTACCTCCAGCTTCTCGAGGGAGGAGAATGTAGAGATCCCTTGTAAGCTTGACAGATTGTTACACTTCTCTATGGCCAACTCCTTCAGCGTGCTCAAGCCAACCAGTTCAGCTGACCGTAGGGATGTCAGCCAGGAGAATGTTGTTATCTTTAAGCAGCAGAGATTGCGTACGTACTGCAAGTGCGTCGACCAAGAGCCAATCGTAGATTTAAAGGACCATCCACCCATAGTCAAAGATGAGAGCGATGCAGGCAGTCCTTTCTCCGCAAGTGATATTTCCGGCCAAGGATCGACGATCTCCAACTCTTGGAGCGAATTGAGATGAGATAATCCCTTGCATGGACCTAATTTTCTGCAGTTTCTGACTGTACATGTTTTAAGATGGTGGAGACGACCTTGCAGTAACTTTGAGAGAGACGTTTTATTAAAGCTACAATTGATGAGTCCTAGGTATTCGATCGAAGAGGGTAGAATTGTTTGGGAATTATCTGCAACTTCATCCTCCTCCGACAAGTTGTAAATCTCCAACTGTTTGAGAGAGTTCATGTAAGAAATACCTGATGAGCCAAATGATGTCAGCTTTCCATTGCAATTGATTTCTAGCTTCACCACAGCCTCAAGAAAGTGAACGTGTATATCAGCTTTGTTGGGAACATCGGAACTTCGCATCTCCAAGCGAACTTCACCTGATCTTGTGGACGATGCTACTTTAAATTGGATTCTGCTGGTAGCGTTTTGTTTAGGACCGTGCTCATCGTTGTCCCAATTAACTGAAACATCGATCAATGTAGAAGGAAAGACCGGTAGCTGCTTCAAGATGTCACATTTCTTGATCAGCAGTCTACGAAGACGAGGGAATAACATCAACGAATCGTCCTCCACGGACAACCAGTTTGTCCAACTACCCAAATTGTGGAATTCTAGCTCTTCTAACGATGGAAACCCTCTATTTCCGTAGAACTCCTTCCCAACTTGCTTTACTTCATGCATATTCGTGATTTTGAACTTCCTAAGACGAGGAAGATCGCCCAAACCCAACAATTCGCCGTTGTTGCAGTCAGATATGATTAAAATTTCTAAAAGGTAGAGATATGATAATGATTCTGGCAGTGAGCCGCTTAAGCGAAGGTATTTTAAGAAGTTCAATTCAGAAAAACATTTAGCATTATTCACAAGCTCCAACCCCTCTGCATCTAGCGCACGCAGGTAACTTAGATTGTGAAAGTCTTTATCTTTAACTTGATATTTTGTTGTAGACCAATATCTTGGGTAGAACTTAAGAGTTCGCAATGATTTAGTCTTGGGCAGGCGTTCTAGACTCCTAATTAGCTCATCTTTACTATCGAAGGCTATGCATAAGTGACGAACTGATTCAGGAATAGCTATGTGTCTCCTAGCTTCGATACCTAAACTTTCACTTTCAGAAATATTTAGAGCCAATTCATGCAGAGAGTCCTCCGTGACGTAATATCCGCCTTCGCTTCTAAAAAGAGACATGGACAGTAATTCATCAAAGTACTCATTTGCAACTTCATCCATCGCTCGAGCATCGCGGTCATTCGATTGGATATAGCCTTGAGATTGCCATAGATCAATTAATTCACTCCTTTCGAACTTGCAACCCTTCAAAAACATACTACAATACGCAACATATATTCTAAGGTGCGGAGGTATTTTGTTAGATCGTGAAGCGTCAGCAGAAGGGGAGCTCCTGTGAGATGCAGCGACCTTCCCCAGTAGATTACTAGAGCTGGTCCTAACATTCGCTAGCCTTTTCAAGACATCTGCCAGCTTAGATTTAGTACTATCTGACAACTTAGTTTTAGAATTATCTGTTCCGGTTATCCGCTTGAAAGGAGAAAATCCAAAGTTCTTTACCTTTCCGCTGTTGTCTCCTTCGCTTGCTTGTTTCTTGAGAGACTGATAGTAGAGGAAGTCTAGCACGTCATCTGCACTGTAAATCACATCCTTGAGCTGGCGCAACCAGTTGTGATCTACATGGTAATAATCGATACCCTGTCGCTGGGCGACTGAAAGGGTGTGATGGATCTCTGATAGATACAATTGAAGAATATTGAGGTCCTTCGTAAGTGAACTTTCATTGTTGTAGGTGTCTAAGATCTGCGCGGCCGTTTCTCCCGCCTTCTTGAGCACAAAGCCCAAAATCTCCGCCATCGGAGCTAATTAGAGAGAGAGAGAGAGAGGGACGAATAGAGCGGATTAAGCAGTAACCTTTTTTTATATATTTTTTTTTTAAAAAAAAAAGAAAAAAGCACCACAGTGTTCCATGAAAATATCATTCAAGTCAAAGAAAAGAAATAGGAGGCCAGCGTGTTTTATAAATCTAAACAAATTTCCATGGAGTCAACCAGAACATGCAGGGGTGGTTTTGCAAAACCTACCAAGACGAATATTATTTAGACAGATAGATCCCATGTGCAACTAACGGCATTGAGATTCGCCATCTTTTGCACCCAAAGATTACCAACATTTTGAAGGACATAAAATGTTTGGGATTAACTTTTTTTTTTTGAGAAAATATGTTTGAGATTACTTTGAAACGATGACTTTTGCAAAAAAAAAAAGAAAAAAAGAAGATGACACTGTTTAGGAAAATTGAGTTTATAGGTTTGATTTTTGCATGCAGCTTGCATAAGTTGATGTTACTTAATTTTATTATTAAACACATGTTCTATCATGCCATCAAAAGTCTTGGATTCGATATTAGCTCAGGTTCTACTTCAAACTCACTCTGATAAAGTTCATGGCTTGCATATTGCAATTTATTTTCTATTATTATATTTTGATGGAGTCATTGGTTCTTTTACATTAAGCTTGTCTTACTTTTGCACTAATAGTAAACTAGCATAGAGATTACATCAGTCCTTTTATTTTATTTGTATTATCCTAATTTATTTTCTATTTTATTTTTACTTATTTATTTCTAACTTTATTTTTTTAATTATCTTTTTTATATTATAAATGCGTGGTTTGACATGCTCAGCGTGATTTTTTTTATTCTATAAAATTATGTGTTGGCTGTCTATGTGTATTAGATTTGCATTCTTAAGCCGAATGTCCTACAAAAATAGCCTCCTTTCGACATGGCTGCCAAAATCTATTCACTTCAGACCCCCGCTCCGGTGGATTCTTGATGGGAATAAGTTTTGCCAACAGTTGGTTATAGTAAACTATTTAGGGTTAGAAAGCACTATTATGCAAGTCGGACATGAATGTGAACCTGAAGGTCTTGATGGCAATGAGAGCCGACATTAACTAATAATTAAAACATGAAAACAGTTAGCGACAACAATAATTAAAACATGAAAAATTTTTGCTCAAATAAAGGTATTGACGAGGTCATAAATTAGTTAACAGGTATAGCAGACAATTTTCTAGTTAGGATGTCTCGGGCGCTCTACGTGACCTACATGAAAGTCAATTAGATCCGCCAATACTGATTTTCGTATAATAAAGCGAGGAAGAACGCTTTTTGAATTTCTAAATATTTATTTAGCATTTCTTATAGAATATATCAGAGGCACATGCATCTTTTTTTTTTCTTATCGTAGGAAACTGAGGGGATCGGACGAGGTTGAAGTGTTTATAATAGTTACCGAAACATTCGCAGTATATTATATTGTTCTCCTAAGACCTGCAATTGGGTTATTAGCTGTTAAATCTAATCATATTGTTATGAGAAGGAGCCTGCAACTATATATGATCATTCCTCCCTTGGATAGAGCCTACAACTCCAAAACTTTGATGTGAACTTGATAGTTCAATCGGACATGGTAGGAAACGGATCATTAAAGAAGTCATCAATGAGTTCATTAATTAATAAGGCCAAAATTAATATACCTTAATAGCATAAATGCATGCATAACAAAGTGAGAAGAAGATAAGATAGAATCTCATAACGTTGTTTAGGTTGTCGATGTTGATTAAAAGGATTATAAACTACAGTAACATTGTTGAAGTGTTTTTAAGATCCGAGGGCACCTAAACATAAATATATTATACAATACTGGAGGATTCACAGTGCAGAAACTCTTAGAAGTTGGGGCTGCGTTGGATCCCATGGACTAACTAGTTCAGTGCAAGGTTTGAAATGACTTTTCATGCCGAGTTTTGGTAAATTCTAAATTCGAGATGTGCTGATCGTACTGATAATAAAATATTATTTTTTATTATATATTTTTAAAAAAATTTAAAAAAATATATTCCTTCATTAACGAAGTCAACAAAGAGATGGCATGCAGAATCGTGATATTTCATTAAGAAAGTCAACAAGAGTAGGAACGAGGTATTCCATCATTAAGAAAAAGTCAACAAGAGATGGTAGGAGAGAGAGAGAGATATTAGAAAAGTTACCAATAAGGTCATTTATAAATTATAAAGCCTAACCAAAGAGAGTTGAGAGATGGTAGGAATAGAGAAGACATTCAATCACTAAGAAAGCCGTCGATGAGGTCATTAATTAATAAAGACTAAAATTAATATACTCTCAGCTAATGGCATAAAAGTCCATCAGATCCAGCAAAAACAATTCGGCATAACAAAGTCAAAAGAACATTAGATTGAATTCTATAACGTTGTTGAGGTTGTTGTAATTGGATTAAAAAGTAGGATTCAGAATCGTTATTTTAGGTCGCTTTGCATGTGGTTTGATAATTTAAGCTGAGGATGAGATGGCTTTAGGAAAAAAAATAGTGAAATTATTTGCAAATAGACTGATGAAAATTTAGAAAATAATTTTAGTAAGATAATTTACAGATAGACTGATGAAGACTTAGCTTTTTTTATTTTTTTTAAAATATGTTCTTCAGGGATGCCCATTACAGAGTGACGTCCGAAGCATGTCCAAAGCTGACATGCCCGTTGCGGGCTACGTCTGATGGTGAAGCAATGTTAGTGCATTTCGATTTCCACAAAACAGAGTCGCCAAGATTCTTCTAATTATCTCCAAGCAAAATGAAGTCTTAATATCTGACAACCAACAGATAAATACCATCTTCTTCATCCTCTAATCTTAGTAAATAACTTTTGACAGTTTATGGGATAGTGGTATTAAAATTGTGCTGTACGCACATCACAAATTGTGAAGTTCCGAGTTATATTTAAGAGGTGGATGTATTTAGAGCTAGAACTGCCGAAATTTACACTTTCAGTTGGACAGAATTCTGCTACAAAGATAATATCTTTCATAATTATATAAAAAAAAAACTACCAAATATTCAACTAAGTAATTATTCAAATAACACATAACAATAAAGAGTAAGTACATAGCATAGCCCTCTTATAGAGATGCTTATTAGACTCTTAACAAATACAAGGACTAGTTGGAAAACATAAAGAGAAGGAAATATACAAGCCAAAACAATCCGACATGATAACAAGCTAGGTAAGATGCACAGATAAATATTCACTCATATCCACTGCCAACGTTGTAACAAAGCTCACAGCATAATAACCCGACGAAAATCATCCTGACTTTGCATGTCAGGGTTTGTTAATTCTCAACGCCTCCAGCTCCGCCGCCACCTCTTTCATGGTGGGTCTCATGTTACGTTTCTGCTCAAGGCACCTCTTTGCAAGCTTCCACATTGCTTCGAGTTGCTTCGTTGACCCGTCCGACATGCACCGATCCTCCAGAATATCCGACAGTTGATTGCTCGTGCAAGATATGAATCTTTTGATATTCTCATTTGTAGGCTCATTTCCTGTGAGGAGTTCAGCAAGTACAACTCCAAAGCTATATACGTCGCTCTTATCAGTGATAGTATTATTCTCAAGAGAACACTCTGGGTCCAAGTAAACGGCCGAAGTCGTATCTCGGACATTCTCGCGAGCCAACATAGAGAATGCAAAACGTATAACTTTAGACGTGCCATCGGAGACTAGGAGTATGTTCTCGCTCTTGATGTCTCCGTGAACGATGTGTGTGGTAGACGAATCCGAATGCAGGTACGCTAGTCCCCCAGCAGTCTCTGCTGCGATCTTCAGACGAGCGTCAAAGGATAAAGAGCCCCTCTGGTCATGGATTTTGTGATAAAGAGTCTCCTTCTGATCGGAGACTTGCTCGTAGACTAACAAAGGATATTCCGTCTCTAGACAGCATCCGTACAGTTTTGCAACATTTTTATGTTTGGTGCCGTGTAAAAGTACCATCTCACTTATGAAGTGTTCCACATCGTCATCCTGTTCAAGTTTCTTGTATTTCTCGATGGTGAAGGTTTTCTCGTTCAACTTGCCATCGTAGGTTTCGGAGTTTTCACGTCCGCCACCTTTCATTAGACTTTCGATGCGGGTATTTGTTGCCTTCTCGAGCTCTTCAACTGTAAATTTCATGTCAGAGCGTGAACCACCTTGTAGAAGAGAGATTTTACTCTCAAGCCGTTTACCACCGTTTCTTTCATAGCACGCCTTCTTCTGATCAACTCGTTTCTTAATCCTATAAATCCAATATAAGAATGGTATCGCCAGGAGTAGGAAGCTAGCAGACACTGCTCCACCTAAGATCACTGTTGAGTTCATAGAAAGAGAAGGTATAGTTAGATAGCTGCCAATGATCCATGAACGGAGCTTCTAACATCACTAGGTGCTCTGGAATGTGTTTTTGCCGACGGCAATGCTATATGACCGAAAGGTTTCCCCATAATTCTGATGCTGTTGTTTCTTTATATATATATATATATATATATAATATATATAAATATATATATATATATATCATCTATCAATTTACGCGATGAAAAAAGTAGATAAAGTGATAACAAAGTCAACCGAACAACATATGTATTACCAGCAAGAGCACTAGGCGACGTGCAACCGCTGCCATCTTTCCGGCCGTCCCCTTTTTTCCCCGATGGACAAGTGCAGTAATAACTTCCCGGCGTGTTGACGCACTTCACGCACGGATTGTCCGGTGCTGCACATTCATCGATGTCTGACAAAAAGAAACACATTTTTTAGTTGTACACGTTCATATAACATAGCATAAGTAAGATGCTGTTCTCATATTCAAACTACAATATATATCTAGATATGCATGTTCAGTAAATATAGCATCTGATTACCTGTGCATCCATCTTTAATATACGGATTTCCTTGATACCCTACGCTGCAATTGCACCAGTATCCATTAATATTGTTAGAGTTCACGCATACGCTTTTATCTGCAATACATGCGAAACTCGTCGAAGTCATCTTCGCCTGCTCGCACGTCTTGTTTTCGATGACCCAGTCCAGTATCACCGGGACCCTCTCTGGTGGGTGCATGTTCGATAAATTGCTTACGCTGAACTGGAGACTATTTATTTCCGTGATAAAAGTGTAGCTGCAAGGATTGAAGCTGAAGCAGTCTTTGTGATAGTTGTCACTACGGGCGTAGGCTTGGTAGTGGTAAATACCCTTAGGAATTGATGTTTCGCAGCAGCCAACTCCACTACATGTTCCATTTTGAACATACTTTGGATCGGTGCAAGACGATGCGCAACCAGTCCAGGTCTCTGTCACCAAATCCTGAAAACGACAAGGCATTTATGTATTTGATATTACATGAAATTATTGCTTTGAAACTCTTTCCCAAAAAAAAAAGTGAATAAAAAATGAAACTTATTTAACGAAAGGTTATTTCTAACTGCCACTATTTACCGTCAAAATATGTTGTTTAGGGGATCTTTAGCCAATAGACATACGAGGAGCATAAATTAAAATTGTAGTAACTCGCCGCAAATATTAAGGAAACTTCTTTAGAAGTACCTGGAGCCAAGCGACAGTATCGCATCCAGTTGACATAAACTTGTTGCGTTGGGTCGATAACGCATAGGGAGGCTCGGGAGTTGGACTGTGGTTCTGTTGTCGGCGGTACGGTTTCCATCCTTGTCGTAGCAATCCCGGGCTATCTTCACTTCTACCCGGAGGACACCATCGCCGAGCATGATCTCGCTGACGGGGAGGTCCTCGTTGATCATCGGCTTGGGAGGGTTGAAGGTGTTGTTACAAGTTAATCCTAGGCCAGGTAAATGGCAACCACTACCAATGCCGAAAGGATACGGAATTTCGACATCCCCGCACTTGGACGGACAGCCAGGCAAGGCGTAGCTACCGAGCTCCGCCGTTGTCACCCCTGCAAAGCATAACAACAAAGGAAAAGCAGCAGCGGGCTGCCCATTCTTCTCGACGCTCTCTCTCTCTCTACTATGCCCAGGAGACTATGTATAACTTGGTCAACTCTTCTTGCATGCAACACTAACTTGGAGATGCTTGTATATAGGAACGTTCAGCTACATCCAACTCATTTTGATATTATTTTATGCTACTAACTGGGAGATGATTATATAGGAATATTCAGCTACATCCAACTCATTTTGATATTTTTTATGTTGCTACCGTTGTCCGTTGACAAACGGAATATTGTAATTATGATCATAGCCTCACTAAGTCATTTAATACTCTGCTCAGTAACAGGCCCATTAGTAAACCCAACTAATAGGCCCATTTGTAGGCTTTCTAAATAAATTATGTTAATGAATAATGAAGGTAAGTGCTTGATCCTAACTAGCCCTACAAGAAATTGATTTTCAGCGATAAGGATCCAGCATTGAAACGCTATTTAATTTACCCACTATAACAATTTACGAGTAAAATTTGTAAACTTAATGACTAAACAATAGTAACTATTTAATCGCCATTTGAGTTTTTTTTTCTTGTAGTGTAGCGGCAGATGAACCCGTGATGCGTATGCAAAAAATAATAGAATTATTTTTAAATTTATAATTAATAAAGGTTAGAATATGTTTAGTCTATAGTTAAAGTATTTTTTGTTATTCTCATAATTATAACAATATATTATATATTATTTTTTCTGAAGATAATAAGATAATAGGTCTTTAAAATCTAGAAAAATAAATTCACAAATAAAATAAATTTAATATAAAATCATATATAAAGTATATAGAAGAGAAACGAGTGAGTAGTTCTATTTTCTAAGTAATATAAGTCACACAATATTTATGATAACTACTATATATAATTTAAATTTACTCTAATTACTAAATAATTATATTGAACATATATAAGATACTATCAAACTCTCCTCTTGCGCATAAGTATTATAAATAATATCTTCCAACTCAATAATTGACAAAAGAATGCCAGGACGTTGAGTTGAGACCAATAATTAATCACCCTAATATATTGATTTATTTGGTGCTTCTTGTATCTGCAACTTATTAGGTGAGCCATGTCAAATAAGAACCCAATGTCAAATATTTGTTTAATGCCTACTCTTAAGCATTACTTAGTTGCTTCAGCGTTTTGATTTAAGATATAATACCAATATATATAAAGAATGACTTGCTTAATTAATGTGCACCATTTGACGTGAACGTGACATAAAATATAACATTGGTTATATATATATATATATATATATATATATATATATATATATATATATATATATATATATATATTATATATATATATATATATATATATATATATATAACCAATGTATATATCAACCTAAGTAAAATAAAAGATTACAAGGAAAAATAATATCAAGCTGAATAAGGAAAGACTACAAAATATAATATATAGAAACTTCTATTTTAGTGCTCTATCATGCCTCTGCAAGCGTAAGGGTCCAGGAAGGATGCTAAGTTTAGTTCGATTCTGGTAGAAAAGTTGACGAGCTAAAGATTTTGTTAAGGAATCGGCAAGAGAAGAATGAACATGGGAGATTTGAATAAGTTTGTGGGATACTTGATCACGAACAAAATGAAAATCAATAACGATATGCTTCATGCGAGAGTGAAAGACAGGGTTAGAGCGCAAGTATGTTGCACCAATGTTGTCAGTAGATAGTTTGAAAAGATTTAACACAAATAATAGAAGATTTTTAATTGACAACTTGTTACTGTTGTTGCACAAGCAAGTAGCACATACAAAATTTGTATTATTGAGATTAGAGACATAAATTTTATTGCTAGCAAAAATTTTTTTTGATTAGGTAAAGATGGATGACCAAGTCATTGATGCCATAATTTGGTTGTGGACGCGATAGAGGCTGAAAGTGACAAAGAAGGTGGTGAGTTTGAGGATGACCATTCGTACAAGTTGTTCCTACTCCGGCCTTGAGTTGCTTGAATTGCCTCTATCGGAATTTGTTGAGAATTTAGGTAATTCCCCACGATTTCCTTCGCCATTTACTCCTTTGTTGTTGTTGTGTCGTCGTTGAGCAACCTGAGCTGTGATTTGAGTTTCGTCTTCCTTTGTTTGCTCACCACCATTTTATATAGTTTCCTTATTGAGAAATTTGTCATAAAGATCCCGAATAATATAGTATATCACGAACCTGAACAGCCGCTGTCAGTTCTTTAAACTCAGCACCAAGGCCATTTAAAGTTATGTATATATATTTCACATCACTAAGGACGGACCTGTATATTGGCAGGGGACCAATCCCCCCGGCCAGCCCGGCCAAGTAGTAGATATAGGCTTATTAGAATTTGAGTCGAGTACTACTAAACTTAAGCCCAGCTTAATTGGTTTAGCTCGAGCTCCAGAAGCTGAGCTCGAACTCGACTCGACTCGAAAAATCTCAGGCTCGAACTCAACACAAAACTCGAACTCGCTTAAGTAATTTTGTTATAAAAGATACTTGAATAAAATAAAAGAACTCGTTTAGGCTCGCGAATCTAATGAGCCAAATAATACGATGCTCAGGATCGTTCATTTAATTACTCGAGCTTGAATCTGTACTCGAACTCGACAATACTCAAGCTCGAACCAAACTCAAACGAGTTCGAGTTCGAGCTCCTCGTGAGCAGCTCTGCTCATTTTACCCTACTCTAAACAATAACCGTGTGGCAATTTTATGTTGTCGACCTGCTTCTCCTGTAATAACTGATGTTTTATTTATCCAATGGCTGGAATTAAATAACTTCCACTCAACTAAGTGGGATAGGTGGCAATCATCAATGGCACATTAAATTTTTATATTTTTGTGATTATATTTAGGTCCAGTTTTATTGTCATGTTTTTATAATATTGAAAAAATATATAGTACATTTTAGCATGTTCTTACAATTTTTAATTTAAAAGTTTTGATTAAAAAAAATGATGTATCTTTTTTTTAGATTATGTGGTGGAATTTGTTAGTGCGAGCGCACACCCATAAGAACATTAAACTCTTTGGAAAACTCTATGTCTAGTCCGACCGACGTCCTGAAAATAATATAGATATTTTATGAACGGAGGTTTCTGTCAAGTATAGAGAATTTTTAAAATTTTACGAGGACTTTTATCTCATACGAACTGGAATATGACTGGTGAGCTTCGTGAGACGCTGCATGAGTCTTAATTCACCGGCCTGGCAAGCAATGAGTAAACAGGAAACCGAAGAAATATCACCGTTGCACCCACAAATTAAGCCACGCTAATTGTCAGTCGTGCTCAGTTGATCATTCCAGCAAGCATGTTGATGCGTAGCGTGAAAGTCAACCACTTTCACATTTCATCAAATCCACTAATATCCATTAAAGTTCCTCGACTTATATGTGGAATAATGAGAATCACAGCAATGAGCAAAATTTTCTCCAGTAATTCCAATGCTTCTATTTTTTTGTTTTTTTTTTTTTATATTTCATTTCCAAATTTTCTAATTGTATATTGGATTAGCTTATTGAAGTAGACGATGCAATTCAGTCTAGCTTATTCGTTTCATTGGTTTGATTTTGGGAAGCAATGCTGACGTATTCGCCTCATAGCTTAATTTGTTACTAGTTCGGCATCCCACTAAGCATGAGAACTAAATAATTAATATTGGTTTTTCACAACAAATTGAATCTCAGGCATGTTTCTGATAAATTGGATAAGCAAAATCTGGGTGATAGACGCCCCGGCAGTTAGTGTCCTTCATTCCTCCGTACTCTTACTATATGCTGGAATTCTCTAAGCGTATTAATCTTCGCCTAAACCGTCCAATGGTCATACTTTAGGTGCAGCTTTTTGTTTCTTCTCTCGTTACTCAAAATAAAAAAAAAAAAAAAGTTCCGGAGAATGAGAATAAGAGCGAATGTGTGACTCTGTCTCTTTCACATTTATTTTTTAGTATTTGTGTTCTTGTTATCTATGATGGGCTTTGCTAGCTATGGTATTATACTAAATTAGATTCCACTCAGCCGACCTATGCTTGAATATCCTAAGTTTACTTCCCTAGAAACTTAGGCTACTCAGTTTGTACTTTATCTTTATCGGTTGATAGTTATGTAATTATACCTGGCTTAGGTATGATATATTCCGTTCTTTAAAAGGTTGGGTTAATCAGCTTGCATCTTTTCTCAGTTGATCATCTTCGACCCTGTCCTATGTATTGATCACTGGAGTGTCATGAGACTCATGGAATTATTACTCTTACGCAACCGACCATTCCAGAGAGCAAGAATGTTGGTTATCTTGCTTGGCTTTCTTCTCTTCGTGAAGGATTGTGGAGGAGAAGTTGGAGGTTCGACGTATTTGATTGGTATCGGAAGCTATGACATAACGGGACCGGCAGCTGATGTGAATATAATTGGTTATGCGAATATGGAACAGATTGCTTCTGGAATACATTTCCGTCTGCAGGCTCGCACGTTCATTGTTGCAGAGCCTGGTGGAAACCGTGTTGCTTTTGTTAACCTTGATGCGTGCATGGCATCTCAACTTGTAACTATAAAGGTGCTTGAAAGACTGAAGTCGAGGTAAATTTTTAGCAATTCCACCCCATTAAGTTTTCACCTGCTTTCCTTAATGAGAACTACTACATAGATCTTATTAGAATCTCGAGCGCAGCCTTTCTGAATTACTGCTTTTACTTTGCATATGTGGACATTTGATTTTGCCTTCTTAAGTACATGCAAAAAAAGCCTATTGGAAAGTAAAAGTTATGTTGTTGTATATTATGATTGTATGCATTAGCGTTTCCATCCTGATTGCCGGCGAACATGAGAAGACCATGCTCATGTTTTCTTGAGAGAACAGACCCTGCTCATGTTAAACTTATAGTTGTGGCTGGAGGTGCTAATTTTGTTTTACTGCACCCAAACCTCACTCGGAGATTGTAAGTTTTATAGTTTGAGTTCAACATGGCAGGTACGGGGACTTGTATAACGAGCAAAATGTGGCTATTAGTGGCATTCACACTCATGCTGGACCTGGTGGTTATCTTCAATACGTGGTGTATATCGTGACATCCCTTGGATTCGTACGCCAGTCATTTGACGCTATTGTTGATGGGATTGAGAAAAGCATAGTACAAGCTCATGAAAATCTGCGTCCTGGAACAATATTTGTTAACAAGGGTAAGAGAGAATGATACATTGACCCTTGTACTCTTTTCCTGCTTCTTTGTTCCGCCTGATCGTATCTTTGATTTTCAGGTGAGCTTCTTGATGCTGGAGTAAACCGTAGTCCGAGTGCTTACCTAAATAATCCTGCGGAGGAGCGACAGACTTACAAATACAATGTTGATAAAGAAATGACTTTGCTTAAGTTCATCGATAATGAGTGGGGCCCGATCGGTACTTTTAACTGGTTTGCAACTCATGGCACATCTATGAGTCGCACGAACTCCCTGATAAGTGGAGACAACAAAGGAGCTGCTGCTCGCTTCATGGAGGATTGGGCCAAGCAAAAGGGTTACCTGAACGAACTGATAATATATTTCCAGATGCTTGGCCCATTGGCATCATACGAAATGTACCTCGAAGAGTATCCAACATAATCCCTGAAGTCCCAGACTGTATGTCTTTGTTTCTCTTTTAGTTTGTTCCTAAATTTGTAAATTCTATTTACGTTTGCTTGTCGTGAGTTGGTCGTGCTATGAGGCATTAATTTGTGTTCGACATTCTCTACAGATGATATGTTACAGAAGTTGGCATCTTCGATTCAAGCGTCTGGAGGGCAGCAAGTTGCAAGTTCTTTTAGTGCAACTCGACATGTCCGGAGTTCTTTAAGGCAAGGTAACAAGCCGAAGTTTGTCTCTGCCTTTTGCCAGTCAAATTGTGGAGATGTCAGTCCAAATGTCCTTGGAACATTCTGCATCGACACTGGACTGCCTTGTGATTTCAACCACAGCACCTGCAATGGAAAGAATGAGCTCTGCTATGGACGTGGTCCAGGGTATTGATAAAATTAATTACCCATTGTATTCCCTAAGCATTATTATCTTTTACAACATGGGTATATTTCTTTTACCAGGTATCCAGATGAGTTTGAAAGTACTCGGATCATTGGCGAAAGGCAGTTCACTAAAGCTGTGGATCTTTTCAACACAGCGTCTGAGCAAATAAAGGGGAAAGTTGACTATCGTCATACTTACTTGAATCTCTCACAGCTTGAGGTGACTCTTCCTGCAAGTAATGGAGGTCAGAAGGTGGTCAAGACTTGCCCAGCCGCCATGGGTTTTGCCTTTGCTGCAGGTACTACCGATGGCCCTGGGCTTTTGATTTTGAGCAAGGCGATGACAAGGTTAGTTTCTGCCGTTTGGCAACGGCAAGCTAGCATAGCTGTCACGTGTTTTTTGGCAGTAGCGCTCAAGTCTTTTAACTTCCAATTTCTACCAGGGAAATCCATTTTGGAAACTGGTAAGGAACTTTCTCAAGACACCCAGTAAAGAGCAAGAGGATTGTCAGTCTCCGAAGCCAATATTACTTGATACTGGCGAAATGACAGTACCCTATCCTTGGGCTGTAAGCTTCTTCTAGTTATTTTTTTCTTTTCTAAATTTCTTCATTTTAGCGATTCATCATAGCTTTATGTTCCCGCTGATGAAACATCAGTATTGCTGCAACAAGTATTCCTTTTCTTTTCCTTTTAATTTTAAGCTGTCAAAATTAGCTCCTCTTGGGAATAATTCTTCTGTGCTATTATTCTGCAAGAGTCGTAAGGAAGTTTGAGCTAGCTAAAAGCTTTTACTATTGAGAGATCTCGAAAATGAGCTATCGTGCAGGTTGCTTCTGAAGCGCTTAGTTATTTTAGCTTGTGTAGCAGAATGCAGTTAACTTGTGCACATGTTGATAAATTGATAATCTCAAAGCTGCTTCCTAATTCTGATTGATGTTACCTCTAAGTGTCTATGTCTAATATCCTCGGTATGCTTTTCCCAGTCTGTCTATAGGAAAAGATTTTCTAGTGTTTCTGCCTATAGGTATGGTGACTGACTGGTGTTTTCTGGGCGTGAAGAGAAGAGTGTTTGTGTTGTGTGTTTGTGATCGGCGTGTGTGATTGTGCGTTCTAATTTTTCTCTGATGTCGTCTTATTTATGTTATTAAAAGTATATATAATAAATCAAGCGTAAGCATCGTATTCAAGCGCCCGTCTTATCTGAGTTTTGTGTATGTTTGGATTAATTAATCGAACAAAAGACGGTTGCTCTCTGGTTAGAAAGTATGGATAAGGGTGGTTGAACAGTTCTCATATTTTCAGAATGATAATAAAAATGTAAACAGTAAAAATTTAATAAAATTAATGATTAAATATATAATTATATTATATTAGTTATTATTATGCGTGTTTCAAATTTTTGTTATTAGGTTATTTTTTAGCATATTTGATACGTATTTATTTGTGTTCATAATACATCTATGTCGACTATTATATGAATAAAATTTTTACATTAGTGATTCCCGATTCTTCAGCAAAAGAGGCTAGTCTTCAATCAAAACTAATTGTAATAAATATTTTTACATGTGTGCGCTTTCTAGTTCTCTAGCAAAAAAAGGCTAGTTCAAATGAAAATTAATTGTAGTAAGTATTATTTTAGACCGTGTTGGGAAAAAAGGGAAAGAAAGAGAGAGAGGAAGCTAGCTGGATGAGAGAGAGAAACAGACGATTGAGAGAGCAGGTGAGTTGAAAGAAAGAGAGAGCGGTAACGTACTACCAACCTCAACAGGTGGCTAGCTGATTACCATCCTTTTGGTGGAAAATACTATTCCCAAATAATATTTTCTTTCCTCTTTACCAAACGTAGGTAAAGAATGGTAAATTGCTATCCAAATATTGTTTACCGTTACAAACACCACCTTAACATTTCAGAAGATCAGTTAAGAATCAAATTGAACCGTGCCCACCAAGAGTCGGACCTGTTGATATCGTTCCTTTTGACAGCTAATTTCGCATATTCCTTTAGATACACGCGGGTTTATCTATTGGATCATCGTCGCATTATAATTTTTCTATTAGGGCTTGTAAGGATATTGTTTGGCCTTTTGGCTTTGCATAGCAATGTAGATTGATTTTGATAAAGAAAAACAACTTTGACGAAAGGAAAAAAAAAAAATAAGAAAAGGAACGTCCCATTGCGAAAGTTTTAGAGGATTACCTTGAGAATTCAATAATTAGACGTGTTGGTTCAACCTAAAATGGCAGCTTAATAATTGTTCATTTTTAACTCATCAGCCATGGTAACATATATACATACAAGAAATCTTATTTTACTCAAATATTGGAAAAGGGAAGTAAGGGAGAAGTCAGATGTCAGCAAACCAGTGATAAGTAGCTGAGTCAACCATGATGAGCCTCACGGCCGCTACTGCAGCAGCTGCAGCTAAGAAGCTGAAGCCTGCAACATTCAGCCAGTGCCAGCATTTCTGCAACCTCGACAGCTTCTTCTTCTTCGCCGTGAGATACATGTGATTTGCCAGAACAAATGTGAGCGGAAATGTGCTCAATGCGCCCGTCAGGCTCATGAAATCTGAGACGAAAGGAAGCAGGGCCGCAAAAAATGTGCTTATCCCGAGATAACTTCCTCTTACAAGCATTCTGAAAGAGAGGTTATGGAAAGAGAAAGAGTGTCCTTTTAACCTCCCATACCTTGTGTCCAGATACTCGTACATCGGGCTAGCAAAAATCTGTAAGGAACAAATCAGATCAGGGGAAAGCGCCATGAGAGCTGATTCTCATACTATAGAGTTTTTCATCTAATGCTACAGAGAATTTAGCTAGCAGATAGCAAAAAGTCAATACATTCTCGTCCAAACAAGGCACCTACCAATGTGAACAATATTTATATGGCTATGAAAAAAATTGCTAAGATGTTTAGGTCACAGAGATGTAGGTTAATCTTCAAAACAAAGAAAAATAAATTTAAAAAAGAAAAGAAAAGAGAGAACTTTAGGTGACTTTTTCCATGATCAGCTCTATTACGTCTAAACTAGCGGCAGAGATTTTAGATACTCTGCCGTCCGTTCTCACGAATAAGGACTTTTAATACTGCATTAATTTTTTTCTTTCGTAGATTTCTAAAATTAGAAGCCTCTGGATCTTTAGCTTTGATACAATGAGGAAACATTTCTGTGCCTACAAAGAAATTGAGGATTCTCTACAAACAAGGCCTAGAAATAAAAAACAAAAATGTGCACTAAAAATAACTTAGATTCCTACAGACAAGAAGCAGCTTAAATATGTGCATAGAGAATCAGTATGGAGACGCATACATGCAAGGCGATAACAGTCTGCAAAAATGCTGCAATGTTGGCCACAGTTTTCACCCAAATTGGACCACCAGCACTATTCAAAAGATAGGTCGATGCTGAAGAGCCATAAGCCCAGTAACCCACAAAGGTCACGGCATATAATGGCAAAACACCAAGCGTGAACTGGAACAATAGAGCCTTTTCCATGTTTTTAACGACAGGAGGTTTCACTGTAGCCTGAAAACATCAACAAACAAACATACCAACTTAATTGTAAAATTTTACCTGGCAGTTATCTACGAAGTACACGACGACGGGTAAATTATTATATGCTTAAAGAAAGAATTTTGGAAGCATTACATTCTCATCATGGAGAAGTGTACCCTCTCAATTAGGTGACTTACATCTATGTTAAACCTTATACTTAGGTGCATTCATCCATAAGCAGAGGCTTTTTATGCAATGTTCATCAAGTGCGGAAACAAATATTCATAACCAAAGAAGCACTATTGGTCTCGATGATACCGTGAGGCTTTTTCTTGAGATGACCGTAAGGCCTCAAATCCATCGTCTCTCACCGTTAGCATTTGGAATAAGACTCTTTTCCACATAACATGGTCTTCATCTTGGTCTAACTTCACTATTGCATGCGGGATATCTCATCAAGGGAATGTAGAGATCTTGGCAGGCATTAAGAGATCGAATAAACGACAATCAAAAGCTTCATTGAAAACTTAGAATGTTATTTAAGTTTCGCCTTCACCATCTTAATTTCTCAAGCCTTATAACTGGTTACCAGGAACCAAATCAAATAGATAAACAAGTAAATTGCATAATATTTTCAGCCGTTTTTGCTCCAGGCCTTTAAGGAATTCAACAGTATCACCTAGCCTTAGGTAAAGTATACATGTTACTAATGACCTCAAACGAGCAACTAACATTGACACATTTTTGAGAAAGCATATATTGAGTCTATAATTACATCACAACCACTGAGCAGAAATCAAAAACATTGGACAAGGCAGCTTTACATCACCTGTATCTCAGGTAGCATCCCTGTGTTATATGCGAAAACAAGATTTGCAACAGCACCTATGGTGCTAAAAATCTTGCTTGAACTTGAGTCCGGGATATTGTAGTCCCGAGGTGGAGCTTCTATGCCTATAAAGAAAGCCAAATTAACTCAAAGAGATGGTATTTAACAAATGTATCTGAATTTTGCTCTCAAAAGTAACAAAACAATGGAAGGGAACTGTAGATAGTGACATGAACATTACATCCCTAAGTGAGAGCACAAATGCCGCAAGAATATAGATGACGCTAAAGAATGTGGAGACCCCCAGCCATAATCTTAGAGCTGATAAATGAGGTATCCCAAAAGCAAAAAAAGCGCAAACTAGTCCAGCAACTGCTATACAATGGGGGAGCTTGATGGCCTGATCGTTCGTATAGAGGACATATATAGCCTGCAACAAACAACTTAGATCCAAATAAGATAAAATACTCAACCGATATTTAAAATATGTATGTACAAGCTGATGCATATCTTAATCTTGATCTCTAGCTTGACTGTTACAAACAAAGCAACAATTCATGCATTTCACATGACCATATAGGAAAAAGAATATGTTCACTTGCACATAATTTATCTGTCACTTTGTATGGACACAAGGTAAAAACAAGAAAAAACATGCATACTCCTAGCCAAAAAGCAAACTTAGCATTTTATGTCGGCATGCAATGATGAAGTATCAATATAAATACAGAAGTGAAGATTTTAGAAAATTCCGAAGACTACTCTATAAGGTTATTATACCTTTAATGCCTGCCCAGCCAAAATAATATATCCAGTGTTGATCATGAATAGGTTTACGTACTGCAGTGCCCATGTAATTGCATACGTTTTTCTACCTGCAAAGTAAAAGCAAGGAATATTTAAAAGTCATGGTTTCAGACTTTGGATTGAATTTTAAGACATTAGGTCACTAGATTTTATAATTACGCACACCTTCAGTAGAAATATGCTTCTGAAATTACATAGCAAGAGTCGCTTAGCACATTGTATTTTATAAATTGGAAATCAATGGATTAAAAGATTTATAGCAGTAATATTAATATTCCATGCATAGCTTGGAATCTTGGATTAACCACTAGCTATCCTAACGCAGAACTAACAAACAAAAAACTTATTCCAATCTCTTCCGTACTCTTTTATTCTCCTCTGCTAAACAATACAAGCTTTAAAATTCCGTTCATGTTACTTGTTCTAATAAATTATTTCATTTAGCATCATTAAGAAGCCAACCAAGATACCAGATTAACAGCTACATATAACACTTAAGAAGGAGCAACTCACCATAGATATGTCCAGCAAGATCCCTATATCTTATATGTCTTTTCCCACCGACTTCATGAAGACGAGCAAGGAGAACATTGGCATACAAAGATATGGCAGCTGCCAAAACTAATCCAAACATACCAGCTGCCCAACCCAAAGGGACCATAATGGACCCTGCATAACCCAATACATAAGCACTATTTACTCCATTTGTGAGGACAAATGCTACCTGATGCCAAGGATCTGCATTTAGCAAGAAGAACCAACTGTCAATAGAAAGAAGAGACAGTACATTATATAAGTTACAGCACTCCGCTGTATCCTAATCTTCCTCATTATAAGATAAGTTACTCGTTAAATCTGGCGTATACTCTTCATTACTTAAATAATTATTTATCTGACAGAAGTGCATGCAATTGCCTCATGAGTTCAAGATTCATGGCAAGGACAATTCAATATGTTCAAGATACCTTCAGATAAAATCAGAACTAAATAGTAAGGTTTCTCAAAAATAAAAAAATAAATGATAAGGGCATGTAACTAGAAATTGATGGTCTCCTCTTTTTATTGGGATTGCTTCTTTTCTCAGAATAATTGCAGAGAGATGAACAATATAAGAAATTTTAGGTTAATCACAGTAATCCACGTGGTTTTTTAATTCCCTACAAGTCCCTCATACTCCGGTTCATAGATTCTGACCCCCTAGCTTACGGTGTATGACACCCTGATCAACACATTTTGATTCTCAGATCCGATTCAGGCACAAACTAAAGTATAAATTGGGTTGCGACACTGCAGTGTACTTTCCAAAAGATTAACCTCGACAAAGAAATTTAGATTAATTGATCATACCACGGATAAATAGAAAATCACTAGCTTCCGTTGCGAATGGAGACATAAATCATATACACACATAAATTCAAGCTTATAGTAAATTACCATGGCTGATTTGGTGCGCGGTGTCCCCCTGAGCTTCAATGTCCAATTCGTCCTCCTCCGCTACCACCTCCACCGCGACGTGGTAATCTTCCAGCAGCCACGTGGTCTCGCCGCCGCCGGCGACCTCGTCGGAAAAGACGGTGGCGGGACTCCGAGCCTTCATGACTTGCTGCTCGGTGATGAGGCGTACACGAGACGGCAATGGCGATGCTGTGGCTCCCGCGAGGTAGACGAGACATGGATTGAAGCAATTGCCAATTGGGTGGAGACTCGCGGGAGCTGAAGCAACATCCGTTTAATGGTACCTTTTATACGCTAGAGGAAATTGCAGTAAAAGTACTAATAATCGCTTTGTCAAATCCAAACCATCTCTCTTTTTTTTTCGTTTTTGTTATTTTTCTAAAACCTCCATTTAAAAAAAAAAAAAACTATACTTTAACATAGTATTTTATAAAATACTTTCCTTTAATCATCTTGCTATTTTAAAAAATTTATCACTAAGGTGGTGTGGTTCCCGGACAACAATACCGAAGAAGTCCTATTATGCAAATAACAATAGATATTTTTAAAAAAAGGATAAATATTATTTATTATTATGTCTAATAGGGCATTGCTGATTGGTGACGTGGTCGGTGATTTTGTTAGCTCGGGGTCCTTTTTGGAGCAGCTTCTGGTGTCACGCCAACATTGCTATTATGCTGTTCAGTGGCCCGTGGTCCCACACGGCCCATATTTATTTAATATTTCGTTACTATTAATCTATTTTATTTATTTATAAAATTTAGCTATTCATCCTAGTCAGCAACATAACACCTTCTTAAAAAATCTATAGAAGTATCTGGTAGGTTGCTTTGTCCTCTGTTTAATCAACCAAATAGCAAAGCTTGGACCACTATACGACTCCATGCACCTACGCGTCTAGATTATACGGATTTTTTTATTTGAGATATCACCTGTCTATTTGAGTTGCTTTTTTATTGTTTCAATGTTTTTCTTTTCAAATCGAATATTTTTTATATATAAAGCTTCTAGCCATCAATTCTTAATGCTGCCGTCAATTTTCCGAAATGATATTGACTCTTCTTACTAAGTTAGTATGTTCTTCATCAATTTTAATTTATAACTTATCTTATTATTGATTAAATGATTGACTCTTTTTTTTAATTCGGACGGTCTAGAGAGATTTTTCTTACAAATAAAATAAAATATGAAAATGATCAAAAAGATATTATTGTTACTAATTTTGTATCCGTGCTATATACTGATGTAATTATAATTATAATTTAATTACAAATAAACTACTAATTATGTTACAAAAAATATTATATTTGCATAATAGCAAGAATAAATACAACACGACTTACATAAATATTTGTTAAATGTATTATAAAATGCTGGTGATATTAAGTCACATGTATAGTACACACACACACACATATATATATATATATATATATATATATATAGTTAAAATCATTATATTTTTGAACTTATTTATATAAATTCTTATCGTAATAAATATCACGTGCCTTTTTTTCTATGATATATAAATAAATACTAAATGGCATATCAAAAATTATTTGAGATGTTATGTAGTGCAACGGTTTTGGTGAATTATAATCGCGAAGCCCAAAAGCAATAAAACACCTAATTGCTACATTATTGGTCATTAGCTGCTATGTCTATTGTATACATCCCAACAAAAATCGAACATAAGGCCTAGATATGGATCAAACTTACCGTAATGTTCAAAAATCATACACCATTTTTTGGTTAATGTATGCCATAGGTGACTGAGATGTATTAGAGATAAATAATTAGAGGTACATTCATCAAAATCAATCATATCCATTTTTTTAATATTAAATTGACAATTAGTACTCCAAACTATTATATGTATCCAAAATAAAAGGACTACCCCAAATATCTCGATCGACAGATATCCAAGAATTGCCAAATATTTATTAAATGAACCATCCTTGTAAGATTATTATTTTGGACTACCGCAGAAAAGGAATTAATTTTAAAATAGTGTAATTGTAAAAATTGTCAACTTGTTTACAGTCACCACGTAATATCTTGTACAGATCGTCAATTTCTTCTAAGATATAGTGAGGCCACTGATGACTCTTGATTAGAGTTTAACTAGAATAAATTTAGAAAGAGGGTCATCAAATATCTATCAATCCGTATATCTTTTTCATAAGCATATGTATTTACCATCACCAAATATGAATGAGATGCTTCCTTTAAATGTTCTTTTTTTTCTTTTTCTTTTTTTTATTTTTTATTTTAAGTCTCTATGTTCTTGAAAGTATCTTTGGGCTGGGATTAGCACCCATCCTATCTTGGGCTTTACTCTGTAAACTATGGGCTCTTTATGAGGCTCTTTACAAAGCCGTCTCTGGACAACTATATACACCTTGACACGGGGTAATACCATCGCTCGGCTGTGGAGCTCACTTCCCAGCTCTCAGAAGTCAGAACCCTTCATTCGCTGGGCTTCCATCTCTTTGATCCGACGCTCGCCGCCGATAACTATCGCCGCTCGTCGTAGATCTGATTTCAGGTTTGCCAATCACTCGCCATCGTCTGTAACTTATTCCTAACGCGAGCCCGTTGAAAAATAGTGGGTAACTTATTCCAAAAGATGCTTATAAAAAGTCGTTTAAAAATAATGGATAAAATTGTTAAAGTTTGTAGTTCTAAAATATTTATTTAGAAGTATTTTTTTTAAAAAAATCTAAACTTAAAAATTATAGATTTTATCAAAATCTAAATTTTTATATTGAAAATTTTCTAAAAAATACTTTTAAATATTTATTTTTAATAAAACACTTATTTGTGTTACAAAGTTTTAAAAAAAAGTTAAAAATAATTAAAAGATTATCACGTCCGCAAATTAATGGTACAGGGTTATTGTGAATACGAAATGAAGTTCAGTGTTATAGAGACATATTTTGGTAAAGTTTAGGGGATTAAAAAAGAAATTGCCCTTTTATTTTCTAAACGAAACCAAGTTATTGAAACTAACTTTAATTGCACCTAATTTTGGGCCATAATCAGGTTTTGAAAGATCCAAGTAGTTGTTGCAAACAATAGCTGACCCTGATATGTTAATGTCTCTAAAAAGCTAGATAGATAGTCTCAATTGTGTGGTTACTAGTACCATAATCAACTACATAAATGTGTGATACTTGCAAATAACTGTCATTCTCTGTGGATTATAGAATCTATTTAGTTCTTGGTAATGTCATCATGACTCATTGAGCTCTCTTAAAGTTAACCAACTGAAAAAAAAAAACCTAAAAGACTCAACCAAATTATAAACAGAGTTGGTATGCTGCTCCATAATATGTCAAAAGGACTTGCAATTGTACTAATCTAATTTCTTTTGACAATACCTTCTATAACAATCCACATGAATAGAGATTTTTCTAGGGGTCCTTCCAGAGACCTATAAGTTTGGATGTATACGACCTACTAGGTAAGTAGTATAGGATTTGGTGGTAAGAACAGGACATAGTAAGATGTGTGTGACATAAGTCGTATAGTGTGCATAGTAAATGTGTTGTGTGGCATAGTGTGAAAGCAAGCCTAGGGATAACCTGTGCACTATATGTGATACTTAACTTAATAATTGATAATAAGAATGTGCTTCTTTCAAATATTTAATATAACATGGTTACAACATTTTTTTTATGTGCAATATTAAATTCAGCATATGACATTTTCTATATATTAATAGCAGAAATGCTTAGAATGAATGATTTTGCATGATCCACTCTCATAGGGATCGCTTTCAAATATAGCCTTGAAGTTATATGGATTAAAAGCTAAAATCAATTGCCTGGAGTTGGTATTCATACGTCGATAGTCTTTGGAAGTTGATGCATAAGGCATTACAGTGTATATATGGTCGTTAAGATGTTCAGATAATAGACATCACCATGAAGAGTTCAATAATCGGCAAAGTATCCTTGAGACATTCGCTAGGGCCGCAACACTTAATCTGCTTAGTGTTTATAAAACGAGTTGAATCAGCAGGTATAAAACAAAATTCCTCTTAGATGATTCCTATCCAACTATTTTGTGGCGTATACCTCCTCCTTTGCATTCTTTAGTTAACCTTTACATCGTCTAACAGGTACAATTATTAGTCTTCGTCTCACATGACCAAACGATTGTATCCGTCTTTTCCTCAGTTAGTGTTCAACAGAGCCAATTAAAGTTTTGACTTATCACCTGATTCTAGATTCTATCTTTAATAAAGTAATTGCAGTTTTATCGCAGTTTTCTTATTTTCACGCTTTGTTGGGTATGCTGACATTTCACCTGTCAAAATTTAGTGCCTTTTAACAGCCAATCTTATAGCGGTACGATGGAGAGATCAGTTCCAAAATAATTAATTGAAAGGTTGGGTAAGTGTATGAACTTCAGTTTTTGTATGCGTCATGTACATATCAGATTACTGGTGGAAGTTCTAGTTTTAGTAAAGTTAAGGTAATTTGTTACTAGAGTAGTTGGCACTGGTTAGTCAGTTATAGAAGGCTAGGTTGCACGATATCGCATAATGTCCTACAGTGAAGAAGGTAAATAACAACTCCAGAACTGATAAAACTGTCATCAGCTTGATTCTAAGTTGTTTCAATTTTTTGTCGGTTGCTAGTATGTTTAGTATGAGGATTAATTAGGACATGCACGGTTGTCTTTTACTATCAGGGTGATTAAGAGTGCCTTCTCTGATAAGTGCTGCCGAGAATATTGTAGTTTTCTCTCCAATTTTGGTTTCCTCTTGAGTTCTTGGTAATTTGCTACAGCATCAATGATGTATTCATCTGTTATCCTTGCACTATGATTCCTTGTGATGAAATTTTGGGGAATGAATCTGAGATGCTATTATTCTGTCACTACCTTCTATCTGCTCCAATTTATTTGTCAAGACTTTATAAATACGGTTCTTTCTTCTTCTTTTTAAACTTTGTTACTCATCCATTAGATTCTTGTTTATATATTCTACCTGTATGCTAGATTATCATATTTATTTCTATGAGTTGTTTGGTTTTGTTACTCGATGCTAAGATTTAGTGTTTATTTAGGCTAAGGATGAGGATGAGTTGGTCATCTTTGATAATTATTTGATGCAATAATTATACAACGGATCCCAAGGTGCTCGATAGTATAAGGATTGCTGTGTTGAGGTCCGACGTAATATCACTGTAATTTTTACTTACTGGAAGTACTTTTAGTCGAGTGCCCCTCCCATGTTCCTATCACTCCAGCCCTGGTAGTTGTTGCGATTTGAGAAATATTACTATGAGAACTGTGTAGGTTATATTCTGCATATAAATATAGAACCATTCCTGCGCTATTTGTTAGTGAAAGCAGAAAGATTGTTTAGTGCTTTAAAAATTAACTAGGGTGTGTAGGAACCAAACAAAGAACATCTGATCCTGACGGCCTCAATGTGTTGCTTTATTAGGTATCCAATAGATTCTTCAATTTAATTAAATCGAACTACCTCTCATGAAACAAATAATGGCATTTATAGCTGGTAGTTAGATGCAATGTGGGGCTTTATATATCACAAAGCTCTCAGGATGGTCGCACTTGCTGCACTTACAGCTCACCTCCCCAAGCTACCCAAGTCAGTTTGATTATTTCTAACTCTGGTTTTGGCGGTGCTGTATATGTTTCACAGTTCTGTATATTTATATGTTTCATAGTTCTGTATATGTAATAAGTAATTTGCTGTTGCTATCACGAGCTGTTTGGTGATCTGAACCACTTGGGTCTCGGCGAAAATGTCTGGCTGCTGGCATCCAGTTCCACCGCCGGCTGAACTCTGACCTTCCCAATTTTGCCACACCTTTGGAAAGGCTGACGCAACAACGCGGACGACATCTCCACATACCGGACGGATATTTGTAATGTTATTTCCAATCTATTATAGCAATTGTAGCTAAACAAGACAATGAGAAACGCAATAAAATCGGTGGTTTAAAAATCAGAAATGTATGCGTCTTTGATTAACTATGTTGCTATACACAAAGTTCTGATATTTCATAATTGTGTTAATTTTTTGAATGCATGTATTTGGTATCATGAAGGCACCTTAATCATTTATGCTACGCACATATTTCTAAATTTGTTTTTTTTTTAATTTCATTTCATTTCATATATATATATATATAATATATATATAAGTATCATAAAGACAAACTCATCCCTCATGTTACGCAGTTATTCTGCATTGCTGAGAGCTGAACGTGCGTAGGAGAAGACAGGAGAAGACGTTAATAACGAATGAAGAAAACGTAGCTTTATATACTTCCGATTTATTCACTTATTTTACGCTACAACTGAAAGACGCGACAACTACATAGTAAGCACAATCAGATGCTCTTTCTTATTTTCTTTAACGCTCAATCGTCGAGTGTCAACACATAACTCTCTGTAAGACTAGGCTACTATCGTCACAAACATCACCCCCTAGACGCCTCAGTTGATCTGGATGGACTTCACCTCGGGCTTCTTGATCTCTTCCTTGGGGACAGTCACTGTGAGAACTCCATTATCCATGGCAGCTCTGACCTTGTCGACCTTCGCGTTCTCCGGCAGCCTGAACCTCCTCTGAAACTTCCCGCTGCTGCGCTCCACGCGGTGCCATTTGTCCCCCTTCTCCTCCTTCTCCCTGCTCCGTTCCCCGCTTATCTTCAGCACGTTCCCGTCCTCCACCTCCACTTTCACCTCTTCCTTTTTGACCCCAGGTAGATCTGCCTTGAACACGTGAGCTTCTGGGATCTCCTTCCAGTCGATGCGTGCGCTGGCGAAGGCAGATGCTTCACTGATCGTGCCAGAGCTCGGAGCAGCGTTTGAGAGAGTATTGAACGGGAAATTCTGGAAAGGATCCCAGAGATCGAAAGAGAATGGGTCGAAGACGTTGCTGCTGCGAATCAGCGACATTTTTCTCAAATTGACAGATCAGAGAAACTAGAGAATTCGCTGTGGTTGTCACTTTGCTTCTCTTGCTGGTGGATGGTATCATGGTAGGGGAGGGGGAGATGACGCTATGTATTTATAGGGGATCTAGACAACGTTCTTGATATATCTCGAACATTCCTTTGGTTAACTGAAGAAGAGAGAGGAATAGTCCACGACATTCCATAATCTTCGCGGCACTTCTCCATCCAATCATCCTTAGGCGGTTGGGGTCCCAGCCCATGATATCCAGCCTCAAGGCCCTGCCGTGTTTTCAGTTTGGTTTCGTTTCTTGGGCTCTGTTTTTTGGGTTTACTTCCACATTCACCTCTTCGGCCAACAGCGCCTCTCTCTCTCTCTCTCTCTCTCTCTCTCTCTCTCTCCGTCATATCTTTCGGTCGCGACCACCAGCTGCCGCGAGCTTCCGGCCAGTTCAACTCAAATACAACAGCATTTGGGTGAGTAGGTCAATTGACCCACAGGTCATACAATTGGGGTTGGAGTCATAAATTGACTATAATCACATTCCATTGTTGTTTTATGGACAAAGTGAGTAAGAAACAGCATATATTCGGGGTGAAATTTGGGAGGGAGTAATTCTTCACGGATGAACATCTATCTATTCACGAAGCCGTTTGTTTTCTTCCTGATGAAGAACATGTATGTAATATTACAACACCATTTTGATCCAAAACAAGTTTGGAAAATGGCAGAACTTCCTTGCGTGGACAACAAAAAGAAATGGAAACAAAATAGAATTGAAACAACCAACTCCTACTAGTCCTGATACAGCCAACCCCATACTGTACCGTATATATATCTTGAAAGACGGACGGGCGCGCTCGTCTTATGGACGTGCCTCGCGTCCGGTCTGCTGAGAGGACGTGCGCCGAGTGCGGCTAGCTCGACTGGTTGAGAGGCACTTCAGAAAGTGTCACCATCCGAATTTGAGATCGTATAGGGCGAAAGCTCCCGCAATATTTTTCGAAGAAAAATTCTCTGTACCCCGTGATAGAAGTCTCTATTAATAGAAAACCCGTATTCGAATATGAGAGCGTCAATTAGGACTAGATGTGAAAATGTTTTACGAATTAATTTGAAATTCCTAGGAGACGTGCGCTCGCATTATAAATTCTACTCATGATAATCTCTATATATATATATATATATATATATATATATATATATATATATATATATTATCGTGGTGTGTAATATTTTAGTGACTTTTGATATTTATTTATTATTTACATTTATTTTAAAAATAATATAATATTATGCTAAAATTTTAAAAATTGCATAAGTAATTTAAAAATGTAAAATTTTTAAAATTAATATTCAATAAAATATAAAATATAGATTTGTAAAAAATAATCTAAACATATATAAATATTAATGTAAAATTAATAATATTATATATTATATATTAAAAAATTTATATATATGCCTCCAATAAAACATAGTATTTTTAATTATAGTCAATATATTTCTTTATTTAATAATATAAAATAATATAATATTTAATGTATTTATTCATATATATACGTATGCAAAACTAGTGATCATGAAGAGTGCTCCACAATTGAACGGCAGGCGCAGTAGAACACGAGCTGCTCGGTAGATGTGATTCAAATCGCTACTCGCTGAGGTGGAAATATGCGTTCCTCTTTGGGTGGGTTTCGGACCCAACTCGCACGAAGTTATAAACGGCGAAAGCTGCATTTGCTGAACTATGAAACCAAAAATACTTCAACGTTTATTTATCATGAATTACACGAGACATACAGCAGCAAAGCTGCACCTTAAAACAACCAAATTAACTCATTATAAAAGACCACAACATCTTCGTACGCTCATTGCTGTTCCTGAATGCCCCATCATTTGATCTTCTGCAGTCCTGATCTGAACAGCCTTCACTACAGGTTTCTTGATCTCCACTTTCGGCACAGTGACTGTCAGAACTCCATTCTCCATAGAAGCTCTGAACTTGTCGACCTTGACGTTTTCCGGCAGCCTGAACCTCCACTGAAACTTCCCGCTGCTGCGCTCCACGCGGTGCCATCTGTCGCCCTTCCCCTCCTCCTCTTCCCTGCTCCGTTCCCCGCTTATCTTCAGCACGTTCCCGTCCTCCACCTCCACCTTCACCTCTTCCTTTTTGACCCCTGGTAGGTCTGCTTTGAACACGTGAGCTTGGGGGGTCTCCTTCCAGTCGATGCGAGCGTCGACGAAGGCGGAGGCCTCGGCCATGGCGGCGTTTGGACGAGGAGCAGAGAGAGAGAGTTGAAGGAGAAGTCTTGGAAAGGGTTCAAGAGGTCCAGGGAGAGTGGGTCGAAGATGCTGCTGGGAATGAGCGACATCGTCGTTGCGGTTTTGGCTGCGGAATGAAGCTGAGATAAGATTCTTCTTCGTTGTAAGTAGCAAGAGAGAGTGAGGTCGTTTTAATAGGCATTATGGGATGTTTCTGGACCTCTCTCCATGATTCTCGTCATCCCAAGCGAGAGAAGGATATCATACTTTTAATTACAAACTTCTCGACGATCAATACAAAGAGGGGTGGTGGCGCAGTTGGCTAGCGCGTAGGTCTCATAGCTTTGTTGAGTTATCCTGAGGTCGAGAGTTCGAGCCTCTCTCACCCCAAATCTTTTATTTTTTTTAACTCTCTTTACTTATAATATTTTTAAACTTATACAAAGCTAAACATTTGCGTTTGTTCTATCTTAAGGTTATTCTGTATAGTCCTAAATGGTAACGTTTAATGTATAGGATATTATATTTTAAAATTGTTATACACTTAGTCTAAAAAGGGCGTTATAATATTTGATCAACTAAAGCATGCTTATAGTCCAATTGATTACGATGCGACAACACTAGGGGGGAAAGCTCGCGCTCTCATAAGACAAACCCAAGGATCACTTACGGCTTAACTCAAAATCATGATTTTCTAATTATTGAGATTATATAGACAAGCTCACAAGGTCCATCTAATAATGAGCAAACAAAGTCTAGAATTGATTACGATGCGACAACACTAGGGGGGAAAGCTCGCGCTCTCATAAGACAAACCCAAGGATCAATTACGGCTTAACTCAAAATCATGATTTTCTAATTATTGAGATTACATAGACAAGCTCACAAAAATATAAATATAGTAAAAAATGGTGAGTCTCGGAGAAACGCTGTCTTCGTAAAATCCGTTTTGAAGTTATACGTGCCTCCAATGTGGTTTCTTCACTTCTTATCCATTATCTGTGCTCTATTATCACATCCAAGAAACTTCACTTGTTCATAACGTTTTAGTCATTAATCCAAAAGACTATATAACTTATCAAAACTTGAACAAATTTAGTAGTAATACTAATTATTTTATTTTTTTGTTCAAAACTAATATACTGCATAATACGGTAATTTGGTAATTTTCCATCCATGCTGCCAGGATTTAATGAAGAAATAAGAAATGGGTAGAAAGTTATAAATGTTCAAAACACATGGATCTATAAAGATGTGGGGTTGCCCACTACTGAAATAAAACGACATACACATTCGTGGAACTTTCATTTCATAAAATGGAGATCTCATATTCAAATTTTACAAACAAAATCTCCAATAGTATGAAAATTTATCCTCTCTAAACTCCGTATAAGATAATGCTGGCATTTGGCTTGTCCAGAATGAAATATTAAAATTTTTCGGTTCGTGAAACATAGAACGGTACTATTCGTGAATTTATTTATTTATGATGATTGCGCAAAAAATAGATTGATCATGGGCATAATTTTTTACCCTCTAATATATATTTAAATATTTTTTTTTAAAAAAATAAATATAAAAATTATAGGTTATATTATTTTTTTATTCAAATTTATTTTTAAAATACTTATAAATATAAATTTTAAGGGCCAGAATCTTAAGCGGATTAATTTTAAATCCCACTTTAACCTTAAAATTATATTTGAGAATATATTTTGGATAAAAAAGAATATAAATATAGATATTTTCGAATTTTTTTTATACTCAAAACTTCTTCAAAAATATTTACATAGTAGTAAAAAAAAATTTTAATACAAATTTCGAGATAGAGGCCAATTCGTAAATAATTTGAAACTAAGATTTTGGAGTTTCACAATTTTTATTTAAATTTTTTGAAAATAAAATATTTGAATATAAAGTTGTAGATCAAATAGAGTTTTTTTTACTCAAAATTTTTAAAAAATATTTATATAGTAACTATTTTTTTTTTTTAATTGAACTTTTAAAATACTGACTTGTAAATAGCCAAGCTTAAAAATGATGGCTTTTGATAACCGATACGCAATTTCCTTTTGAAATTTCGGGCGGTTTTCTTCCCGCTATTGTATATTTTGGAGGCGGGCGAAATTCCCTCCAAAATCTCTTTTTTTCTTGAGCTCCCCTCAAATCTCACCTTCTGATCTAGTCGTCGCTCCCCTTTCACGGATCGTATCCTATCTCCCATCCTCCGTTCCGAACTCCACCACCCGGTTCTTATCGATTCTACGGCGGCGATGGGAAGGCAGAGCAAACAATCCAGCAAACCAGAGAGCAATCTGGGGAAGGGAAAAGTAACACCGGTGCAGATCGCCTTCATCGTGGACCGGTACCTCGCAGACAACAACTACTTGAACACTCTCACCGTCTTCAGATCTGAAGCGTCGGATCTTCTGTCAAAGACCAAGGGCAAAGAGGTTTCTAATTGTTACTTAATTTACCGATAGAGTATTTTTATACATAAACATATTCATTGATGTATGATTTCTTTAGGCGCCAAAGGGGCTGATGGGTCTAGCGGACATATTTGATGAGTACATCACCTTGAAAGAACAGCGCCTGATGGTGGAACAAGAGAAACGAAGGGTAGAGATCGCCTTAGGAGGCATCGGAGATGTAATGAGGGCCTACTATACTGCTGGAGGTGTTCATCCGCCTTTGTCCCCGCCTCTTTTTACGCCAAATCTCAATTCTGCCACACCGAGTTCTTCTTTGTACCCGTTGCCCAGCCTTGCTGGTTATTCTCCTGCAGGTAATGTATTTTGTTTGAGGCTTTTAATTCATGTGTACTTTTGAAAAATCGTTGCTGATTTGTAAGTAATGTTAGTAGAAAATAATCGTTTCGTTGAAGTTCTATCAAGAAACTACTATGCATTGATGCTTGATTAGGTGTGACCCCTTGAGAGGGCAATCATTTAGATTTACTAGTAGTGAGAAATTGTCCAACATGCTTATCTGATTTAGATTTCTGATACAAAGACTGTTGAATTTCTAGCATTATTGTGTAAGCATACATGTGAATGCATTTAGAAAGAAAGACGGAGGTCTTTTAATCTTAGATCCTACGAAGAATATAACGATGCATGTGCAATTTCTTTCATTAGATTAGTGCACCTAATCGGTTGATTGTCTTTGAAAGAAAGATCGGGTCTTTTAATCTTAGATCTTATGAAGTTTTAATGATACGTGTGGAATTCATTCATTAGATTGGTGAACCTAATCGGTTATTGTCTTTGAGTGCCATTGTGATTCACTGTCAAGATAAAAATGTTTCAACCATCTCTTTTAATTTTTCTTTAAGCATGTTTGGATGAATTCCCAAAAGTTTTATCCACTGTTAGTAATTATTATAGTTTTGTTCGAAGCCAGCCTTAAGTAAAAAAGGAAATAGTAAAGCATTCAAATTGAATTTCCATACTTCATTTGCAGGTCCGGCGATGCAAAGAGCTACTTTTTCCCAAGTAGCCTCCTTGCCTCCTAAAGGTGCAGAACTGGCTACTGCTGCGACTCTGTTGCCTAGCTCTTCTAACTACAAGAGAAAAAATTCAAAACCTACTAACCAAATTACACCGTCTTCTAAGAAATCTCGAACGAGCTCATCTGAAGAACCATGGTTTGCAGGCGGTAAGAATAGCTATATACTAGTTTCTTATATCTTTTTATTTATTTTTTTTATTTTGAGATAAATAAAAAAAATAGTTTCTTATATTGATGTATCCCGTTTCATAATTTAAACATATGTTTTCAGGCAGTACAACACAGTTTACAGAGAAATCTCTTGCATCAACAAGAATCGAACATCTTCCCGTCGAATATCCTGCTCATGGATCATCTGTTGCAAATAGCTTATTCAAGAAGCAATCTGAAATTCAAGTAAATTGTTCTCCAAAGACCCCTCCACAAGCACTTCCCAGCCAATCGGAAAAATCTGCTTCTCCAGTAGATAATTCATCTCGATTGGAAAATATTACTGCTAAGTCCCAACGGTCTAGTGGCCCAAATTGCTCTATTTTATCATCTCAGACAATTATTGTTAGCCCTCATAAAGGTCAAGGTTATGTTGCTATCCAGAGAAGTGTCCATGTTACCTCCTCACCACTCAAGTCTGGTACAAACACAAACAGACCAAGTAAAAGAGATCAAGTGAAAGGGAGATTGGATTTTGATTCTGATGCTCCTAGTTGTTCCACGGCACAAAATGCTAGTGATAGTTCCCCAACATCAACCGAAGGGGAAGCAGATGGATGCTTTGATTTTGATCTTCCTGATCTTGACATTTTTAATGGCGAGTTTCCTTTCTCGGATCTTTTTGTTGATCTGGATCTTGACTGTCACGAGGGTTCTTCTCAACCAACTTCTGCTGATTCAAGTCCTGGGTATAGTTTCTATGCCTGTGTGCTTTCTTTTTTTTTTTTTCCTTTTTTTAGCAATGCGAGCTCCCAAATTTCCTCTAAAAATCAAGCTAAGCTCATTTTAACACCAGATAGTTCACTTTTCGGGAGCTCAAAGTTCGTTGCATGCAGTGATTTGCAGAGAATTTCTGGAAGCTCTAGTGTCTTAGTTCTTTTATAGGAGAAATACTTATGCATCTTAAATTTTTTCATCTTTGATGGTTGTGTTTCTTCAGATTGTGTATTGGCATAACAAAAACTCTATGTTTTCATTACAGGATGATGAACACTATAGTCAGCTGTGAAGCGTTTGCTGCTAACCAAGCTTTGCATAGTTCCTCAGTGCCAATGTTAGCAGAACTCCAGTCCGAAGAGTCAAAAATACAAGGTGGCAGAATTGTTATTTTTATACCTCATGCGTTTATAAATGCTAAATGTATACACTATAAGATTAAAATTTTCCTATATTAACAGGTCCTGATTCAGTCACGACGTTGAAATCTCTAACAAAGTGTATAGTTGTTAGTCCAGGTAAGTTTGTTGTCTCAATTTGGTCCCTTCTTAATTCGCTAGGAGTTGAAAAACAAATTATAAGGCCTAAGATAAATAAATCTCATTTGATATTCTAAATCTATCTGTAGCGAAAACAAGAAGTTGAAGCTCTGAAGTGCAGATTACAGATAGAGCGTGATTCAGCCTTCGAGAAGTTAGAGCTGTTATGTCGGTATACTTGTGAAAGAAAACAACATTGCAGATGCATAGCATGTCATCAGCTAGCTCTACGGTGGCTAACCGGTACAAGTAACTGCTTTTGACTTCTTCCAGATGTTGAAAGATTTTAATCTCACATATTTTTATGTAAAGCCATTGCTTCTACCGGTTATTTCAAGATAGGTATAGTTTGTATTGCTATCATTCTTTCAAGGATACTTATTACTTTGTTATAGTTAGTCTACTTCTATATCCTCCTAAGATTTTAGAATTTAGTTTAGCGACATTAAACACTTTTTGTGCTGTACCCACAGTGCTAATGTTAACTTCTTACAATGGTTACTATGTGTTGCGACGTCTTGCTTCATTGTATGGCAAAGCCAAATATTCAGATTCCATGTGAATCTTCTAGAAGCAGTAAGTAAGGGACTTACGCGTTTTTATTAAACTGAAAAGCATCAAGCAGATCCTAAGAACTTTGTCAGGGCAAGATAGAAGGGGGGGGGGGAGGTGCTGCTTCTGATTTATTAGGACATTGATCTGATAATTTGTCTTGTGTTTTGGTGTTTCTTCTAAGTAAATGCTCCTCATTTAGTACATTTTCACTAATGGCACAAACTGAAGCTGCATGGAAAATAACCAAAAAAATTCAAGTATCAATGTTCCCTTCCAATACAAATCATTAGAACATAAAATCATGGTAGACATTACACAGGTTTTGCTAGAAATACAAACTAAGACTGTCCAAATCAAACAGAGAAATAGAGTTCAAATTCCTTAAACGTAACAGTCCTCCCTTGGATGTTATATATTGCAAAATTACTCGGTGAAAATAATGCTTATATGTAAAGTCTCCCCGTCACTCCAACAGCTTAATTAGCTTGAGTTAAACTAGAAAATTTAAACAAGTAAAAGTTTCACTACATATTTATAAGAAGTGACATAAACAAAAATAGCTCCACTAGGTGTGCAAGATGGTTGCTGGTTCGAGTTCAAGGGAGCAGCTTGGATTTCGGCACACTGCTTCCCTCCCGGTGGAGGACGTGTGGGAGGCTACTGTATTTTCAATAGAATTCTTCCCTCTGTAGCTCGTGCTTCAGGCTTGGTGGAATAATAGACGGGGCTATCTGGGATTTTATTTACTGCATATATGCCGAAAGGATACTTATAGTTGAGGGGCTAGTGCGGACGTCACTCAAAAATCGTGAAGTGCTTGCTCATGCTTACAGGGTCGGACTCCGGTGGATTTGTCCTTGTCATCTCATTACAGAAGAAGATATAAACAGAATAAACGAAGTAAACAAAATAAATGCAATAAAGAAAATGATCATTGCCTCTGCAATGAGATCATTATGTGCATCCTGCATAATGAAAAATAATTCAATGATCACACACACACACATACTTGAATCAATGAAAAAACAATGACGTAGGCTTACCGATATGAATGGAAGAGACAGACCCATGGAATTTAGTTTAAGTATGAAAATGAGGAGGGATCCAAAGGGACAGCATGATCCTACTCAATATGGATTCTAATTCCATCCTCAGTGCAATCTCTAGATAAGGATCAATGCGATCCCTTTGGATGCTTCCTCGATCCATAGACTTTATTTTTTTTTTAAAGAAAATAGTCCTTTTCTGAGCCAAAAAAAAATACACGCATATTTATTTCCCTTTTTGTGGATGAGAAAACAAAATAGATGAATATTTCCCTCTTCCCCTCAGGCTGAAGGAAGCACTAGCTCTCCCTTTTATAGACACTACAAATGACTTCATGCATGCCCTCCCCTATTGTTTGTTGTCAAGTTACAACTGTGCCCTTCCTGTTTTTAGTTGTAGAGGATATCTATTTTTCTAATAGGGGGAGATCTTGACCAGTTATTGGCCGAGTTAGTTGTACAAAGTTTAATATCCTCCAGTAGCAGGACATTTAACGATACGTTTAACAAATAATATTTTGAAAAATAGTATAAATCCTAGCGCCGTAGGTCATGCGATCTGATTAATGATGTGCATTATAATTAGGAGACAAATGTTGTGTGCAGGCTAAGGTTGTCAAGATGAGGAATCAAAGTTAATGGCTCAATCATTAGTCCTGATGTGTTAAGTGTATTAATTTATTTCTCTGCCATGTTACTCATCCTGTTATGCTTGGACAGTGCTGATGATGCCTACGCGAAATCTCCCTCTTTTTTTTTTTTTTTTGGCATTTGTATCGTATTATCGTTCTCGTGATTCCCCCTGGACTTCCCGTAAAGACAGCCTACGGTCATTACTTTATCTCGGGTCTTGATTTAGTTCAAGCTTGTTGTCATGTGCCTGCTGCTAAACTCTTTTTCTAGGGAGTTAGCAGATGATGCACCATGCATTTGCATTCAGAACCATGAGATAGCACAAAAACTTCTTCTTTTTCCCCCTTTTTTTAACTCTTTTTTTTTTCTTTTCTTTTTTTTTTTTTAATTTTGGGTGAGAAGATAGGACTATGCCCTTATTAGAGGACGCTCTTGCAGCCAAGAATTAGAGGTTAAAAGACTTTAGTGGGAGAGCGACTAGAGTCACTGAAATTTACAGTTATCATCCTAAATATATGTAATTGATGTGTTTAACCAGCAATACTATTTATATAGTTACACTGAACACAATTCAAAGAGATGATGATCTGTATCCAGTGCGATCATATCGTGTTTTATTCAACCGAGAGATGACTTCCGTTGAGCAACGATATATATTGTATTTGACCGCTTTGTCTGCCGATCGATAATTCTTGTAACTTCCATTGGTGACATTAGCTTCCCTCTTACTCTTGTGTTTCTTCTTTCTTGGTTCTTATTTCTAGGGATGTGTGTGAACATCATGTGCTAATTTAGACATGTCTTTCTCTTACTGTTACAAAGACGTCGGATCATCATCATCATCATATCATTATATCGAATAAAATCAAGGAAGCTATCATGGTTCTACTTCTCTAAGTATGTCCAAAAGTGGAAAGGAAAATCCCTAATGATCATGTAAATGGATTCTCACAATGTCAAGCGTGTTTTGCACAATCGACCCCTGATAATCAGTTTGTGTCGCTATCGGACCCCTTTATTTGTCCAAGCTACGATGTGTCGCTTGCACGGGACTCATTTGCCTCTTGTATAATTGAACAAGCTACATATGTGTTTACCAGCTGATATGTTTGTACGCTTAGTTTTGGCTGCTCGAATTCTTAGACGATTTGAAAAATAGTAAGAAAGAGCTAGTTCATGAATCAAAATATCAATGCATGGTAGAGGACAAGAAAGGATAGCTTTTCTTTTTTTCTTTAAAAGATGGCTTTAAAGCCACGTTCATATTCAGTGGAAAGCTTATCATGCACATGCTGTTTGAGTGCTCAAGAAGTCTCTCTCTCTCTCTCTCTCTCTCTCTCTCTCTCTCGCGCGCGCTCGCGCGTGCGTTTGGATAACGAGAATCCACCCCGTCCTCAAATTAGGCACGATAGACACCGGCTTGGGGAAGTCCCCTCCAAACAGAAATTTTACAATGCCAAATGTATAAGTTTCGTCAATTGTACCAAACTCACTGAAACTTATATTTATAAATTTTAAAAAAAATCAACTATAAAGTTGTTCAAAAAATAAAATTTATAATTTTATAATTTCAAATATATATATTTTTTAAAAAATTTAAAAGATTTTGAATTACAAAGTTATTAATTTATTTTTTAGAACAAAGTTATAGTTGAATTTTTTTTTCAAATAATATATCAAATATAAATTTAAGCAAGTTTCGTATAAGTAATAAAACTTATACGTAGAGCATCGTAAAACTTCTCCCTCCTAACAGTTAAATAGAAGTTGTGATTGTGGATCGAAGGTCTGATGCATGCCACCGCCAAGTAAATTTGCAAGTTCTCTTTTGGTCATGGTATTAAGAAGGAATTGAATAGTTAGTTATCTTAAAAGTGCCCGTGCTAGTTGACCTAACCGCGCCATATGCAAGAAGTTTATCTTTATGATTTAATAATAATCTCATCATGATGTCATATATATGATCATGAGGAAGTGGAGACAAGCAGCCACTACAAATTTCTTAACCACTGCTAAAATATATGCCTAAGATCCAATCAATGAACGTAGCCACCTACTCTATGTAGATACCCCTACTTTTATAATCATTTTCATTATTTTTAACATTAATTAACAATATGAGAAATATCCGTAGTGGTCCACTTTGTGAGTATGTTAAGTTAAGTAAATTTTCTACATTTTTCTTATCTGAGATGTAAGAAGATCCAGATCTACTCAAGATCATTGGTTGAGGCTTCCAGAATTTCTATCCTTCATTATATGTTATTAGATTGTTGGCATGACATCCTACTCTAGATCTTTCAAGAAATGCGATGAAAGTTCTTGAACCCTATATAAATTCGTAAATGATATATTGATCCATTATTCAAACAACGGGCTTGCATTATTATAATAATTATATACGTTTACATAAATCTACATAAAATAGTTTATATTCTAACATCTGGTGCTTCAAATTCCCTCATAATCTGATAATTATTTACAATTAAGCAAGAAATAGAAGACTTCGGTTTAAATGTATACAATCCAACCACTACTACTTTACCAAAATAATTTTTTGCACATTTCTTTTTCCCCTTGCTTGTAATATTAATTAGGAGCATTTGGGGTAGTCCGACGGCGGTGGAGGGAGGGTCGTCGCGGTGGTGCCGCCGTTCTCGACGACGAAGGCTGTTGCGAGGCCGCTCGAAAGGTGCGCGTCTAAATGGCAGTGCATGATCCAAACACCTGCATCATTACATTTTAATTTTGTTAGTTTGTATTTTTCTTGTTTCTTTTTAAAGATCTTAATTTAGAGCTGTAATTTCTCACGTACCTGGATTATTAGCAACGAAGCGAATGACGGCCCAACCGCCGGCGGGAACAGCGACGGTGTTCCTCATCTGGGGATTCACGAGATTAAACTTCGCCGCCGCTGCCGTCGCGTTGTAGTTCCCGAATCCCATTCCCAGCACGAAGAAATCAAATCCGTGCAGATGTATAGGATGGTTCTCTTCTCCGATCACTGCCGTGTTCTGAAGCACCACCTCCACCGTCGCATTGAACTTTAACTTTTTCACACTCGTCCCCTTCTTCGTAAACTGTTGCGAATTTTAAACTTTCTAATTAGTCATGGAATCAACACAGCATATCAAAACTCAACTATATCCTATTAAAAAGTATAGAGAGTAACCAGCAACAACGGGTTTGAACTGAGCTTCGTGTTCGTGAAGTCGAAGTAGATCGGCGGAGCGTCGGGGAAATCCGCCGTGTAAACGCCGTTACCGCCGTTAGTAAAGTGAGACTCCAACAGCGAGGTCGTTGACGGAAACTGGAAGGACACGTTGTTCATGCTAGCTGCCAAAGCGCCACGTGTACGGTCGCACGCCGGCTGCGAAGCGCTGCATGGTACCACCCCGAACCCAAAAACGATCAGCATCATCTCGTCGACGGCCGTAGGAACCGGCGACGCCGCCGATGACAGCCCCGTTAAGCTGCTGTAAAAGTCGTGCGCCGTAACGGTGTCGTGAAATTCCGGCATCTCCGGCATCTCCGGAATCACCCGTAGAGAATTTGATGATGATGTCGAGGACGAGTACTCGAGAATAGCGGTTGTAGTGTAGTTGGCGAAAGGAACGGGGATAGAGGAGCTGACGTAGGCCCTAACGGCCATATAGTAACGGCGGTTTACGGCGCCGTCAGCGAGCATGAGGGCGTCGACGGTCTGGCCGGGTGCCAAGGCGATGACGTTGGTGGAATAAGGGGTGGTGTAGCGGGCGTCGGCGGCGACGACGGTGAAGGCATGGCCGGCGATCTTGAAGAAGAGCTGGGTGTTGAGCGCAGCGTTGATGATTCTAAGCATGTAAGTCTTGCCTTGTTCCACTTTGAGCTTGTAAATGTCTGCATGTATGATTGACCGATGTTAATTTGCAATATAATACCAGATAACAATAAAGATCGGGAAATCCCAAATTATAGCATAATAATAATAATAATAATAATAATAATAACCATCATTATTACTTGCATGTACTTTAAATCTGTATCTAGGTACTTACGTTTATCAGCACAGTTGTAGCGGTCGCCGGGGCGACCATTAATGGTGAATGCATCGGAGATCTTCGGAGGAGCACCTGCGGCCATGGCTTCAGCTTCCACATCGACTACGTCTGCATCCCACCATTCGCCTACAAAAGATATCGACATCAAATTAGCTCAAGAACTCGCCAAGTCCTCGGAAATGCCCTCAAAAAGTTGCACAGTTCCCGGTCAGTCTCTCGCAGTCAACAGCCATGGTAATCTTTCGGGTGAGATTTTGGGTTAACTTTTGGGCACGTCTTTAATTATGAGGACCTAATAAAAAAAATATATATTTTTTAAGAGATATACCTAATAAAATGGGGACATCTTTATGAGGCCTAGGGAAGGGATAGTCGTTATTGGTTCTAGGGCGGATGATAAGAGCTCCATATACGGTCGCCCTGAGCATGGAGAAATGGGCATGCCACCAGAGGGTGCCTTCTTGACCAGTGATGTTGAACCTGTATGTGAATTTGGCTCCAGGGTTAATCGGACACTGGGTGATGTAGCTTGGTCCATCTGCCCATGCTGTTAAAATCTGAAATATCCCGTGCCTGTTTTCAAACAAATTTATTTATGTAATCAGACAGTAATAAAAATCAATTCAAGTCCCTTCTCAAAAAAAAAATAATAAATTATATAATTCTTTTTTTTTTTTTTTGAACAACTGCCATTGACTTTAAGACCTATACAATATCTTTTGTGGTTAGAATGAAATCCAGACTATTCAATACTCCCTAGAATGTTTGGTGAGATAGAGGCAGATAATGTCCTACTTGATGTGAATCATAAGTATATCTTCTATTTTTATGTTGTAGGAAAATTTATTTTTACAATAAATCTTGCAAACTTATATGGTGCAGTATAAGTCATATATATTTGCCATTGGGCACCTTATATTAAGACATAAAAAAATAGTACGTTCATCTTCTCCATTTTGAATTAAAAGTCTTATATTTCTTCCCCTAAATCAGTTACTTATGTTTTTTTTAATTTTCTAACACAAATTTAGTTCATTGTTTTACAATTAGAGTGCTTGCTTAAGGTGCTATATATATATATACACACACACACACACACGAGGGAGATGACGCGCACACGATGTGTGCTAAAAATATATTTATTTAAGAGCAACAGAGTTACTATTATAGATAGTTACTATAATTTACTGTCGTTTGTGATTATTATAACTTACGCACTTTAACATACCACTCGTTCATTGGGTAGTTAATATAATTTATTTTAATTATTAGATAATTAATTATCACACTCACACAAACTGTAACATACATGTTTTAATCAAATAAAGAATCATATACCAATGAATTGTTATCTTATAAGGTGAGTGGTTGATGACATGGACGGCCACCGTGTCGCCTTCGCGAGCATGTATCGTGGGCCCCGGCAGTTGTCCGTTGACGGCTGTGATTACTCGGGTCTTGCACAGCTGCTTCACCGTCGTGTTCGCTACCTGCAACATCCCTAATTGTTAATTAAAACAGTAATGACCTACATAACGTATATGACATAAGACAGCTGAACTAACTCTAATCCTTGAAAATGCTAGATAATTTAAATTATTTATTTCAAATTTTCAATGGAACTTTAGGTTATTTTTCAAACTTTATGTTATTTTCAAACTTTACGTTATTTTCTTAGCGGAGACTGACAATTAGCATAACCCAAAGAGTTGGTGTGGGGTATCAGTTATTGGCTAACGAATCTAGAAGGGACCTTAATTACGACATTTACTAACTTAACTCAAATCTACATCATAGTTCATCATATTAATTATGAATTTTATCACGAATTATTTGTTCTAAGTAGTGATAATTTTTAGCTTTGATTGCTAATGATTTTAATCTTAAGTTCATAAAATGAATAAAAACGCATCCGAAAGCATATGTTTGGGCAGGCTCATGTTGAAAATGATTAAAAAAAAAAGAAGAATGAAGGGAATTACAAGAAACCGGTCTTACATTTATTATTATTATTATTATTATTTGTTTTTTGCAATAATTTCTTATGAAACTAGTGAAAGAAGAAAAAAGAACATACCCTTTACGAAACATATTAGGATTGCATGGCTCATAATAAATGTTAGTTTTGGAGTTTCAGTCCATGTACGTAGTTTATCAATAAAAAACAGGGAGGTCTTGTGTTCGAATCTTGCCGATGTTAGAGTTTTTTACCGGCTGCGATCGTAACAATATATAACTTCACGAGGAAGGGGGTTGAATCTCTTTTTTTTTGGGGGGGTAAAGGAAATAATTAAGAATAAAAGATATATAGCTACGACAAATTAAGTAAAAGTAGAAAGTGCTTACGGTGAAGGTGTGCTCCACCAAAGCGGAATGCACCATGACAGCCATTAGAGCAATCAGAAGAGCACTGATCAGCAGTACTCGTGGAAACTTCATCATCTTCCACGTTTGTTACTTCGGCAACAAGCTAGGGTTTTGTTGATGTCTTTCTGGCTAGGTTTTTGGAAACCAGCTTGTAGTAGGAGTTAGTGAGTCTCTTATATATATATATATATATATAGAGAGAGAGAGAGAGAGAGAGAGAGAGAGAGAGAGAGAGAGAGAGAGAGAGAGAGATAAGATTTAGAGCATGACACATGGGTGGCTTAACTTATACTAATTTTGAAAATATATCTACTTAATTTAATATATTTTTGAAATATGTTATTGCGATTCAGCTTGTTTTTTGTTATGAACTCGACGCATATATTTGGCTATATAATTTTGTATTGAACATCTCTATCAACTTTAGCCTTTCGTCAAAGGCAACTCGGGTTCATTATCATTTGTTTTATGACTGAACTACAATGAAAAATGAATCTATGTAAATTAATTTGTTTTTCCATGTTGATGTACAAGAAAGTGTGCTACATGCGTACCCTCTATTTAGTTTTATTAGAATAAATCTTTCATGAGTCAGTTAAGTATGTGTATTTGCATGGGCTGCTTCATTTAAAAAGTTATAAAAGATAATGATAAAGTGTTAAAAAATTAAAAAATTATATATGCATGGGTTCTACATAAAAAAACAAATGAAAAAAATATCTCAACAACATAAACATATTTAAAAATTAAAGTCAAAAGTTTTTTTAGACATCATCCTGGCTGCTAAAGGAGTTTTAGAATATATATCTCTGTATATCTGACTTTTGTAAGCATATGTGTAATATGTGATAGTCTCTTCAAATAAAATTGTTGACCTAATGTTTTGGTTCTCTCCATATATTTATTAATTTTGAGTGGACTCTTGGCCACATGTAATTAATTCTATATTTATTATCTTCTCATTAAGAAATTTCAAAATTATTGCAACATGCAAGCTCCTTATCTTATCTTCGATGTGAGGTGAGATCGATGCAGTGTAATATTTGACTGAGCTTATAATCAAGGAAAAATAAAGAAAAAAAGAAAGGGGAATAAGGAATACTCTTTAATCTTCAAATTAGGGTTTGCAGAATCGTACCGAAACATCAGCTGCACCAAAAAGGCGCATCACCTAATTTGTGGAGTTACTTTTGCGTTTGAGGTCCCAAACTAATGAAATACTCTCCTCCTTCTTCTTCTTTAATTTTATTTTATTTTAATTTTTATAATGATGTACTCTTATTCTTCTGTCCTAACAAGTTTAATGGGGGACTTTCATATTTATCCTGCCTCGATACATGACAAATAAATTCTTTATTTACAGTTCGTTATTTTCTGGTATATACATAGAATACCTATTTAGAAGTACTTTTGAAAAAAAAAATTCAATACAAATATTGTAAATCACATTAAAATAATTTTTTTATAAGTTTTTTTTTCCAAAAAATCGTATTTCTTAAGTGTTATAAGGTTCCAAAATTTTAGTGGGCTAACGAATTAGCTTCTAAACACACTAAGATTTTAAAGTCTAAAAAATACTTATATATAAATATTCTTTTTAAAAAAAAATTGAATAAGAAATTTTTAAATCACATAGAAATTTAGTTGTTGTATTCAAATGTTTTCCAAAAAAAGATAAGTTTATATAATAGCTAAAATGCCTCTGAAACAAATTTTAGGATATGAACTGATTTTTAAGGATTTGAATTTAATTATAGCCTGATAAGCAAATGGTTTTTAAATCTATTTGCCATTGGACTGTAAGATTTTTATGACTGTAGAATTAAGGTTTGGGGATGATGTATCATGATGCCGATTATATATATATATATATATATATATATATATTATATATATATATATTATATATATAGTATGATGCTGCATGCTTTGTTTCCCATCATTAAGTCTAGAACTCCCAAATTACTACGTTATGTTATATATATTTTTAATGAATTGAATTATTCGCTGCTTAAAAGTAAATTAAACGGGCCGCATGATGTCAAAAATTGACTATTGGTGAAACTTTTGGGTTTCTAGAATCACTCATCATATAATATATATATATATATGATCACATCCATAATGAGCGACACTTTTTTAGGTGGTTCTTGGAATTTTGCATATGGAACGACATTCCTAGCCAGCATGTGTCTTTGACTATGCTTCTTCATGCTATCTTTTCAGAGAGCAGGTAATATATGAGAAGGATAGCATATACAGATCATATGTATCCTCTGAAACTTAAAAAGAAGATTGAAGACCTGACGTTATTATTTGGAGTCAAAATGATCATAACGAATTCTAACATTTCTCTTAAGTTATAATCACTCGCTAGTGAGTGTGCAATAATTTTAAGTAGTGTTCGACTAATTAATCACAACGTCTTAATTAACGATAAATAGGATATTTTTTTAACTTATTTTACAGATATAAGCAGTGTCCTCTGAACAAAATTTTACAAACGATTATAATTATTACTTCAGAGGACACTGAAGTAAAGCTTAATTGGCAGCTAACTGAGGTTGAATCCAATCTCATAATTAATAGATAAAAAAATATATAATTAGCATTGTAGAGGATATCAGTGGGTTAAAAGAGTGATGAAGACATGCTTAACGACTCGGAATGTCTTCTTCGCCAACTGCTCCAAATGGGGGGGAAGAGAAGGAAGGAGGATGCTTCACGTTAATTTGTGGAAGTGGGACCCCTTTTTTAAAATTTTGTTTTTTTTTTAAAAAAAGAAGAAAAATGACGAAGAACCAAAAAGGGGTCCACTGGGGTTGGTTGGTGACGTGGTGACAGTGTTGAAAGCGTTGCGTTTTGTCTATGGTGATTATTCTACGATTATTATGTTTAAAAATAATAAACGTTTTCTCCTTTTATAACGCTTCAAATCCCTTTGTCCAGGATGTTTACGACGGATGGTTAAAATTTTTACCTCATAAAATAAAGATCTCAGATTTAAATTTTACAAGCATTACCTATAAATATGCAGAGTATTTATTCTCTCTGTATATATACCATGAAAGAATAATACGGATCTTTATGCCTGTCCAGATCAAAAGATTAGAACTCTTCGGTTGGTAGAATACGAGTCGATACCATCACTGCGTTTATCTGTTGCAACAATCGTACACAAATTGGTCGATTACGAACAAAATTTTTTCACGATAATCTAAAAAAAAATACACTTCAAAGCCCGTTTATTTGAACTTTATTTATTAAAATTTATGTCGAAAGATACTTTTAAAATATAGTATTAATGAGAAAATTTAAAAAATTTAATATTATTGGTTAAATACATTTATTACCACTCATAGTAATAGTGAGACCCGTGAGTCAAACCTCGCCCATCACAGTATTACTAAGAGGATGATTAGTAGGTCACTCTATATAAAGGTGCTTATGATATGCTGCAGCCTAGTAGCAGCGAAAGTGATGCACTTTTGGCAAGACGAGTACACTTTGAGACTGATTTGTGCTAGCTTGGTTAAATATTTGAGCACAGATGTATTTCCGGAGAGCAACCAAAAATATTTGGTGATTGCATGCAAAAAACTCCTACAACATCCATGAGAGGTTAGAATCACGCACATCTTTCGCGAGGCAAATCGTACAGCAGATTATTTAGCGAACAATGTATTTTTTTTTGTCTAAAGAATTTCATTTATATGCCTTACCATCTTTAGAGGTCGTGGACTTGCTAAAGGATGATGATGTAAAAGGCACTTGTTTTACAAGATTAATAAAAGCCTAAGGGACTGTCTCCCTCCTTTTTCGACAAAAAAAAAACAAAAAAAGAAAAGGTGCTGTAAATGTAAATTTGATTAATCTGAGTGGGGTTTATTAGGCCTAACATCGACCCTTGGGCTTATCAGGCCTTAAATAGGCTTTTCAATTGGACCCAGATTAGAGCTCAATTGGGCCTAAATGGGAGGGCTTTTTGGATTTGGCGGTGTCTAGTGTTCAATTGTCATAACCAAGTAGTCCCTTTGCTTGAAATTCAAGCTTTCACTTGTTTATATCCTTTTCTTTTGGCATAATGTCAAATCCACCACCCTCTCAAATAAATCCATATTTTTTCCTAATAATAGCTAAATTAAACCAAAATACGCACATAAAGATTATTTTTTTTAAATATTGTGAATACGAAAAATTATATTTTAATATATTTTACAACTTTTATATTAATTATAATATATATAACTAAATAGGTATTTTACGGCTCCAACATCTTTATTGGTTACAATATATTTGGAATATGAAAACATCTAATTAAAAGTAAATTTTTAAGAAATTAAAATACAAAAATTATAGGGCAAACTAAATTTTTTTTTCAAAAAAATCTATATGCATGTGTTTTAAGGTGATTTTGTATTTCAAAGACAACAAATTTTCTTTTTCAAATATTTGCAAAGTAGGTGTTTTTTCTAACATAATTTTTTTCATCTTTTTAATTTACTCACAGATAATCGAAATGCCACATATCCTTATATATAATAACTGAAAATCAGCCACAAAATATATTTAAATACAACTATTTTCAAGTTGTGGGGACTTCTATAGACTATAATAATAATGATACAGGTGAACATTTCAAGTCAATTATCAGTATTTTGAAAAGGACCTCCGAGCATCAGTGTCTTTTATATGTATCATTTATTTAGCATATTCAAATAATCTACAGTAACCATACCAATAAATAAAATTTTAAAATAATTAGACAGAACATGTACAGGTCAGCAACACAACAAACACAAATTCCACTTCACTTTTTTATAAAAAATATAACTCTATTAGTTGATAAGAAAAATAAAAAAATCCTCTTCATATTTTTGTCACCAGATATTTATTATTTATTATTTATTATTATGCTCCTAGAAAAGCAACAGTCATATAATTATAAATAATATCCTCTCTTCTTCAGCAATCAGCAAATCCCATCCCACCCCCCTCTCTCTCTCTCTCTCGCTGTGTCTGCAGCTCTGGAAGAACCCAAAAGAATCTGCGGCAGAATTTTCTGTTTCTTTTACTTCATTTTTTTAATCGAACAGAACAGAACATTTCTTTACCACCTTTGTTGTTTTCTTCTGCTTTTTACTTTGTATTTTGCTTCTTTTTTTTTAGTTGGCGCCGACCAAATTCGAGAAGGTAGCGTTTTGTTTGTTCTCCTGTTTGATACCTCTCTTCGTTTCCATTTTGTTCGAATGATGCATTTGATTCAAGTTAGAGAAACTTTTCGGCAATATATTTTTAGCTCGTGAGGAACTAGACGTATAGTCTAGTAGCAAATGGATTGCGTTTTTCTTTTTCAAAAATCTCATTCCCGGTTTACGTCGTTCGTTTACTAAAGCGGATTTATCTCAGTTTTTAATTATTCTAGTTTTTTTTTTTTCACGAAGAAATCAATTTTTCCCTTCTCATCCCGCTGAATCTATAATATTTTCATCGTCTTTTTTTAATTTTTTTTTTGTAAAAATTGATTTGTTTTAGTGCTCAAGTCGAACTCTCAGCCAACGAATTGTTTTGGGAATGGGAATGAATGAAGAAAAATCTTATGAAAAATCAATATTGGAATCTAAGCATTGTTCTACTGCCCAAGACAGTGATGACAGTAGCATTTCCTTCTCTGATGCTGACGATCATTCCTTGAATTCCCCACATAATGAGAATTCTCATTGTGCTGGAACATCATTTGAGGAATTTCAGTGCTTCGAGATCGACAAAGATGGGGAGACTTGCTGGCGATCGGATGGCTCAGAATGCTCGGTTGAAGTTGATATGGAATGTGTGGTTGCACTTGCAGAGACTAGGATCGATTTATCCAAAGCAGCTGAAAAAGATTGTAGGATATGCCATCTTGGATTGGTGAGTGGTGCTGCTGAGTCAGGTGTTGCAATTGAGCTTGGATGTTCTTGTAAGGGCGATCTAGCTTCCACTCATAAGCAATGTGCTGAGACTTGGTTTAAGATCAGAGGAAATAAGTAAGCTAAATTCTTTCGCCTTTCATTGCATATGCATTTTTTCTGTTTCTTAAAGCTTTTCTAGTTACATGCTTAATGTTGGTGATGATTAATGGTATGTAGTTATCGCTTGACTGTGGAGTGTTCTCTTGATTCTGATACTGAATTTTCCTTTTGGCATGGTAGATTCAATAACTGATCTATATGATTAGTTTCTTAGTAAGTATAATAGCGGTTCGATGAATAAGCGCCCTCCGCCGATGCTAGTTTATCGAAGTTAGTATTGTTCGGTAGGAAGCATCTGACTCTGGGAGATGCCGCTTTGTCTTGTGACGATAAAAAATTGCTTGGCAAAATTGCTAGATAAAACCTGGATGTTTAGTGATACAAAATTGCTAGGAAAGAAAAAGTCCAATTAATTTACGGGTTTTTGACCTTATATTTTCACTTTTAAGGAATTAACTTTGACTCTAGGTGAAATGTGATCCTTTCGAATGGAAGTGTATAATCACCTCATAAACAACAGCAACAACAACAAGAAGTGACCTTATATTTTTTGTCAGCTGGATACTGCAGTTGGGAATTTTTGTCAAGATCAGTATTCAACTATTTTGTATCTGAGGGTTTGGAGTTTGGACAGCAGGATTGATAATGTTGTTGCATCGAGGTTCTGCATGATGGCTAACGTAATCATACGTGAATGAGTTAGCGAACCGACTGCTATGTTTTCATCTGACAATTTGTATACTTTCCCCTCTCCCATAAACGGCCTACACCAGCTAGAAGGTCAACTACCTCTCTTTGGAGGATAATTTTGTGTTCCTTGTATTGTATAAATATCTCTATGTGGTGTTGTTCTCACTGATTGAACAGTTTATGGTTTGTTAGGTGATAAGAACTGTGTTAAGAATTTATACGCTGGGGCATCTAAATAAATTATAAAAAGACACTAGTGTTTATTCATGCAGCAGTGATGGTATCATCATTAGCAGTGCTTTTAGGATATATGGTTATTGACACGGCGGTTATAGAACAGACCGAGATTGCAAATTAAGATGTTTTTTTGAGCAATTTCGATTACCCCCCTCTTAGGGATTTTAAAAATTCTTGTTGCTTTTCTTTAGCGATCCTGAAGGTATAGACTATACTAGTATGTAAGCAGAGATTATGAATGTTCTCCTCTATATATTTAAATTATGGATAGTCGAGTTATTTGCTCTTCTTCGTGCCTGCTAATTCCCTGAGGCATTTCAGGTTCAGATCGGTGTTAATCCCAAGTTAATCCGAGGATATGTCCACATTCCTGCTGTGAATTCGTTGTTGTCTTTCTGATAGAAACTCTTCCTAAGTTAATCCTAAGCCAACTTGTTTTCGTTCGACAAGTGACAAATGGGAAAGTAACAGTACTTCTTTGAGGTCCTGTATAGGCTTTGTTATCTAGAACAACAGAATAGTCAAAACATGGATTTTTGGGAAACTTTGCTTGGCTTCAAACCCTTGAGGACCTACCTGTATGATCAAGAAAGCTCTTGAGTGTGTGTATGTGTAGGCCAAGAAGGAGAATTAAAAAAGGCTGGTGGCGGAGTGTTTTTTCTGGCTGATGGACAAATGAAAGGAAGATATTATCAAAGCAATGTCACATTCATTTACTTCCATCAAGTGCTTATGTATATGGATTTGAAGCGAATGACAATGTTAATGTGTAATACCCTCTTTTGCTTTTCATGATCCTTCAGCCTTCCACATGGATCGTCTCTGTTTGCTTAATAGTACCGGAACTCATTTCTCAGTGTTTTATATTTCATAATACAACAAGTTTTTGGAGATATTGAATGAGCATAGCCGATATCCCTCGTTCACACCAGTCTCATGTAGTTTTGTTATTTTGTCATGCTTATCTTCTGTACATGCTGACTTCTGTTTCCCATAATCAAGTCAACTTTGTGATCGGATAGTTCATTTTTGACTTCGTGCATGATTGCAGGGACAAATTTAGGGTTCTCTAGTATTTTATTAGGTCCTAAATTATTCACCATTTTCAGGACATGTGAAATTTGTGGCTCGACTGCGCGGGGTGTGCTTGGCGCCACAGGGACGGAGTATTTCGGGCAATTCAATGAGGCGGTCACATCAACAGCCTCGGGAGCAGAAGCTAATGAAATCCGAAGTTTCTGGCAAGGGCATCGATTCCTCAACTTCCTCCTCGCATGCATGGTTTTCGCCTTTGTCATCTCCTGGCTGTTTCACTTCAATGTTCCAGGATAACTTCATAAACATATCAAACCCTAGGAATGCAACTTCGCAGAAGTTCATGTGTCGTTTAATAGATAACGAGTATGTAAAAAGAAATGTTTGAGTTGTTCGATCTTCATATTGGGAGCAGCAGCAACTCATTAAGCTGCTTGACCCCAGGTCGGGATACCGTCAAGCCCGAGTTCATGAGGCCTAAGACGGCTTTCAGAACTCTCAACTCACAGGGCCCACTGTGGATCTTCTGGGTTCCCTCGAAAACAAGTTCTTGTCGTCAAACCGTATCTGAGCCACTTTGAGCTCATTCTTCTCTGAATTGATGTTTGTGTATATTTCCTTGGATATGTTAATTTGTCGATTGCAGTGGTATTGTGATTGTGTTAGTCATACTCTACAGTTATTGCTGATTTCAACATGATCGACTGCATTCTTTGTCCAGAAGGGAAGAACCCTTCACAATCTTGTAGCAAAAGATTTACCAGAGCGGTTAGAGATAATAACTAAGGTGGTGTTTGAAATGGGGGTAAAAGGCCAGTAAATGGTAGTATCGAAGTAACCTTTATCATCCTTATACCCGTGTTTGGTTTGGAGGTAACACTTACCCAACCGGTAGGTTTACCCCCATTTGAGGGTAACGAGCTACCCGCCGTAAGAGGTGGGCAGCGCGTTATCCAGGTCGCTCCCCTCATCTCTCTCTCTCTCTCTCTCTCTCTCTCTCTCTCTCTCGAAATCGCACAAATCGTGCGGCATGCTCTTTCTCTCTTCTTAGAACGATGAGTTTTTGTTATCATCTCTAACCGTTCGGTAAATCTTTTTGCTACAAGATTCGGACTGGTTGGTAACCGTTGTCTTGTTCATCAACTCAACTATTCAGTAGGCAATACTGCCCTCTTATATATATATTTTTTGGGCCATATAAGCTAATACAAATTATTTTTTTACCGTTGGCGGTCGTGTCTATCAGCAAATTATCTTAATACTATTAGCATTACTATTCGTTAGGTAATCATGAGCTTTGATGCAATCAGTTTACAGTACATCAGAATATATATGATATATATTACGATGCATTACGTGTAATTTTAATCGCATTAGAACTATCAAGATCCATAAAGAGTGATTTTTTTGCAAGAATATTATCTATTGTACATAATATTGGTGGTTACCGTCTTTGAAATAATATTTTGACAATAAATACATGTCGGTTACAATACAGCATATAACACTATCTTCGTTCATGGAAACCACAGGTGCTGATTTGGGAGGCTTAAAACTTAAAAGTGCTGACTTGGCCAGTCTGATGTATCATTTCCTAAAAATATAATTTCAACGAGCCCCACTATATTAATTGATTAATTATGCTTGTGACTTGGATATTTTTGGTGCCCTATTTGGGCCGGTTGGAGTCAGCCCTCTTAAAAACCTAGAACGTGTTACCAGCCAGAAGAACTGAAGAAGGGAGCTTGGATTTGGGTTTCATTTCAAACACACCGCCGTTCTCATTCCTCAATTTATTCGGCTCGTAAGATGAACTCTCTTTTTCTCTGGTTAATTTAATGTTCACGACAAATTCATGTATTCCGTATCTATTAACACGAGAAATTGTAAAAATTGGAGTGCTAGTTTTCAAGCTTCATTCTCGATTCTTTTACCTGTTTTGATTTTGATTTCAAGAATTTTTACTAGTTTGAAATGTTATTTTTTGTTTTTTTCGTCACCGATAATTGTTTCGTAGCTGAAGATTATGATCCTTTAGTAATTAGTGGTTAGACAATAAATTATTTCTTTTTCTTTGTTCTCCAGGAAAATATCTTTCTCAATGGCTGCTAGCGGAACTCCAACGGCTTTTGAGAAAGAACAGGTAAACTGTACTGAATTCGATCTTCGACCCGCAAAACACGTTGAACCATTGTGAATTATATGTTTTAGTATATAGCGCGAAGCAACTTCTGTTTTACATTGTATATATTTGATGTTTTCTGATGTTGTAAAATTACTGTTTGAAACCTTAACTTGTTTCTTGAAAAAAAAGATTCTAGAGTAAGCTATATCTCTTTTTTTTTCCAGGGAGATTGAAATTAGACATAGACTTGCATAGTTAAAGAAATAGGTAGAGTAGGAGATGGATAAATTCAAGTGGATCAAGTGCTTAATAAAATTACGGTTTAGATTGAGTTTTTAGGATGGTTTGCAGGAATCAAATGTGATCCTTTACAAGGTTTTGCAAGAATATGCTGCGTAAGATGACACAACTTTCAATTTGTGCCAAGATAGGTAGCTCATTTATTCATTTATCTCCCTATCTTGCTGCACTTCCCAGTATTTAAACACAGAATCTTTCTTGAACTGGATTTTTTTTCTTTTAAAAGAATATTGTTGACCTCATTTAAATCACAGGCAAGAATTGCTAACTTTTTTGTTCTGTTGCATATGTATGTCTTAATCATAATATCTTTTATGAATGGCCCAGATACTTGGCATGGCAGAGAAAGAGATGGAGTACAGAGTAGAGCTTTTCAATAAGTGAGCTGATTATTGGCTTTCTGTTTCAATTCCAAGCTCAAATGTTGTCCATTGCAATTCTGATTCTATGCTGCTGCCGGCTTTCCTAGGCAGCTCACTAACATTGCACTAGAGGATGTATATCTCCTTTGGTCTATCTTAACATCTTTTACCATATCTTCCAAACTAACTTCTGTGTTTCATGTCTTCCTGTGATGAATTTTCTGTCTCAACGATATACTTTTTTTATTATATTGTTTAGGTGTCTAGCATGAACAATGTCTTCGTTTGTTACATTATTAAGTCTTGGAAGGCTAATATAAGGCTAATAATTTGCATTTCTTGCATATCTGCTCCTGTAAAAATATTAGTTCTAAGGAATTTCCAGCATAGTGGTAACTGAAGCATTTGTGTTGGGTGTGCATTAAGTACCCCATTATTTTAATGACTCATAGTTTTTATATACAAAATTTTTACTTAGCATGTACAATTTCAGAGGTGCTGCTCTATAATTAAGTTGTACATTATTAGAATGCCAAACTTTGTATTTAGGCATACTCTTAGTGAAGACAAGATAACCCCAAGCGATTAAACAACTAAACAGAACTTTGCATGCGGCAGTCCGACTCCTAAATTATCGCATACAATATGAATAATTCAAATGGGCTGGATAAGGTGGAGATGAGAAGATCACAATATACCACATCCGTATTCGTAAAGCACATATGAGTTCATCGAAAGCATCCCTTAGTTCAGTAGTTTTACTAAATGGTTTTGCCGTTTGTTGCAAATGGTTGTGCTTAGAACCATCCAAGGAATACAAATGCTATCACTTCAATTACAACCGTATTTTGATGATTCTAACATAGAAGAAGTCTTAACAGTGATGTTGATACTCAGAATCAATATTGTCAAAGCGCAAGCCGCACCTAGGCGCAAGGGTGGTCACAGATCCTAGGTGCAAGACAAGGCACGGGCCTGATAATAGCGACCTGCTCTTTTTTTTTCTTAATAAAAATATACGTCACAAACATAATTTAACCTTAAGAGTTGAAGTCATATATATATCAATTAGCAATAAACACTTCAAACCACAAATTTCAAATTTCAAGTATCACACATATATCAAAACAGAAGTAGTAACTAGATATAGTTCAAACATTATCATCAACTGTTAACTGCTCAAAAGATACTAAAATTGTGAAAACTCAAAAAATCAATCATGACAATCATCATTATTCTTCATAATCGATAAGATTAGTGCCTTCCCCTTCAGACTAATCAACACTGATGTCTTCTTCTTCTTCGTCTAGTTCTTTCTCTTGTTCTTCTTCTACAAGACTTCTTTCCCTTTAGAGGCTCTAGCAGTTTGATATTGATTTCTACCTCTACCTCTCAAAGAGACACTCATAGGAGCTTGTTGTCTAGTTTCATAAATAGGCTCATCAACTCCAGCAGCTCTTGTAACAATGCCCCATGTCAAATCATTATCCTCAAAAACTAACTCATCATCTTCATCCTCTTTCCTGCCTTCAAGTCAACCATTCGCAAGAATCATCAATATCATTCATAGGTGTGGGGTCAATTGTGTCACGCTAATCATCGACGCCTCAAAGGCTCGATCGTATTTGACGTACACCAAATCATTTAGCCGACTTTGTGCTAGTCTTCCTCATTTTGTTATGCAACTGTAGTTAAAAGCTAAAAAGTACAAAGTAGTTGGCGTAACTGACTGATGTTCTTAAATTTTAATGATTGACATAAAATTGGTTATTTACATATGAGAACACACTCTAATTTCTCTCGCAACCACTCGCACTGCAAGTCAAACTAAGAATTTTGATTGCAAATTTTTGTACATCGGCGCTGTAAACCCTCCATCCACCATTCAGCTATCATTATAAGACAAAAAGTTAGAAAATAATTTCAAGATAAGATAAATCAGATTTGATTGTTGAATATTAAAAAAGCATTCTTCACCTGGTGCTTTGGTCATTCTATGTCTAATAGCCAATGGATTGCCAAAAACATCTTCAACATTTTCATATTTGATAAGACCTTCAGTAACTTAATCTTGTACTTCCATACTTTGATTTAGTTTAGCTATGCATACATACAAGCCTTACATGACATTTTCATCTATTGCAATGCTTGATCTGAATAGAAAAACTCGGGATTCAAGTAATAGCCAGTTGCATGAAGCGGGTGCTTTCGCTTAATGATTTGGAAAGCTTTACGATATTTCTCATAATTATTATCAAAAGATTTGGCAATGGTATTCTTAGTTCTATCCATAGCCCCATAAATGTATCCTATAGTGGGCTTTCTAACACCATCCACTATTCGAAGCACGTGTACTACTGGAACAACTAACTTACGAATATATACAAAGTTGCTCCAAAATGTAGGGGACATTGCAATGAATGAAGCCCTTTTAGCAACTGCTTCCTTTGCAAATTTACTTGTCCATGCTTCAGAAGTAAACATCGTTCTCAAGTTACACTTTTGGCCATATATAGATTGCAGTGTGATCAACGTCGTGGCAAATCCTGTCTTTGCAGGTCTAAGCAATTCTTTTTGTCCAGTAAATCCCCTCATCATATTAACAATGCCTATCTTGCTGTATAAAAAGACACTCAATTCAATTCCCTTCTTTAAAGTATTCTTGGCTTCATAGTCACAAGATTCCCACCATCAAATAATACTTTAAAAAGGGGGATTGAATTGAGCCAAAATTACATTAAAAAATGGAATTGAATTAAGTGTCTTCTTATACAGCAAGATAGGCATTGTTAATATAATGAGGGAATTTACTGGACAAAAATAATTGCTTAGACCCGAAAATACAAGATTTGCCACGGCTTTCATCACATTGCAATCTATACATAGTCAAAAGTGTAACTTGAGAAAAATGTTTACTTCTGAAGAATGGACTACAAGTAAATTTGCAAAGGAAACAACTACTAAAAAGGCTTCATGCATTGTAATGTCTTCTAGATTTTGGAACAACATTGTATATATGCTTAAGTTGCTCCATTAGTACACGTGCTTCAAATAGTGGATGGTGATAGAAAGCCCGTCATGGGACATTTATGGGGCTATAGGCAGAGCTAAGAATGCCATTGCCAAATCTTTTGATAATAATGATGAGAAATATCGTAAAGTTTACCAAATCATTAATAGGCGATGGGAATGTCAACTAGAGCGTCTGCTTCATGCAGGTGGCTATTACTTGTTCGAGCTTTTTTATTCAAATCCTAGCATTGCAGTAGATGAAAATGTCATGCAAGGCTTATATGCATGCATAGCTAAGCTAAATCTAAGTATGGAAGTACAAGATCAAGTTAATGCAGGTCTTATCAAATGTGAAAATGTTGAAGATTCTTTCGGTAATCCGTTGGCTATTAGACGTAGAACCAAAGCACCAGGTGAAGAATGCTTTTTCAATATTCAACAATCAAAGATGTATCTTATCTTGAAATTATTTTTTTTCTAAATTTTACTCTTATAAGGACAGTTGAATGGTGGAGGGCTTACATGTCTACAGTGCCGATGTTATAGAAGTTTGCAATCAAAATTCTTAGTTTGACTTGCAGTGCTAGTGGTTGCGAGAGAAATTGGAGTGTGTTCTCACATGCAAGTAACCAATTTTACGTCAATTATTAAAATTTAAGAACACCAGTCAATTAGCCTAACTATTTTGTACTTTTTATCTTAAACTTCAGCAACATAACAAAAGGGAGGAACATTCTAGCACAAAGTCGGCTAAATGATTTGGTGTACGTCAAATGCAATCGAGCCTTGAGGCGTCAATATGATAGCGTGACACAATTGACCCCATATCTATGAATGATATTGATGATTCTTGCGAATGGTTGATCGGAAGTATGGAAGGAGATGATGAGTTAGTTTTTGAGGATAGTGATTTGACATGGGGCAATGTTGCTAGAGTTGATGAGTTTATTTATGAAACTAGACAACAAGCTCCTATGAGTGCCTCTTCGAGAGGTGGAGGTAGAAATCAAATTGCTAGAGCCTCTAAAGGGAAAAAAGTCCCTGTAGAAGAAGAAGACATCGGTGTTGATTATTCTGAAGGGGAAGGCAATGATCTTATGGATTTGAAGAATGATGATGATTATCATGGTTGCTTTTTTTGATTTTTCATAGTTTTAGTATCTTTTGAGCATTTATGATAATGTTTAAATTATATACTAGTTACTAATGTTTTGGTGTATGTGTGATACTTGATGTTTTTGGTTTGAATAGTTTATTCTAATTGGTAAGTATGACTTCAACTCTTAAGGTTACATATGTTTGTGATGTATATTTATATCTAAAAAAAAGAGCCCTCGCGTTTATCAGTTCTTTTTAGTGCATTGATTGGAGTTCTGTTGCTAACTCATATTACATAATAACAGGTATTTTGTATGCCTGTTTATCTTGGTCTGCATGCAGGAACATGAGCATCTCTGGTTAAGATAAAAACTTCTCATCAGTACCTTAAAACTTTTTATTACATTTCTCAAAAGAGAAATAACTGTTTTCTGTTTGGTGCTCGTTTTATGCATAGAGTTGACATCGTTTACTTGATTTCTTTCTAATTAGTGCTGTTTGATACATGTGTATAAAATTAAATTCTTCATTTCTGATGCAGGCTTACCCATACGTGCTTTTCCAAATGTGTTGATAACAAGTACGTTGATTCCACATTGAACTGACGTATTAACTTATGCTGGTTTTGTTCTTGAGATTTGCAGTTATAAAAAAAATGATCTATTTATGACTTCTATCCAAATTTCCAGCTTGCTTTTTTTTTTTAATTGAAAGTTGTCAGGAGTTTAGACCTTGTTTTAAGATGCTGCCTGCCACTGCAGCTCATCTGCCTCCAATTTATTGTTGAGGATCTGATTTTATATGGGAAAGAATTAAGATTAGAATTGTCCTTGAAAGGTTCTCTTATTGCTTTTTCTTCTCTCAGGTATAAGGAGGCAGAGCTCAATATGGGTGAAAATAGTTGCATTGATCGATGCGTTTCCAAATACTGGCAGGTAAGTAAATATTTAAATCATTAACTTGTGATATATTTTGTAAGCATCATACTTGTAAAAGTTAAAGATGTTGTATTTCACATGGATAATGTTGGAAATGGCATGTACTTCAATAAGTAAGAACATAAGATGGAGAATTAATTTCTAGTTACATATCTTAAGCGGAGTTTCCTTGGACGTGATTTTGTTCAAGAAAGATCAACAGTATGTATCTTGAATTTTACTAGAACATTTGGTCTTATCTGCAACTACTTTGTCAATTGACAGCATAAGACAATGCTTTTTTAAGGATAAACATATTGCGAGTATTATTGTCCTATATGACATTTTGATCTCCTAGCAGAGTGTATTTCAGATTAATACTTGCTCAAAACTAACTTCAAACTGTCTCCGTGAATCTTTCAGTACTATTTGCTGCCTGATCCTTGCTGATTCCACTATGATCATTGGACGTCGCCATTTAGCATATAGTCTTTCTCACTGCATACTCGTCTAATTGCCATATGTGTAGTTAAACATCTACCTATGATCCTGTTCTCTTCCTCCATCACAGTGGCCCCTTGCAACACATTGTCATCACTGAACATCGCTATTCAAATATTACAAGTCAACTCATAAGAGATCTATAACTAATTTAACTGAAGTTCCATCATTAGCTAAATCCAATTCCACATTAAAATCAAGTCGCGTATTTAAGCCGACTAGAGGAAGGGAAACCTAAGTTTTCACTGAACCACCTTAGGATAAAGGGGTACTAAGCACAAGGAAACCAAATAGTGATGCTACATAATTTTGGTTTAAGTATTAATTGTTCTTTTCTGGTATATGCATATGAGTTTATTGTCTTCCTGTTCTAGCCTCTTTCAAGGTCTATGCTGCGAAAATGACATTTAACTAAAGTTAGCTTATCATAAATTTATATTGTATCATGTTTTAGGGTTCATAGTAGTACATGAGTAGATCGATTTGATAAATTTGTATATTACCATTTGCAAGATATAATTTAATAGAATAATTGCTGAAGTGAAATATAGGAATCGCAACCACGTTTTGAGTGTTGAAACTGTAGTTGCCGTCTTTTGCAGGTGAACAACTTGATCGGTCAGCTGCTCGGTTCCAATAAGCCTGCTATTTGAGTCTGGAAGCTGCACCTTATTGCAGCTTACTCTGCACCAATTTTTTTGCTGTTCTTGATGATTATATTAGCTACCTAAACAGATATTATTAGACTTGCATTATTATTTAGCCATGTCTACTGTTAATGTTCTCTGTTGGTGTTCATTAACCAAATCATGTGTTTATAGCTAGTGATATTTTTACCTGTCATGATAAACATTGACAGAAAGTTTTCATTTTTTCAAATGTGGATTATAATATATAATTTTGACGGTTGGAGTGCCAAAAAATCATCTTTGTGATGGCTTTTTTTTTTTAAAAAAAAACAAAAAACATCGTAAGCTATAATATGCACTTTGAACTTTTCCTATGATTTTGAAGGTGCATAACTGATCGTAAAAAAAATTGTAAGGTGACGTTTGGTTGGTAAGTTAGAATAGAAATAGGTATCGGAATTGGAATGTAGTAGAATTGGATTGGGAATGACATAAGTTGTATAATATTTGGTACATTATAGAATCGGAATCAAATAGCAGGTGGATTTTCTAATTCTATTCCGGTGAAGATATTCGGTAATCAGAATTCGCTTAATAGCAGAAATATAATTCTCATTCTAGACGTTACAATTCTAATATTTTTTCAACCAAATAATTACAATCGAAATAGGTGATTACGATTTTATTCTATACGGTTAAAATACCAACTAAACATCCCATAACTTTTTTTTTCTCTAAAGAAAAATCTTGATGTATAACTTTACGCTTTTTTGCAGTTTCCAAAAATCCACCCCATCCCTCAGGATGTATTTATTTCAAAACTAGCGAGCAGAGAAACGCAACGTTGTCGACGGAATGAGGTCGGTGCTCTCATCTCAAATGTTTACTCGTTTCCATCCATCCAATCAATCAAAGAAATCTCCATTGAATGAAAAGACATCAGGAAGGAAACTTTTACAGGCGTAAAATATGTTGGACCAAGTTCTGAAGAGTTTGAGCAGAACTGCCCCCTTCTCTAACACACATCATTGACCTCCGCTTCAACTTCTCTGCTTTTTCTCTCATCTCCTTCCCTTCCTTCTCCTTCAATAATCTCTTTATACCACGTTCGATCTCGGATCTCTCCAACTTCTCCAGCTGAACTCCGATCTTCCATTCATGGCAAACAAGTCTGGAATTCACCATCTGATCGAAGGCGAAGGGGGAACACAGCAACGGAACCCCTTCGCATACGCTCTCCATCGTAGAGTTCCATCCGCAGTGAGTCCAGAATGCACCGACTCCACGATGCTTCAGAATCTCGCACTGTGGCGCCCAATTTACGATTTTACACCTGTATTTTGTTTCCGCTAAGAAATCTTCAGGTAATTGTATGTTCTCAGCATCGGAGATAGAATCTCGTCTGAGCACCCAAAGAAACGGTTGGCTACTGTTGCATAGGCCCCATGCAACCTCAGTCAAGTCTTCCATTTTCATGCAATTCAAGCTTCCAAAGCTCACGTAGATGACAGAGTTTTTAGCTTGTTTATCTAACCAGTCGATGCAGCTGGAATCTTGAGGGAGCAAGCTGGTGGAAATGGCGGGAGAGAACTTGTGGAGTGGGCCCACGTCGAAGACCGGAACTCCGGCGACGTTCTGCCGGACTTTAGAGATATGTGATCCTTCTAGATCTTCGAAGGAGTTGAAAATGATACCTGAAGATTTCTTTACGCCGTCGACCATTCTGGCGGCCAGTTCTGTCAGCTCTGGCGTGCAGTCTTTGATATCAGGCACGTCTCGCACTCGAAGTGGGCGTAAATCTGGGATTTCCATTTCTGGCTCGGAGTATTCTGAATTTACAGAAATATTATCGTACTTATATTAAGGAATTAAGCGAGAAAACAAGCAAAAATCGGAGAAACAACCACGTACCATGAACGGGCAAAAAGCCCTTCTCTAGCAGCATGGGGTACGCAAAGAAAGCATTAAAACAAAGAACACTGCTGGTTCTGACGGCGATAACCGGCAAGCCGAGCCGGCACCTCGCCGTTGCTTGAACTTCAAACAACAGCGCATCAACGATGACGCATCTGACCGTCGATATCTCAAGCAACTCGACCATGGCGTCGTAGAAGGTCGGAGGGCAGTTGGAGTTTACGGCGTTAATTAGATCCATGACAGAGTTATTGTTGGCGGTGAAATCGGCGGTGAGCCCGTCAGCGATAGAGATGAAGTTGAAGTTTGGGTAGATCTTTTTAGCGGGGGAGTTAAAGTTTGAGTGGATAATGGTGATGTCGAAGTTGCAGGAGTGGAGGAGTGAAGCGAGCTGAAGCATTGGAGTTATGTGGCCCTGGAATGGAGCTGGGAAGAAGACTAAGTTGTTGTTGATCTTCGGCGTCGCCATTGTTGATGCAAACCAAGCTCGGAGTCAGAGATTGGAGATAAGGCTAGCATATATTGTGCGTGATTGCAGTACGTATATCATCTTCAGTTGGATTAGCCTATTATCGAACGTTCACATTTAAAAATTATTTTTAAATCAACTAAATTTAAAATTCTAACATATTTTTTTAAAAAAAATTTCATATTTTAAACGGATAATTGCTCTTCAGTCCCTCCATATTATTTCAACATTAAATCCTCTCCAAATTTTTTTTTTACACTTTAGTCACTTTAACACCTTCCGATGAGCTTTTAACACCTTCTGATAAATTTTTAACAGCTCCAATATGCATCCAACACTTTATTTTTTGGCACCTTTTAATAAATATTTGACACTATTTTGTTAATTTTTAACACCTTCCTGATAAAAAATAACACATTGACACCTTTCTGATAACTTTTAATAACTTCTTGATAACTTTTGACATCCTCCGCGGAAGAACTTAACTGTAATTAAAATTTAGCCCAGAATTCAAATACAATAAAACTTGTAACCTTGGACGTAAACACAACTCACCCTATTTTAAAATTATATAATTCAGTAAAAGTTATAATTTTATTTCAAAAAGTCTTCCTTATAAGTGCTCGGTACAGTCGACCAGATCAAAATTGCTGGACTAACATTTATTATAAGAATTGTCAAAGATATGCCACTGGCAGTTCAATATTTTTAACTGACGGATTGCAAAAATATACTTAATTCTACCATATATATTTCTGAAAAATCTTTGGAAACGAAGCGAGATGCTAGGTTCATAAAGGAATGGAAATCTATTTATTTTATATCTTGTTGAGAACAGCAATTCTTCTAAAATGAAAAATCTGGATATTCTTAATTCGTAAAAGTAAGATATTATGTTGTGAATGAGTTTATTAGCTTGACATATTCGCAGTGTTGCCTACTAGGTTATGATTTTAATTTTTTTTTTCTTTGTTTTCTTTGCTTGATATTAGTTTAGTATACTCGACTACATACATTAATTGATCAGAAAAAAAAAAAAAGGATAGAGAGATGGTCCAATTTGCTATAATATTAAAAGAGAAAATACCTTATTAGCCGTTGATTTTGAAACTATATGCAAATTAATTCCTGATTTCAAATAGTTTACAAATCAACCCGCATTGACATTCACATTATATATATTTTGACTATCATATTAAAAATTTTCAAAAAAAAATTTGAATATAAAAAATAAAATTTATAATTTTTATATTTAATTTTTTTAAAAAAACATTTTGTACGTCAAAATTTTTGTAGGTTTCAAAACTAATTCCCTATTTCTTAGAGCATTAATATATATATATATATATATATATATATATATATATATATATATATATTAAATTGAAAGAAATAAATTTGGATTAATATGTTGAATCCCGTTCGATATAGTACAGACCCTTCAAAAATATAGACATGTCCGTATTCATAGAAGTGTACAACATGTACAACACAAGACAACGTACGAGTCATGGGCATCTTAATTCACACCATCACCAAAATTCAACTCCATCTCCTCCTCTAACATTATCCATGAAAATGAACATGACACCCCCATCCTCATCGTCATCATCACGTACGATGAACGATGATGGTGATGATGCTATGGGAAAACCATGATGCATATCACCTTCTTCTGGGGGTAAGCGGGTGCAGGTCTGGTTCTCCGACTTCCCCGGTAGCCGAGGTCTCGGCCTCTACCTCGTTGCCCTAGCCGCCGTATTCACCACATTTTCGGCACACATCCCTAGGCCTTTTTCTCACTCTACTACACGCACTGCAGACAGGACTGGCTTACTTGCTGATACTGGCCGTCATGTCTTTTAACACGGCTTATTACGGACACGACACAAAAATATAATAACTTTTAAAAAACTAAAATACGAATCCTATTCGAATATGATAATAAAAATATAAATAATTTATATAAAATATTTAAATATTAAAAAATATAATAATATTTAATAATAAATCTATTTATAATATAATATTTTATTTTTTTAAAATAAATATAAAAATTAAAAATTTAATTATATTAATTAAACTAAAAAAATATAATAGCTGAATGTATAATAATATTATATTACTTACTACTATTACAAATAATATTTAACTCTTTTAAAAAAATAAATAAAATTAAATTTTTTAAAAAAAAATATAAATCACGTGATACGTATTCGAACGCGTCCAACAAATACCGTGTGACATGTATACAAATACGAATACGTCCATATCTTTTAAATATCCGTACTACATAGTCAAATAGTCAATTGCCCACAGCTAAGAAGGCGCTACAGAAGCTGATGGGAATTAAGTCAGGTTTAGGTTGGCTGCAGCACATGGTGGCACTGCGTCGCTCACCAGTCCGACTACAGTCTATATATGTATATATATATAGGGATTTTTATTTATTAGCCCCTGAAAATATATTTTCAGAAGCTAATTTATATATTTTTTTAAAAAAAATTAATTCATAAAAAAACATTTTTACTGCTTTGCTCAGCCCTCGAAATAGAGGGACTGATACGTAATTTATATATATATATATATATATATAAGGTCCATCAAACGGCAACTATAACTTAATATCTGATGTAAGCTTAAAAGTTTATTAAACAACAGTAGTAGGTTGTTTAAACACAAATAGTTTACGACCACATATGAAGAGCAGATAGAAAATTTTAGAAGCCAAGCATGAAAACATTATCTTCGTTGTAAAAGCTAATCCATCACTAGCAACTAACAACCTGGTTGACGGCCCATCACGCACCCACTACACCAACCCACACTACATGCTACTACTATTGGATCACGTTGGAAGTTTGCAAAATTTTAGTCCATTTAATATTGTATAATATCGGACACAAATACATCACAGATACAAACAAATACGTGTCAAATACATTAAAAAAAAATCCAAACTATAAATTTTGGAAATACACACGGTACATATCATTTCTTTTGAAAGTTAAAAAAAAAAACTAATTTTATTTAAAACTTTAGTATTAATTATTATTTTATTTTTAAATATCTAGTTGCTTTAAACAAATTACTTTTTATGTATCATATCCAATTATACCCGTTTTTGTTTTAAAAGAAATGATATATTTCATATATGTATAATATCTCCGTACCGGACCGTGCCTAGGTTGAATATTTACACCCAATTGTGAGCCAATATTTCTATAAGATATAATTTCCCCAGCTGTGGTCCCTAATCCAACGTTATTTGAACAGGTTTGACCAGGTCAAACAGAAAACGACAAATCGAAACTTGCTAGAAAGGGCCCCCAAACCAAAAAGCATCGGAAACGCTATAGAAAGAAAGCAGAAGCCCTACCTCCTCTCATGTATAAAAGCTGATTATCGATTGCATAGCACGATGACGACAGACGCTTCACGCCCAAGTTACCTTTTTTCATTTTTTTTTTGTTCTCCTCTCATTTATATTTATTCATCTATTTCAACCAAAATGTTTTGTCCCAAGCCAAACAAATAATCTCAGGCTCTATATATACATATACTCAAAAAGTACCAGCACAAGGTTTTAAAAAAAAAAAATTACTAAAAGATCAATGGTTTTTTTAAAAAAATTACTAAAACACAATTACCACAAGAAAAGACTACTTCCTTTTGGTTATTCCAGGTGGGTTAAAACCTTCCCCTTCATTTCTAAACACAACTACAAAGACAGGTTACAATCAGAACTATTTTGTTATTCCATTGTAATTGTACCCTCTTAAACCATTGTAGCAAACATAAAAGCATGCATGCTTTGCCAAGATAAAATCCATCTTTTACTTTTTCACTTTTTACCCCAAAAACAATGTCAGTAATTATAAGTATTATGCCTTCTTTCTTACCATGCGACCTACATTTTTACTGACCCTGTGCAAGTTAAATCTTAATAAGCGGTTGGAACGCTAGGAATTAGTAAGTCCACTCCTCCGGGAGGCGGACTTCGTGGACAGTTGAGCGGCGCCGGGCGGCGGGTGAGGTGGTGGTATGGCTTCTATTCCCTCTCGGTGCAATGGCATCTGCGCCACATGCATTCAACATGTTAGGATCCGTTCAAATTAAGTTCGAACAATGTAGATCTATAACCCCAACCTTAATTCTTGCAGCAGATATGTATGTCAAAATCATAAATAAACTGACCAAATCATTTTTCATGAAATTTAAGTTTATCCCAGGAACTTTGCGGAGATATTAATTTTAAAAAAAAAGAGGCCAGAATTAGCATTTAGCAGCAGCTCACCGTTGTCAATAACGTACATTCCCGGCACGCGAGAACGGGTTCCGATCTCTTCCATGTTGAGTTTAAGCGCTTGAAACAACTCTCTCAGGTAACAGCGCAGTCGACAACCTTATTAAACCAAACACAATAAAAAAAAAAATTATATATAAGAAAAACAAACTGATAGATTTGAACTGTCCAATAATTACAAACAAATTAAGCAGTTAGATTACCTGATTTCTTCTTTTTCTGAGGTTGTGGTCGAGCTCGCTGCGGCAAGAACACGCCCGTTCCTGAAGACGCCGGCCGATGGGTCTCGTTTAACAAAACGGCTCGCATTTTGGATTCCGGCGTCAGCGCCAAATCGCCGACGTTTGCGTTGTAGCTCCTACGAATCGCCTCAACCCTAGACAGATTTTGTTGCTTGATCATCTGCTCCCGTTTCAGCTGCTCGAACTGCGATCAGATGATGTTTAGCACATCGTATCTAGAATTTTCAGAAAAGGTATGTGGTACTCTGAGGCTTACCTTGAGTTTTTGCTGGTGGAGAAGAGGGAGAGCATATAGCTTCTCCTCCGCCGAGCGAGTGCGCAGCCTCGCAAGCGCAGCGGCCGAGTAAAGAAGCTCGTCCGATTGTCGAGCGGCGTGAGCACGGGCGCGCAACAGAGCCCGCCTGCTCAACCGCCGCCGCGTACAGAACTTCTAGTGACAGCGGCGATCGCGCGGCTCCATTCTCCGTCGCACCGGAGAATCGTTGGCCGGCGAAGTCGTACGACGTCGACTGCGGTGTTGTAGCCGTTGTTAGTTACAATACAGAAGCTAAACCAATTTATAAATAGAAACTGAAATTTCTCAAACCTTCAACCCTTCTTCGAGAATCAGCGCATTCTCGAGCCGTCGAACGAAATCTACGTCGTCAGCGGCGACGGCAGGTGGGTATTGGAAAGAGATATCCGATGGATAGCTCAAAGCTCGATCGCCGTCGGTGTGGTTCTTCTCCTCGCTGCGTCTCCGCATCTCGTCGGCGAACAGCTCCGGCGGAAGCCAAAACCCCGCTCTGCCGCCTCTGCCGCCTTCAGGAGCTTTCGCCGCCATTAACGAGAGCTGCAGAGCTTTCTTGGTGGTATGGTGTTTGTTACTTCCACTGAGCAATAATGGCGGTTTTATAAACACACACAGTTCTTCGTACCGTATAAATAAAACTGGATAAAATTATAATACTTTTCTTTTTCTTTTTTTAACATTAACGTGGAACACCCGTATTTAGTAGGTTATATAGACTTAATAAATTCATTGATGATAATATATAATAAATTTTTAATCTACAATCCCAATTTATAAAATAGAGATTAGCTCTAATCCTACGCTTAACTTATATAATAATATTGTTGTCATATTGGATTACTTCGATGAGATTATTCAAGAAATAGTGCCATATGTTTGTTTCATGTACAGCCGCTTTTGTGGGAATAGTGTTGGGGGAATTACCGCAGAGGGCACTGGAGTAAAAACAGTTTGACTGCGCTGTTAACCGGATCCATGGACCATGGAAGGAAGAGAGCAGCGACAAAGGCCAATGGCCCGAGAAAAATAGGGATACGTTCAAATTTTCATCGGTATGATATTTAATATCGATATTTTAAGGACACATTTGAGTATATATTGAATACCTCAAAAAATAAAAAATAAAGTTTGAATATATATATATGATATATCAGATAAGTGGAGTTTTAAAAGTTGTTGTCAATATTTAAATTGAACTGAATATATATTCTGAAGCTGAATATATATTCTGAAATTCCGACTATTCGGCATATCTGAACCAGTCTAGAGGTGCGGAAGTGGTGCATAACCCTAACTGGCTAACTCCTTATCTGTTGGGGCCTGGTGCGGCTCGCGGTGTGACAGAGAGATGTCGTAACGGATAAGAAAATCGTGTCATGGCGGTTGCCGGAAACTCACATCTCGCTCGCCGTTTCATAATAAAGAACTAAAATAAAATACTAAAACACAAAAAAATAAAAGAAAATTACTATCTACCCCTCTCAAACTATAAAACTTACTAATCAACCCCTTCCCCATCACATCTCCATCACATCAACCATCATTACCAATTTCAACTGCATTCGGACAAAAATACCCCTTACTATTTGGACACTGAGGTCATCTATCTAGAAGCATTTTTTGAAAAAATTTTGAACATAAAAGTTGTAGATCTCGCCGAGATTTACAACTTTCATGTTCAAAATATTTTCAAAAAATATTTCTAGATAGGTGTTTTTAATGTCCGAACTATTTTCAGCGGATTTCGGACCGAGGTCTACACTTCGGACCCCAAAAACACATGTTTGGAAGCAGTTTTTGAAAAAACTTTCAACATGAAAGTTGTAGATCTCGTCGAGATCTACAACTTTTATGTTGAAAATTTTTTCAAAAAATATTTCTAAATAGATGTTTTTAGCGTCCGAACTGATAATACGTACGAGGACATTTTTGTCCGAAATTTATCGAAATAGTAAACGGGGGGCCTCTACGTCATAGGGGGGGCTGAAACGCAAAAATGGAACTAGGGGGGGCTGATAAGTAAATCTCCCAAAAAATAAAAAGAGACGTAGGGCTCCGTTTGTAACGGCGGTGAGTGCCTGTTTCTTAGGATGCCGGCTCATTGACGGCAAGGCTGACGGCGGTGCCCGGATTTGCGGACGCCACGCCACGCCAGAGATATTTAATTGCGGAGAGCGACGTGAAATATCAGAAAACAAATTGGGGTAAAAAGCAAAACAAATGATTGCACTGGCGCGTTTTACTTTTCAGGACCCCAGTTACCAGAAATAACAGTTTGGTAATTGATGGCCTTAGCCGTGCATTTATTTGAATCTTTTGCGCGGCGGGTTCTTATTTTGTACTTTGAAAAGGATTGCACCTCAGATCCGACTAGCTTTGGAAGTTACTAATTAACCCTAACTCCAATATTCTTATCTCAAATATCAAGGGGTAGATATGGAAATTGAATCTCCATTATTATATTAGTCATGCATTAATCAAGACATTGTATTTTTAATATATTATGTTATTTATGTGTGAGATTGTTAAGAAACAGGTACCAAAAGAAAATGATCCCAAGCGTTTTTATTTATTTATTTATTTATTTATAATACGAATCAAAACATGATCACCAAATATTTGTCCTAGCAGTAGCATCTCTTTTTTGTGAAAATATATGGCTTCCTAGCGTCTCTTTTTGGTGAAAATATACAGCTCCCAAACGTTTGTGTCTCAACTTTTTCTTTTGTGTCGTGATCATGCAATTATGTATTTGCCGAAATTTAATGTATTATGCGAAAATCTAAATCCCAAATATCCATTAAAAAAAAAAATAGACTGGCAAAAAGACAGAAGTGGGAGGAGAAAATGCTAATAACTAGAAGATAGGGTGCAAATTGCATAATTGCTGAGACCTCCAACCACAAGAAGAATACAGGTTCGATCTGCGAGCGTTCCCTTTTAAAAATTAAAAGAAATTTAAAATATGAAGCCACAAAAACTAGAAACAACTCTGCAGGAGCGGGACAGATGCATCTCTTTATGCATCACTTCTCATATTCATAATAAAATTAATATCTAAATTTATTTTTTTAAAAAATTTAAAAATAAAAATTATAATTTTGATGAGATTTATAATTTTTATATTCTAAATTTTTTAAAAAAAATATTTTTAAATAGATAATTTATAGCAACGAAATAGTAACATATTTGAAAATAGTATATAAGATCCGTTTATACATATTACGAGATTGAAGTCCAAAATAAATATTTAAAAATATATTTAAAAAAATAAAAAATAAAAGTTGTTGTTTTATTAAAATATACAACTTTTATATTTAATTTTTTTAAAAACAAAATGTGTAGATATAAATTTTTATAATAAATTAGAAAAAATTTGAAAGACGGTTAATGGAGAATCTTATTGATCAACCAACAAGACAAAGCGTGTGGTTGAGATGGAAGGTTATTACTTGGGAATTTGATGCAAAGAGATGAAGGGCTGAGATTTTAAGATGAGACGATCAGAAGCTTTTATGCAGCAAGATGTTAGAAAAGTTGCTGGCGGGAGACCAGTGGGTTTGGTTTGCTCACCTTGCGGGGCTTTGGGTAACATTTTGATACTTTTTAAAAATTAAAAAATTCTTAATACCTCAATTTTTTTTGGGAGAATTGCGTTTCAGCCTCACGTTTTCCAAAATTGACGTTTCAGCCCCCCGAAACGCGTTTTCCCGCCGACGTGGCGGCGCGCGCGTGCCGCCACGTGGCATTTCGGAGGGCTGAAACGCGCGACCCCAAAATTAGGGGGGCTGAAACGCAATTCTCCAATTTTTTTTTTTTAAAAAAAAACAATTTTAGATACTTTCTGAATTAGGACCTAGATTTTGAACTCTGACAAGTTATATCTTACATGTTATGTTAGTTATTAAACAACCGGCCCCTTTTATGTAAAATTTGATAAATTAGATTAAAAAGAAGCTGCTTAAACCTCAAAGTGTCATGAATAGTGCTTTAGAGGTTACAGTTATTATTATGAAGTATTCATCTTAGATGCATTGCAAAATCTATCCAAACATAGGGTTTGTCAATTTAGCCGGCACCTAATAGCAAATCCGATTTTCTATCCTATAAAAATCGGATTCAGGACGGAGCATCGGAGATTCCCAGTTGGGGTCATGCGCCGCGGATGCGAACACTATCCTCCACCTCGCCTAACCCTGAATATATATTTATATTATATTATTTTGATTTTTAAGTATATGATTTTTAATATGACATTAAAAATAGGAAGAATTACGTTTAGGTCTAAAATTGTCAGTTTTATTGTATTTAGATCCTGCGCTAAATTTTAATTGCAATTAAGTCCTTCCGCGGAGGGTGTCAAAAATTATCAAGAATGTATTAAAAGTTATCAGAAAGGTGTCAATGTGTTATTTTTTATCAGAATTGTATTAAAAATTAATAAAAAAATGTCAAAAACTTACTAAAAGGTGTCAAAATGTAAGGTGTTGAATGCATATCGAATGTGTCAAAAACTCATCGGAAAGTGTTAAAAAATCATCGGAAGGTGTTAAAGTGACTAAAGTGCAAAAAAAATTTGTAGATGATTTAAGTGATGTTGAAACAATATGGAGGGACTGCAGAACAATTATCCGTTAAAAATAAAGAAAATACCAGATGGACATGTTGAAGATGCAAAAAGAATAATATTAAAAAAAAAGACATTTTGTATTTTTATATTCCCTAAATTGAATTTAGCATTTGTTTACCCCTAATTGATTTTCGTCGAATATACCCCCTTTACCGTGTAAAATGACCAAAATACCCTCATCCGATAAAAATACAGACAAACACCTCCAAACACACGAACACGAACAGAACCAATTTTTATTTTGAAAAATAACACACGCGAACTCCAAAAAACACCCCGGAAGACCCAAAAAGTACACGCAAACACCCACGACATACAAACATCCACGAACATCCCAAACACCCGCACCTACAAGCGCCGCGGGTTTTCGTGGATGTTCGCGTGTGTTCGTATCTTTTTCAGAATAAAAAATTGAGGACGTTTTGGTCATTCACACAACAAAAAAACACATTCCGGCCAAAACCGATTAGGGGGACAAAACTACGAGAGCATTAAAAAAAAAAAACAAAATGTCCAAAAAAAGAGAAGAAATTGTAGCAGGTAGACATAAGTTATGCGAAGTACTATACACATACAAAGTTTGCCGAAAAAGAAAATACCTCTGTAGGTCGCTCAATAATTATTTCTCCTTTACACTTGGGTAAGCTTTTCGTCCTTCATCTGCTCATAGTTTCTTGCAAACTCCATGAGCAAGTTTATGAAGACGCTCCCTTACAGGGTGCACACGGCTGATCTCCCGGCAGCACGCCATGTAGAGCTGGCTAATGGATCTTTGAACGCCCACATTGCTCTATTTAGAATAGCAGTCTTCGCCGAAGTCAAAGCAATTCAAGACCCATTCCTTACAGTTTCTTCCGATATCTCATGGGTCTTCCCTTAGTCAAAGCGATTTTCCTGGATCACTTTGAATAGGCGCCGAAACTCGATGGGCTAAGCTGTCGATTATTCTTTCATCTGCTCCAGCCTTTTGCACACATCAGAAAGGCGGGGCCGTTTTTTGACATGATAAGTGCAACATCTTATGGCAAGGCGAGACAACTCTTGTGCTGAATGGGAAGGCCACTTGGCCGAACTATCTAGTACGCCATCCAAAATTTCCTCCTCTAATGCTTCCTCCACTTCTGCAATGAGTCCATAGCCAACTTGTTTATTTGTTAGAAGCCGTAACAGCAGCATGCCGAACGCATATACGTCTATGCTCGGAGCTAGCCTGCCTGACTGAATGAATAAGGGGTCTAAGTAACCGATACTTCCTCGTAGACTAACAGTAGTATGATGGACTGTGGTCGTCGTGTTCGATACACGAATAAGCCTGCATATGCCAAAGTCCCCGAGCTTGCTCTTGCCACTTGCATCAAGGAGAACGTTTTCGGGTTTGAGGTCCCCATGGACGACAATGTCAGGTCGAAGTGAATGGAGAAACACAAGTGCAGAGCATGTCTCAACAGCAATACGAATCCGATCTTTCCATGGAAGGTCATTGGAAGCTAGACGAGCTTCCAATGTTCCGCCAGGCATGAATTCGTACACAAGAGCATGCATTTCTAGGCAATGTCCTATTAGACGCACAAGGTGTGGATGGTTGATCTTGCCTAATATGTCAATCTGCAGAAACAAAACCAAATTAATTTTTTTCCAGCCATGTAATAGGTTTTAACATGAAATTAAAGATGCACAATATAGAAAATATATTATTTTGCTTTCAACTAATATAAAGTCTTTTTTGCAGATTCTAACTTTCGTAAATCTTGGTCATCCAGAAAATAGTACTTCTAGCAGGTCAGGGGAACATGACATATCTTAGAAGAGGCAAAGTTTGGTAATACCTCTTGATGAAACGCTTTTACTTGAAGTGCATCACCTGGACTAAGGAGCATCTTGATAGCTACATCATTCCCACAAATATTTCCCTTGTATACCTTGCCAAAACCACCTTGACCGAGCTTATTTGAATCATTAAAGTCAGCAGTTGCCTGATGCAGGTCTGAATAAGAAAATGTTGCAACCTCGGTCTCCTCTTCAAGTTTAGCCTTCTCTAACTTTTCCTCAATCTGTTGACTCGTTATCAGACAGGGTTCCGAGATCTCCCTGAACTGTAAGATTGTTTTACCATAAGCAGCATGTTTAACTGATTTATTTTGAAAAATCAGTAACGTGAACGTATTTTGCTTACGTGTTGAGGGTCAATTAAGTAGTAACAGTGTTTGAAGCTGAATATAGTAACCAATATCCAACATATATTTCAAATTTCATATTATTTAGAGATATTTTATTGGAACTTAATTAATTAAGCAATATATTTATAATTACATTAGTTCAATAACAAAAGTTGTTCAACTTTATAACTTTTTATTTTATTTAGCAAAACTCAGCATTGCCATGTAAACTAACATGTCCGGTATAGAAAGAGTAATGATATTCAACAAGTTATTTAGACTATATATTTCACTTCAGGTTGATCTGGTCACCTAGCACCACCAATGGCTGACATTTGCTACCCTTGCATAGCCCTAATCAAATGCAGAACAGGCTCTATTACAGATCAAGACAGACTTATTTCATGCGACTTAGAAATATTAGTTTGCAGTATTTTTAATTGTAGTGTTTTTTATTATTAAATTTAGTTTGAATATGTTTGTTATTGCTTACTTAGCACAGAAATGTTTTGTGTCCTGACATACAGGGGCGGACCCAAGGGGGGACCGGTGGAGGCCACGGTCCCCCCAAGGTCCGTGGGTATACTCTAATATATGCATATATGTATGTTTATATATATAGGTTTGTTAGTTATATTAATATGTTGTATGTCCAAATTCTCATTAAAATGTAGTTGTCCTAGTGGTTTGGGTGAGGTTTTAATAACATGTTTGTTGTGGGTTCAATTCCCAACTACAACATTTTGTTTGGTCTTTTTTTTCTATTTATTTCTTTGCTTTTTTGACTCTTCCGGTTTCAACCGCAACTACAAAGCGAGTTTTTTCAGCTATAAATATTGTCAAAACTTACCTTCGCAATAGAGAAGATAACTTTCTTACAGACTATTTACTTGTTTACATTGAAAAGGAAATTGCAGAGAGTTTTACCACTGACAAAATTATTGATAACTTCGAAGCAATGAAAGAGAGACGGGTATAACTAAGAGATAAAATCTAAAAACCATGAGATATGAATTCGCGTTAGTGTTTACTTTCCCTTAGTTAGTTTCTTTATATTTTTACTTTATTTACTAGAAGTGAATTTTGAATGGACTTAACAATAAAAAATTGGCCCCTATTATAAAAAATTTCTGGTTCCGCCACTGCTGACATAGTACAGAATTTAGTAACCAAGTTCAAAAATTAATGCAACTCAGGAAAAAAAAAAGAACTACGAGCAAACGAGCTGAACTTTTAGACTAACTCAACTTCTATGTAGTAGTACTCCTGTTTACTAAGCTTCGAACGCCCTAGAAAAGTAGGAAGGAGCTGCTCGCAAATACATAACATCACATTGTTTGTTAAAAAAGTAAGGAACTATTGATACAATCTAAAAACTAAGAATTGAATTGCTTGGAAAAACATTGGGCGCAATTTGTTTCAACGACAGAGTCAGAGGCTGAAACTCATAATAGTTTAAGGGGGAAAGATGGCTTCCTATGGGATTGAACGGATAATGAAAAGAGGGAGTTGACATGTAACATTAGCAAAACCTACAGAACAATTTTTTTCAAAAGCACAACAGCAATAATAAAGCCGTTTCCCACTAGGTGGGACAATTTTCTCCAACGGAAGGTAAATTTTATGCAACCCCAAATCCTAAGGAGCGAACTATTAATAACCTAAAAGTTTACTAATAATATTTCCGCCTCCTTAGAGGGAGTTGACATGTAACATTAGCAGAACCTACAGAACAACTTTTTCAAAACCACAACAGCAATAATAAAGCCGTTTCCACTAGGTGGGACAATTTTCTCCAACGGAAGGTAAACTTTATGCAACCCCAAATCCTAAGGAGCGAACTATTAATAACCTAAAAGTTTACTAACAATATTTCCGCCTCCATATTCAATTTTCAATCAGTGATAACGTTATTGAATTTCAATAATTATCTCCCCCAAGCAAGGTTACGAATTATCTAGTTAGGAAGGTAGTGACTATAGGTCGCTATGTCTAAGAAATGGTAAATACTCATCATCTAAGATAGCACATTCAAAATGTTTTGCCTTGTCATAGAGATAAATAAATACTGTCACGGTTAAGCACTTAAAGACCAAAGACCTTATTCTCTATCCTATAATCGGAGCACCTACTTGCTGCCTGACATGGTAGAGCTTTAAGCAGAGCCTTTTTAGGAAACTAATGGCTTCTTCTTCTTCTTCTTCTTTTTTTTTTCTTTTTTTTTTTTTTTTGAAATTATCATGAAAACCCAATCCCATACTGAGCCCATGTAGTGGACATGTAGTGACGGTAAATCCGCAGCCATCAGACTATATCCCACCAACCGAAGAGTTGGAGCTTTTTAGCTTGCAGCTCATCAGCATGTTTCACCTTACATGGGTATAAATAAAGGTGATAAGTCCCATGCCCCTTTAAGAAGCGACTACGTGATTTTAACGCACGACCTTGCATCCTGATACGGAAGCTGCACCATTCATCTTGCGTACTAATGACTATCTTAATTACTATCACAAAAGAAACTAGGAAAAAAAAAAAAAGAATAACTGATTTCAAAGTATTACAATCGGAAAATGTGTAATAAAGAAATGTAATGAAAATGGTAAATTCCAGCTTGACATATCCAAACAAATAAATATTTATATATAATCGTAACATTTGAAACAAATTAGCTGGCCTAAAGTCAAGTCGGCACACAGCAAGGTCAATAAACCTCCCTCCCCCATTAACATGTAACTCTTGCTATGAGTGGAATTCTGAACAGAATAAGGTTTGGCGGACAAAAACGTAGTATTTACTACCCTAGCCCTACGTAAAAGGAAAATTTATACTTGTATAAACAGGAGACATAATTACCTCTGAAACTGTTCTGTTCTTGGTAATAACTCTGCTGACATCGTCTTTTTCCTTTAAACAAGAAGTAATAGATGCCTCCACCTTGTCAAGCTCCGACTTTAAATGCTGAACTCCCCAAAGCTCTGTGAGACAGTAAAGGAACCGATGGTTATATTCTTACATGAACAGATAAATCTTCTTAATGTGTCAATGAACTGGAGACCTACTGTATTCAGCATTGGACACAAGTGCCTCTTCGTAAATCACATGCTTCACTTGTTCCGTTGAAAGTGCATAATGCTCAAAGTCAAAGTTGAAGGGCATCATACAGACTGGTTCATCATTAATATCATGCAGGTTGGCAAGATAGGGATGTGCAAGGGCATCCACAACTGCAGACAAGGAGAGCTAATAAGATACCTTCCATATGCATCCTAGTATTAACTTATACTAGCAGATGAAGATAAGCACTACATAGTGATTCTGGGAAAAGTGATAATTATTTTCAATTTACCTCGTAATTTTGCCAGGAATGTGGTACTTGAATACTTAATGATAAATAAAGAATAATTTGTAAGAGACCCCAGCATCATTAAGCAAGTATATCATTTATGGAATGTTAAGCACACCTGTAATTCTTCTGCTAGGATTAAAGGTCAACATCCTTTCGACAAGATCAACTAGCCAGTGGATGGAGATCAGGAAAGGTTTTAGGAAAGGACTGTGGAGGGAATTGCGGAAGTTCTTGTATAGATCTTCTTGCCTTTTCATCCACATGTCCTAAATCAGGTTTACTAGGTGTCCCAATGAGCTGCACAATACCAAGATAATAATTCAGCAATCAGCAACTTCCTATGCATCAGCAACTTATGAATTGCATTTCCTTAAAACAACCACACGTGACATGTACAACATCTTGACGGAAAACAAAACCAACAGTATGATTTAAGCAACTTCAGAAAAGTAATAAGCAATGAGTCAAACTCTCCACAGTAATATTTTTAATTTAAAGCATATTCAGTGCTACCTCCGAAGTAAAATGGCATTGGATATCTAATCACATAGTCAGACTTCAATATAATGATTCACACTATAGCAGTTTTTATTTATATAACACGATAAATAAGGCAGCCTGCATGCTTCACGACGCCATTATCAAGACAAATTAGCTTTGACAGAATATGTAATAACACAGGAAGCAAAATGACTGAATATCCCTCAAAAAGTGTTTTAGCTCTTAGAATCTATTAAAAAAAAGTCTTCCCATCAGCTAATGTGTGAGTGTATGTGCGTGTTTGTATATATATGGTCTCACCTCCATTAACAAGTGGAGCTGATGAACACGGTCTTTCCCTGGAAACAAAGGTTTTCCTTGCATGAGTTCCATAAAAGTGCATCCTACGGACCATACATCAATTGCAGCACTACACACTGTTGAATCTAGCAACAATTCAGGTGCATGGTAGTATCTTGTGCCGACATACTCTGTCTTGAAATTGGTTTGGGATGTATTACAAGCAAGCCCAAAGTTGGAAATCTTCAAATCGCAGTTTGCATTTACAAGGAGATTGCTTAGGTTCAAATTTCCATGAATAATATTTGCAGAATGATGTACTTCAGTCACGAAGGATTTTTGATACAGGAAATACTGCAAGAAACAATACTAGTCATCATATAATCATTTAAAAGTGAGTCAAAAGTCGCAATTGATATACTCCTTATGTAGAATTTCTCAAAAAAAATATGAACTCTTATGTAAGGACTGAAATAATCAGAATTCTGGAAAATGATAAACTCGTATGTAATGACTGAATGATCATCAGTTCATGCAGTGAAGAACGAAACCTAAAATGGTGAATAGGCCATTAAAGTGATAATTCAAATCGCCATGTGTAAATTCTACGACAATCATTGAGGCTTTTTCTAATATTTTCAGACTATAATAAATTTGCTAACTTTCACATACACAACTAGTTCCATCAAACAGGCAGAAACAGAACTCAATGTTATTAATTTCAACTAATTTCTCTGTCATGTTCTATCTAGTGGTAGAAGTGTAACCCATTCGACTTCATATATCTAACCTCGGAAGAGGTATGCTGTACTCCACTTAATAGGTAAACTACCTGAAAATGCTCCTCCGACAATGGCTGCTTGGAGCGGATTATCTGATCAAGATCTGTATCCATTCGTTCGTAAGCAATGTAGACATCACTGAATGTTTCTCGATCCAGTGGTGGTATTACATCCTTCACCACCACAACCTGCATTTAGCATCCATGTAATAATTCAGTATTAACTAAAAAAAAAAATCACTTGGGCACAACCCTTGTTGCATTGCACAAAACCTTTCCTCCATTCAACAAGATGCTGAAGAAAGGGAGAGAAGGAAGGCATCCCTCTGCCCCAATCCACATATACATTTCGAACGGATCAAATAGCATATCAGAGCTTGTGGTATTCTGCTCAATCTACTAGTAATGATTTCTGCTTCCCCAATCCGCAAGTCATGAAGCAATGATCATTTCCTTTATTTTTATTATTTTGCATTGGCATATTCATCATTTAATCATACACATAAGATCTTGGGTGCTATCACCGTGCCAACATCCCAATTACTAACTCCTAGTCGCTATCAGCCTTGGCATCTGTGATTATCCTTTCTGATTTACATAAGCAGCTATGAAAGTTGCATTTTTAGAATATCTACTGTATGAGGTTGCATCATGTTCAGCGAAGTTTTAATTTGAGGACCCATCAGGCAAGTCATGGCTCCAACCACCAACTGCATCTTTACTCCTTCATGCATAGATAAACAGCCAAACTAATCAAACTTATGAAGAAGAAATATATAAATAGCTTCCCAGTAGCAAAAGAAAAAAATTGTTAAAATGGACAAACATGTCTTAATGCGTTTTGCATTTGGAACGCATGACAAAAAATGGAGTGCTTGATGTTAGTCATCAAGTGCAAAATGACCATGCTATAACAGCCAAATATTAATGGTGTTGGGTGGCGACGAACGAGCCACTAGCCAACAATTAGCTACTAACATCACATAGAAATTCATGTGCGCTGCAAATAGCATTTCTTTTAAGCAACTCACTCACATTTTCGTGGTCCATGTGGCGGAGCACCTTGATCTCTCGAAGCATTCTTCTAGCATTGGCCTTCTTATTGAATGTGTCCGCAAACTTCTTGATCGCAACATACTCACCCGTTTCCGTATTCAACAGTGAGCTAAAATAACAAAAGTCCCAAAAATTTGTACAAATTAAAACTAAAACACAAACATAGTATTGGTCCATTTTGAAATAGATAGTGGCAAATACGTCTAATAAACACATAACAATCGTTTATGTACATATATTGTAGCATGTTCTCTTTTAAATAAATTTAGCTTTTCCTTAATAACTTTTTGAAATTGATTGTCCTGATATAACATTTGGGTAATACTGTTTCAGATAACAATCTGTAATAATAAAGATTTGGTTATATATTCTACTCCCTTTTTTGAGATCATCGTGCATGTAACCTGCCCACTTTTGATAGGTTTATATCTCCTAATCAAGAGCTGATATCCTTACCCCTCTACTCGATTTGGAGGATGGGATGGGTGCAAGGGAATGAATTAATTACCAGATAGTTGCGTGATCGCGTCCGCTGATTAGAGAAAGGGGAGGCTTGTACTTTGCTGTAACCTCCAAGACTTCCCCAAGGATCTCGTATCGCACGAACTTTCCACCGAGGAGCAGCGTCTCAACTAAAGACTCAAACTCCGGCGGGTCTCTGACAGCAGCCGCAGCCTCTGCCGGCTGAGCAACCACGGATTCCGACATCGCTGTTTCCCCCGCCGCCGCTCTCTCTCTCTCTCTCTCTCTCTCTCTCTCTCTCTCTCCTAGATCGCCTGCAGATTAGAGAGACTATGCTCCCATTTAGGAATGATCCTCTTGTTGTCTGTTAGACCGTATAATCTACGTTTTAGGAATGACTCTGAGTTAATTTTGTTGTAGAAAATTTTATTAAAAAACATTTTATTGACTTTCAGGAGGAGTTGAGGGAGATTTAGCAGCGTAGTTGAATTATGAGTAAATAACTAGTTTGGAAGACGCGCGTTGTGCGTGTATTGTCCGTTAACTTAAAAATCTATCATAGTGTTTAAAACTAAACAACAAATCAAAAGATTATGAAATGTATGAATGGATTGTGAAATTAAAATTTATTGATTTTTTTTTGTTCCAAAATTTTTTTTTAAGAAAAATAAATATTTAACCAACTGTTATAACAACTGCGGTGAAAAAGTGATGAGTAGTAAAATTTTTATGCTGAAAGTTTTAAAAAATATTTCTTTCTAAATTAGTGTTCCAGAACTCCAAAATTTTAATAGATTTAAAAAATAATTTAAAATCATAATTATCATATTATAATGAATATTTTTAAAAAACTGTTCATGCTTTCATTTATTAATTATATATATTATTAAAGAAATTTTAAAATTTTCTTCTAAATCAAAGGCCTAGTCTTCAAAATCTTAATATATTTTAAAAAAATAAAAATAAATCATAATTACGTTACGAACAAGTTCTGAAGCTTAGTTTCAAATATCTAGGTATATTTTTTAGAAATAGTTTGAAAATGAAAATTGTAGAATTGATGAGATATACAATTTTAGTGTCAATTTTTTTTTCAGAAAATAATACCAAATAGTTTTGGGGCTAGATAGCCTTAGCATGTCTTAAAAAAAAATGTTACTATTTTTTTTAAAAAAATCATCTAAATTAAAGTTATGAAGCTAAAGTCTTAACAGATTTTTTAAAAAAAAAACTTAAATCATAGTTATTATACGCATAATTTCTGAGACATATTTATAAATATGTAGATGTATTTTTGAAAATAATATCAAACAACCATTCATGTCTTTATTCCCTAATTATACTACAAATAAAATTTTGTTGTTAAAGTTTTTTTTAAAAAAATACTTCTAATAAAAGTATTGGGGCTTGATAATCTTAACGAAAAAAAATACTATTGAAAGTATTATTAAACTGTAAAATAAGCGATAGATTTTTGTGAAATATAATTTTAGTGTTGAATGATTTTTAAGAAAATATTTCTTAATATATGTTTTAGATCTAGATAGTTTTATCGGATAATTAAAAAAATTTATTGTCTTTTAATAGATTAAAAAAAAATATATGTTGGATCTCCGAAATCTTAAGATTTAAAAAATATAAAAAAAGACACTGTTTAAAAGTATTGCAAATTTTACATCGAGTGTACCAAACATATATATATATAGGGATAGTTTTTTTAAAAAATTTCAATAAAACTTTTATATATTTTTATAATATTTAAAACGTTAATGTAAAAGATTTTTTAGAAAACGCTTCTGAAAAATAGGTGTTTGGAAATTTTCTAAATAGATTTTTTGTTGCTCGAAAGTATTAACGAACTTAAAAGAAAAAAAAAAGTTTTAAACCTGTATTACGATTCGCACGAACATACCAAACAACTATATAAGCGTATTTTTTTGAAAAGAATTTGAATATAAAATTTATAAAAATTGATTGGAGCTACATCTTTTATATTGCAAGTTTTTTAAAAAATACTTATAAACAAGTATTCAGGAGATCTAGAGTCTTAATATGTTAAAGAAATAAAAAAAATCGTATTACGATATGAACGAGTGTACTAAACATATATATAGGGTATTTTTTTTGAAACAATTTTCAATAAAAAAGTGCAGATTTTTATAATATCTAAAACATTAATATTGAAAGTTTTTGTTAAAAAAAATACTTTTAAATAAGTATTTTGAATATTCGAAATCTTAACGGATTAAAAAAAAAGAAATGTTTAAACCTGTGGAACTGTTCGTACGAGCTAGGTATTTTTCATGGAAAAATTTTGAATATAAAAGTTGTAGATTTTGATAAGAGCCACACTTTTAATATCGAATTTTTTTCTAAAAAATACTTATGAATGAGGGTTACAAGATCTAAATGTTAATAGGTTTACAAAATAAAAGAAATCGTATTACGATACGGATACGTATACATATGTAGGAATGTTTTTAGAAAAAAAAAACCTTTTAATTAAAAAAGTTCTAGGTTTTTATAATACCTATAACGTTGATGTTAAGTTTTTTTTTTTTTTTGAAAACGCTTCTAAGTAGAAATTATGGATCTCCGAAATCTTAACGGATTATTATAAAAAAAAAGAAAAAGAAAACCACTGTTTTACTATTCAAAGTACTTTAGATTATATATTCTCCAATTATATATAGTATGATATTATATATATAAACCCGTATATTACGGTACAGACGAATATACCAAATATATATATATCTATATATATTTTTTGGTAAAATTTTTAATATAAATTTTGATAAGCACTGTAAATTTTATGTTGAAAGATTTTTTTAAAAAGTAATTCTAAATTAGTGTTTTGAAGTTTCCAAAATCTTAACAGATTTAAAAATAACAAAACTCGTATTACGATACGTATAAGTGCACCAAATATATGTTAAGTATATTTTTTGGGAACAGTTTTAACACAAAAATTATTAAATTTTATGTTGAATTTTTTTTTTAAAAAGTAACTCTAAATTAGTGTTTTGAAGTTCCAAAGTCTTAACAGATTTAAAAATAACAAAAATCGTATTATAATACGTACAAGTGCATCAAATATATGTTTAGGTATATTTTTCGGGAACAGTTTCAACACAAAAATTATATATTTTGATGAGATATATAATTTTAATGTTGAATATTTTTTCTAAAAATACTTCTAAATAGGTGTAATTGGGCTCCGAAGTTTTAACGGGTTTAAAAATAAAATTTAAAAAACATAGGGGTGAAATTGAAAAAGGGTTCAATTGAGGCACTATTCAAACAACTGTAGAAGGAGGGATTGAAAATTTATATATAGTATAGATAAATCAGGCACCCTTTTTATTTGAGAAATTTCCGATTATGTAAAACAAATTGGGGGGGTTTGTCAAAAAAAAAAAAAAGAAAAAAACATCTTCTCTGTAAAAATTGAAATAAATTAATTATCCAAAAAAATATAAATTGACTTGCAAGAATATCTTTTTAGTTCACATTGAACACCTTTTAATTCGTCTAAAATATTTTTCTAACTCATCCGAAATGTTACAATATTAACCGATAGCCCTATGCCAGTTGTTTAAAATACTAAATTAATCGTCTAGAATATTTTTTAGCTCGTCCGAAATACATGATAAAAGCTGATAATATTATACTATTATCTGAAATACCAAACTAACCGTCTAAAAAAAAATTGAAATTCCGACTAAATATTTTGTTTGAAAATATGGAAAGCATAAGAAGCTCATTTGTATGAGTTTTTAAAAAATAGTAACTTTTTTAACATTATTCCAAACAATCTTGCTTAAAAAATAAATAAGTAATTTAGAGCTATTTAAATTCCATATTAATATAATTTTATTGTTAAAGTTAAGACATATTGAATTTTTTTAATATGAGAAAATAAAAAGTGAGAAAATTAAAAGTCATTTTTTTTCATTTATTTAAAAAAAAGTAAAAAATTTAATTTTTTTTTAATACACAAAATTTTCTACGAATTTGGGCAACGGATACGTAAAAAAATATATTTTAAATGGTGCAAAAAATGTATTTTTTTTGGTATGATCCATGTACAAATTCATAAGGGAAAATTGCGTTTCAGCCCCCCCGTTTCCCATTTTCGACTTTTCAGCCTCCCGAAACGCGTTTCCCCGCCGACGTGGCGGCGCGCGCGTACCGCCACGTGGCGTTTCGGGGGGCTGAATCGCGCGACTCCAAACTTAGGAGGGCTGAAACGTAATTTTCCTCATAAAAATTCCGTGCTTTCCACGAATAGCATGTCATTCATTCCAAGCCCATTGACCAATGAAAAAGAATCAATCACGTGATGAAACCAAGTGCTGTGAGTGAACTTAACAAATTCTTAAGTCGTTGTTTATTTATATTTAGGAGCCTCAAGTCATTGTTTATTGATAGCACTTTTTTTTATAAAAAAAATTAATATTTGTCTTTTCACTTTATTCATAAAAATGTATTAATTTATATAATAATAATTTATAAAAAAATTAAATATAAAATTATAAATTTGATAAGATTTATTAACTTTTATATTTAAATTTACTTTTAAATAATATTTTGACACTCCAAATTTGACATGATTATATTTTAAAATTTGCTTCAAATTTATCAAATTTTAGAGCCCGAAATATATATTTAGAAATATTTTTAAAAAAAAAAAATTACATAAAACTTATATATATTACCAAATTTTATAAGCTTTATATTAATTTTTTTTCAAAATTTACTCTCAATTGGTAGATTTTTTGCTGCGTCAGACGACACTGTTCTTTAAAAGAGCCTCAAATCAAAGTTTTTAAAATTAAAAAGAAAGAGATATTGGTTGTATCTCTCCTCTTTCCATCGATCCTTGCTTTATGTCTAGTTCTATTTACTGTTCATGGCTTTATGTAATTCGTATGTCAAGGGACAAAATCTGTAGGAAACATCTCATAAAAATATACTTAATTAGTCCTTAAGTCTCTGTTTTAAATAATAAAAAAGTAGTTGGCATACCTCAATCATTAAACAAAATCAATTTTAAAATATATTATAACCTTAAAGCAGTGACCTTCTTGGTAAGATCATTTTAAATTAATAGATTTCCGCTTAGAAGATGATAATTTGTCCACCAGTGCTCAGCATTATTAGAGAATAATCCCGCTCGGCTGCAATCTCATCATCGGATTGTTTGAACTCGACGGCCGAGATCTCAGAGCGATTTGGGGTTAAAAAACTACTCAGATCGTTAGTTTTGACGGATCAGTTACCCGCTCATCCCCCCCCCCTCCAGCTCGATCATGTGTGCCTCCCCCTCTCACAATCGAGCTGAACCGTGCCGCCACTATCTCATCACCGCATTCTCTGCCGATGATACAATAGTCCAAAGTAGTTCAACAACATAATACTGCATACATGATACATTATTTATCTTTTATTACCAAAAAGTCGAAATCTTTACAACCATTACATTCAATCTGAAAAGCCACAAATACACTAATTGATTACACTCACAATCTCCTACTCTAACTAGTTACAAACACCTACTTACGGGGGCATAATATGGAACTATCGCGAATATAACTTGTAGGATGGTAAGAATTAGGAGTAGTATTGCAGCCATAACAGAACAAAATGCCCACCTATTCGGACAATAACTTCTCCTTAGCGTTGCAAAGGATTGGCGCATTTTAGACTCGTAGTCATTGTTCACATCGACGAACAAGTCCTCCAGATAGCTTCCCTGCACATTGTAGTGTATATCTCTACATATCTTGTTGAAGAGATCGGATGCAGCCTCATTACTACTAAGCCTGCTGACGAGGATGCCTTCGGAGACAAGAAGCTTGCATCTTGGGGCGTTATCGATAATGCAGTCCATAAGCACCGAGTAGAGCGTGATATACGCGTTCTGAGGAAGGAAACCAGGAAAGTACTGCTCGAAGGCAATGAGGTTACGGAAGAGGAATCCGTGTAGTCGTAGACCTGCAACTTCGGAAGCTCTATTACACCATTACTGTTCGTAACATCAAGGAAAGCTCGAGGCCTCCTCCTCGTTTTTCCTGTTGATTTTGATCCATGCCCTCCTTAGCTCAGTTGCGTTCGGATGCGCTCTGGTGCCTTTTCGCGTCGCTTCTCCGGTTGTCGATATTTTGATCTCGTGAACAAGCGAAGTATGGAATAAATGGAGCAGATGGTAGAGCTTGTTCTCTTGTGATCATATATTGAAATGTTTTCCCCTTCTTAGGACGGATATGAGAGAAGAGATCGAGCACGAGGTTTAACAATTCGTTTGTGTCATCGTCGACCTTAAGTTCATCATATAGAGTTTGGATGACAAAGAAAGGTATCTGATTCTCAAGCTTCAGCAAATCATACAACGCCAAATTCCATGTCCATTGCCCTTCGAACAGTAGACCATGGATATGTTTGTCATCTTCCTTGATATCTAACACTACCATCTCCGTCTGCATCTTCTCTTGTTTGTCAGTCTCAGACGGCCTCTCCATCAATCTTGCTTTGTTGGTCTCAACGAATGTTCTCTTCTCCCGCTCAACCTCAACGATACGACCGTTGTCGTTGTCCATAAACACGGTGCTTTAATCGTCTCGATGACTGTGGTCTTCTCGTGCTGAACCTCCACGACCTGTCCGTTGTCTTTGTTTGTAATAAATGTTTCTTTAACAGTCGTCTTTTCCTTGTCAACCGTCGTAGCTTCTCCATCGTTCCCTTTCTTCTTTCGATTTGTTTCCTGCTGTTGCAGCAGAAGATGGATGATGAAACAAGCATCGGCGAACAAAATTTGAGCCAGATCGTCTTTTGACAAGCCAATCTCCTCGGAGTAGTACCCCTTCACGGCAGCCTGTACGTTGGGTTGCACAAGCCACCACAAGCACTTCTGCAGCAACTCGCTCGCGCGTGCTTCATCGGAGTGGCGTGACAGGATCGCCCTCACGCACTGCCATTTGTAGTTTTGTATAGCAACGAAGCCTGAATCTTTCGAAGGGTCTTGGTGGTAGGGTCCGATTGGGACCATCAACGGCCGGTATGCCTTGTCGCGGCGCTATTCTCTCTCATGTGGCTCGCGACGCGGAAGATGGATGGTGGACCAGCGCGGCGGTGCTGTGGCGGCACGTTGTCTCTTATCTTGCTGCTGACTTTGTTGATAAGCTGCTGATGCTCGTCGGAGATGACCGCCTTGTCGATTTGGATCGGCTCGATTTGCACAGACGTGGTAGGGTAGTTTGGCGGAATAACGGCTCCTCCTGCCTTGTTGGGTTTCCCCGCTCGTCGTAGCGGGAGCTCCGATCGCCTTGGAAGAAATTGCTGAATCTCATACGCCCCATGTCTTGCTGAATCTAATTCCTCACTGCTGAACTAAATAATCAGAGATTTCTTCACCAACACTCTGGATATCAACAGATATCAAGACAAAATCGAAACACGATCTAGAGACGAGCAAATAACAATCTAACCATTGGATTAGCAGAAACCAGCTTCAGTATCTTACCTGTAGATTTCCTGCTTGATTGAAGCTGTATTTTGATCTAGATTGATGATATAAATGAAGAGGAAGAGATAACTCGCTGCTACTCACCAGCCTGCTTCATCCCCTTCGCCCGTTTACCAACCAAAAGTCAATGATGGAAAAGTATCTCAAAATAGCACTTACGATAAAATTAAAACGACGTGGTTCTTTGGCAAAATAAAAATAAAAATAAAAATAAAGAAATTATATATGTTTACATTATTTTTAAGTTAAAAATTTAAATAGAACTTTAATGCTTTAAAGTTTTAGAAGGTTAACGAATTCATTTTTAAATCCACCAAAATTTTAGTCTTAAAAAAGACTTATAAGTATTTTTTTTAAAAAAAATAATTATAAATAATAAAGTCTTAGTTTACATTAAATAGTTTACAATAAGTAATTATATAATAGCTAACATATCTCTAATATTAGAACAGACTAGTTTGAACCCGTGCGATGCACGGTTGTTAGATATATGTGTATATATATATATATATATATATTTTTGAAAATTTATTTTATTTTAAATATATTAATTTTATATAATTTTATTAAAATATTATACTATATTTATTAAATATAATTAAAGAAAAAAATTAAATTACAATCAAAATATACGACTTTGATCACCCATTTATAAATATTGTATATAATTATATATAGATTATTAAAAATTTTATTATTACCTTTAAAATTCTTCATTACATACCAAAACGTACGATTTTGATCACCCATTTGTATATATTTTATATAATTATATATAAATTATTAAGAATTTGATTATGACATTTAAAATTCTTCATTATATATCAAAAAGTACGAATTTGATCACCTATTTATATATATTGTATACAATTATAAATAGATGATTAAGAATTTGATAATGACTTTTCAAATTCTTCTAAATTATTATAATTTATCTTTAATATATAGATAAAATATTATAAATTATATTTAAATTTTATATTTAATAAAATTATTAATAATACATAAGTATGCATTGAATTCAAACTCTCATTAAATATGTGATTAATTAAATATTTATTATATTTAAATGACATATGTCAAATGGTAAGATAGTAGAGACGCATGTGGCATATTGTGAGTTATAAGAAGTGCCACATGGCGCTCAACTACTTTGATATCGAGTTTTCTATATATATATATAGATTTGTAAGGATTCCAATTTGAAACTGATTTATAAACAGTTTTGAAAGTAAAAATTGATAGGAAAATTTTCCAATCTTCTGGTTTACCCCTAATCCTTTTTACAAATATTAGTTTCAACTTACTCGAAATAGTGATGATAAAATAAGACTCCACCCGATATCTCCCTTCTCCGAAAGCACTCTTTGCGTTCTCCGGTCGTCGATCGCCGTCGCGTCGTCCAGGGACATTCCGAAACACCCCTCCTTCATCTTCTAGTTTCAGCTCGCTCCCTCTCTCCGTCGAGCACTTCGCTTACCACCAGCGATCGCCGAAGAGCTCTCCTCATTTCCTTTCAATTTCGAAGTACCCTCAATCCTGTGCATTTCTAGCTCGTAATGAGGGTTTATCTCCGCTTAAGAGTTTGATGCCGGAAACTAATTTCATTTGTATTCCCGAATTACCCTCCATTTTAGGGTTTTGTAATTCGAGAATCGACGAGCTGAAGCAATTAAACAAGCTGGGGTAGTAATAGCGATGGAGGACGATGACTTCGGCGGCGGCGGAACAACATCGACGGCAGCCGCAGGGGAGTTATCGCGGTCACGAGCGGTCTACGAAACAGTAAACAGCTCGCACACTTACACCGTAACAGGGTACTCGTTATCGAAGGGGATTGGGCCTGGGAAGTACATGACCAGTGACACTTTTACCGTAGGGGGTTATCAGTGGGCTGTTTACTTTTATCCCGATGGTAAAAAATCCTGAGGATCGTTCTGCTTACGTGTCGGTGTTCATCGCGCTAGCGAGTGATGGGACCGATGTGAGGGCACTGTTTGAGCTTACACTTGAAGACCAAAGCGGTAAAGGAAAGCACAAGGTGCATAGCCACTTTGATCGCGCGCTTGAGAGCGGGCCTTACACGTTGAAATATAAAGGAAGCATGTGGTATGCTCTACATGTGACGTATTTGAAAATGGATTTGTAAAAATACTACATTTTATTGCATGATATGGATTTTGTGACGTTAGATCTTTGAGAGCAAAGTTTGTTTGTATTTATGTGGAATTTGGTATAAGTAGTATTAAGAACGGAAAATAGGTTTGGATATTCTGAGTTAGTGGAAATCTGGAAAGCAATTATTTGCAACCACCAGATAATTATACAAACATGTCCAGCTCCCTGGCCTTGTCATACTTCGTTTCCACAATTTTCCTATAAAGTAGTTTGTTCATTGAGTTATAATTTAAATCGTATTTTTTCTTTCTCCAATTTTTTTTCATGTGTTATTGACTGCATAAGGTATGGTTCATAATTAACCATATGGAAACAGTACTCTTCCATAAGCATTTTTAAGCAGTGGTTGACGTGAACCTGTTGACTCACTTCACTTGTATTTAGTTTGTTCTTTTTAGGGGTTGACATTGCTTGATGTAATGAGTGGCAATCAGCATAGGTTTTGTTTAACAACTTGCAATATAGGGTAAGAATAAGAGTGGGACTTTAGAAAGAAATATGGGGAAATGGTGCTGGAGGTAATAGCTTGATATCCTTAGAGGAGGGTAAATGGTGTTTATGGATTTTATTTTTTAGTAATTAAAACAACTCTACAATGTGTTTTGGGTGCATTAGGTGCAGTTTATAGTTGATAATCTCAACAAGTTGCCTACATAACTGTCATAACCATGAAGGTGGAATGTTGGAAAGTGTTTTTGATGTAAACTCTGGAGCATTGCTTGGCGTGAAGCTGCATTGGATTAGGTTAATGGTTAGGGAACGGAGATTGAAGAGTTGGTTTGAGTAATAGATTTGAGAAGCTTGTCAAAAATTCTTGCCGCTCTTATCGCTATGAGTCTATTTTAGCGAATTTCGCTAAACTTCATTTAAGCATTCCCACGGTATATTATGTAAGAACTGCGTTTGCTAGTTCGAATATAGCTGATCTCTCCTTGGCTCAAGGTGCTGCTCTCTTCTCAGCTCTATCTATTGCTTATCATTAGATCAATGCATAAAGAATTTCGGTGAAATGCCTTGGTTGCTTTTCTTTAGGAATCTTCCTAATTGATTCCTTAAGAGCGGCGTATACTAAAAACATCATCAAGAAGACCATCTCCTTGCAATAGCTTGCATCAGAAGCATGAAATTAAGCTTGAGACAGTGCTAAACTATAGCTCGTAAAAGCCTAGAGGGAAGGTAGCTTAGAGGAGAATGATGGGGTTTGGGTATTTAATGCTTTCTTAGCTTCTCTCTGCTTCTTTTTCATCAGACCTCTCATTCATCCTTAAAATAAAGTTACTTTAGATCATATAAAACCATATTCTACAGTATGTCACCTGGGATCTAAGGTACTTACTGCACGCATCTGTTTAGTACATGCGTGTGTATTTTTGTACTTTTTTTTTTGGGTTTCTTTTCAAACTGTGGCGCGAATACTTATCCTTGTTTTGTATGCTTTAGGGGTTACAAGCGATTTTACAGAAGAACATCCCTTGAAGCATCAGATTACCTCAAAGATGATTGCCTTATCATGCATTGTACCGTTGGAGTTGTCAGGCCACGAATGGAAACCCCAAGGCTGTATTCTGTTTCTGTTCCACCTTCCAATCTGGGACAAAGTTTCATGTGGCTGTTGGACTCTGGTTTTGGTTGTGATATTGTTTTTGAGGTAGAGGATGAGACATACAAAGCACACAAGCAGATTCTTGCTACTCGTTCTCCAGTCTTCAAAGCCCAATTTTTTGGACCTATTGGAAATCCAAACTTGGAAAGAGTAGCTGTAAAAGATATTGAAGCTACCGTATTTAAGGTAATTGTCTCCCTACTTTCTAGATTTATTCTACAACATAAGTGTTTATTTTACACACACACACACATGTCTATATACTCTTTGAGTCAAGTCGTGGTTATTGAGTGTTACAATTTCCAACTTGTGTGTGTGTGTGTGTGTACTCTTATGTATGTGTGTACACACACACACACACACACACACACATATGCATACTCTTTGAGTCAAGACGTGGATATTGAGAGTTACAATTTACAAACAATCAGTGTCATTTTATGGGAGATAGGCAAACAAGGCACGGCAAAGGCAATCTGGTGGCACACTTGATTTTAAAATATTTTGGATTTTGTTAATCCTTGTATGTGCATTTCATTAAACTCCTAATTGCAAGTAAACTCTGACATTCATTTGAAAGCAATTATATTGTTATCGTTTTCTATTGGCTGGAAATGTCTTCTGTAATAATAAAAAAGTGTTATTGTTTTTACCATTTAGGATTTGTGCCTGAAATAGATAAAGTCAACAGCCTGCTTAAGTATGAATCTCTGAAACTAGGGAAGTTTATGGTTCTTGTTTTGCACTCTCTTTCTTATTGACAGACATGTTGCTTTTCTTCATTTGATAGTTTTGAGACCCGATCGGAGCATGATCACCAAATATGTCGTAATAATTGTAAAAGGAAGTTTGATGTCTCTCTCAGAAAAAGATGATTGCCATCCTCCTAAAGAAAAATATCTAGTTTGTCTTTTATCAACCCAAAATCAGCTGTTGCCTGATTTCATATTGCAAATTGTTTTGTGACTGGTAGCTTCCACGTTGAAGCCCCATTTTGAACTCAGCGAAGAATTTTTTTTTTCAAAATTTTGGAATTAGGAGGCATTCCGTTTTTTTGAGCATAGCATTATATATAATTCTTTGGCAATTGTTTATGACTAGCAGTACTGTTGTTGTAAGTGCTCATTTATTGTTGACACTATAACTCCAGGATGGATGTACAGTAACAAACTTTTTGTTGTACTTGCTTATGGTCTGTTATTTTCATAGATGCTTTTAGTATCACTACAACAACGAGGTGCATTCAGCTTTATATGTATAATGTTGCCATATAACTTTTACTCATTTGGGAGCATGCCTTTTGTAGGCAATGCTCATATTCTTATACTCAGATGAACTTCCTGATTTGCATGAGTTAATGGGCTCAGTCTCCATTAGCACCTCTGCAATCATGGTACAGCATCTGCTGGCTGCAGCTGATAGATATGGATTAGACCGCATGAAGAAAGTGTGCGAAGCAAAATTGTGTGGATTTGTGACAGCTGACACTGTTGCTCTGACTCTGGCATTGGCTGAGCAGCACCATTGTGATGAGTTGAAGTCTTTCTGCCTGATGTTCACAGCAGCACGAGAAAACTTGGGAGGTGGGTGTTTTGGACCTTAAAATTGGAGGTATTCTTCCAGGTTACTACTGTTCATATCGGCTTATTTCTGGTTTTCTATTGCACAATTCAAATCCTAAAGTGTTTTTGTGTGTGTGTGTGCGTGTGTGTGCGCTTCGAATTGCATGTCCATGCTTGTGGCCTCTGTGGATGTGAAAAACTCCATCTGCATTGTGCTATATACGTGAATAACATGCTAGTTTTAACCTTATGCATAAGGACTAATCTTTCATCATCAGGCTACCTATTTGAGAGCCCTGCAACTATTCCGGTTCATTCTGTTTAATTAGAATGTACAAATTTTTGTACTAGTCTTACTCATTTTTCTGAATGGTTAATGGTTCTTTCTGACTGATAGAGAACCTTTTTGGTTGTAGCAGTACCTTTGCTGCTTACAGTTATACTTTGAGGTTTTGTAGGTGATACCGTTGCATGATACCAAGCTCATAAAATTCTGAAGAATCTGTTAGAAACTGGGCTTTATTATAGAGCATGTTACTTGCTCATGATAAGCAGACTCATAAACCATCTACTTTCTATTGTTGTCAAAACCATAGTCACTGTGGTTGGAGGAAACGTGTTTAAGTACAGGGTCAATGGAACCCTTTTCCATTGTGATGCTTAAAAGAGTTATGACAAAGATCAGTTTGTGTCTAGATAACATAACAGTTTCATGGCGTATGTGCTATCAAGATTAGAGGGTAAAGTAATTAATCATTCCACTTGATCATCAAAATAGGACGAGTAGTTATGTTATAGAGAGGACTCCATATTTAAGAAACTTCTGAACTCCCACCAAAGTAACTTATGTAAATAACAACCGATACTAAGTCGCAACTTTTTCCAAATATGAAGTCTTACCGTAATCAAATAAATAAAGGGAGCTCTATGTTGGCAAGAGCTAGAGTTGACATCTGTTTTCAAAGTGGGAGCTCTTTACTTAGCTGTGAATTGATAACAGAGAAGCAGATAACTCAGAGATTTAGATATTTCATTCTACGGATTAAATAAGTGTTTGATAAAGCTAGCTGCTTCAGTAAGCTGATGGATATTAGATGATTCAAGGGGCATGCTTATTAGTTTTTAAGACATTATCAAATAACAAATTGTATCTAACATAATAAATTTAAATATAAAACAATCATTAAGATGGACAAAGATCAGCTAGTGAACAAAAGCGTAGGGCATAAGCTAACTTCAGATTTACGGTTTAAGTGGTGTAATATTTTAAAAAGAGGTATTTCCTGAAGTAAAAATATTTGCTCTCAAAAGTTTAGTCACAAGTCACTCTGAGGAACTTGTGCAAACGCTAGATGTTCATCTCGAAAGTTACCAATCATCAAATCCATTAATTATATACCAAACGGAAGTTGTCACCTTAGTTAGATTTTTTTTTTTAAAAAATAAGTCAAACATCTAGACGTTTTAGTAGAAGATTTTGCTTAACACTGCCCAATTTTTTGGCTATCTTAGAAAGATGTTCGACCATATCTAGATTCACAATGGACTTGGACTGAAAACTTTGATAGCTACTCATACTAAATAGTAAATAGCTACTATTTCTAAAGAGGATGTCTTTCTAAAGAGGCTATCTTGCTATAATTAACTAAATGTAAAGTCTTAGGATCTCTTTCTAAGATATCCTAGTGTGTCTAGATTTTCAATTGACTTGGACTTTTTTGTGTAGCTTTTTTATAGCGACCATGGCTCAATCCTATCCCTATGGTTTTTTAGGTTACTCTCCATTGTTGAAGCTACACCAAGTACTCTGTTGCATTGCTTGACAATAAGCATCCCCCTAGTACTCCAAGGAACATGTAGGGATTGGTGTATACTGGTTCATAATAATAAATTTTATCATTTAGATGTATCTATTCAATGCTAAAACGTCAAATGAGTGTATACCCATTCTCTTTTCTGCACTAAATAGATAAATAAAATCGATATACTTACACATACCAAAATAATCCAAAAATTGTTATAATCACCTATAGAGTACCATCTTTTTAGGGGCTGCGGGAGTATACCGTCTTCCCTACATGTAAACGACGAACGAGGCTAAGAATCTCAAAAGTGCTTTATCCGATTTCTTAGTTTCCATAAAAATTTTAAGTAGGACTTCAATCCTTTTTCTCTCTCCGGAGGAAGGTCGTCAACATATTTTATTTGAAATGCTTATGCCAGCCAACGTGACCTAATGCATGTTTTGTAGTACGGTAAAAATGCGGTATTGTAATGCTTTGTTTTTGTTCCTTTGTCAAGTCGTAGTCAATGTTAACATTCCGATTATGAGGATTTGATCGTTTCTCTGAGTCCCGTAGTTGAATAAGCTACACTAATGGAATTCAAAAAATCCATCTCTTATTGTTTTATTTTTTTACAGTGGTTATGCAGACAGAAGGATTTGGGTATTTGGAGGGTTCATGCCCATCGCTGCTTTCGGACCTTCTGAAGTCTGTAGCTGTTTTGGATGATGACTGCCCAAACAGCCACAAGAGAAGTGGGAGCAGTACCCTTGGTCTCAATTTAATGGATGACGGCGACTTGAGTGGCAGACGAACAAGGAGGCGGATGTAGAGAAACCCGTAAAACTGCTTATCTTCCAGACTTTATAGCAACTGGCTTCCTGTTGGAAATCGTATTTCATAGGCAATGTCTATGAAAATGAAAATATTTGAGTTCTGTCGATTTAGGGTGCTTCCTGCTAAGTGTTTCCTGCCCTCTCTTTTACTATGTCAAAAATCTAATATTTGTCCTGCAAGTTCAACAGAGATTTGGTTGATTCTTGACTGGAAACTCTCGTTAGGTGCTTTTTATTTTGTCGAATATTTCCAGACATGTGCTTTTTTTTTTTCCTTTTCTATTTTGGGTCTCAGTAAATTTGTCCATTAGCTTTGGATCGTATTGCATGCAGCTTGATCTGGTGATTCGATAGATTGAAGAACTTCTCCAATAGCTATGATTATTTCATATTTCTTTATATAGATGTGCTTCTTGTTATGTATATAACTTTCCAAATGTAAACATTCCATTCTTTCCGAGATGTCTCTCGTATGGAATTCAACTTGCACTAATCAAATTCAAGTACATGTTCGGATTGTTGTAACCGTGCAGATCGTTATACAAACTCACAAATCGATACAACATCGCATCACAAAGTTGATCTAATATGCATGCATATTCTTATCTACATTTTATTTAAGTTGGAGTCGTCTTGTAGTTTCGCTGCAGCAGGTGCATCATCGGCCACAGAATGTTCATTCGCTGAAAGCTGCTGGAAGCCTGTCAATTGATCGTTTCGGTAAGAACATTTTTCAATTTATTGTATGATTGTAAACAATATTCAATAAAAACAATTTATGTACAAGAAAGCGTGAACAGTGAACTACCTCGATTATGAAATGTGCCCAAAGTTGATCGGATCTGTTTTCCAGAACACCTTTCAGTATTCTTAGTTCCATCTGTCGCATAACTTGTGCTATTTCCAGGAACAAACTATAGTCTTTACAAAGCATCTGCATTGAAAATTTTTCATTTGCAATGGTACCAAAAATGATAATAAATCACTTATTATTATGTTATACCTCCACAAGTATGTGCCCTGGGTCTGTGAGGTTTTGGATTACAAGGGGACATGCTTCGGAGTGACTGCCATACTCGTACACTCGACTTGTTCCGGTTTCGCAAGTCCGCTCTTTCGTTCGAGTGCCATCAGTGCCTTCAACCTGCAGTAAATATTTGGTATTTACAACTCTAGTCATCGTACAGCTTTGAGAAAAACAAGAGAAATTTTATAATGTTCAGGATATAAGTTTCGAAACTTACACCACACACATTAAAATTTATATTTAGAGACATTTTTTTAAAAAAAATTTCAACTACAAAGTTGTCAAAAAAAATAAAATACATAATTTTGTTGTTCAAGTTATTTTCATAAAATATCACAAATATGTCAAAATAATTATCAAAATATGGTAGCGTAAAATCATTTATTTGTCTATAGTTTCTTATCGATTTATTTGATATGGTATTTAATTTCTTTTTGAAAATAATTTGTACTACAAAAATATAATGTTTTTTGAATAATTTTGTAGTTGAAAATTTATTCAAAAAATATATATAAATATAAGATTTAATGGGTGTGGTGTAAGTTTTGAAACTTACATCTGGACCATTATAAAATTTCTCGAAAAACAAAGGAAGGAAAATTACAACGAGATAGTTACACGTGATATTAATATAAATGAGGTGATAGCTATCAAGCATTTCGAAACAATGGCCTTATCGGATTTTCGAATACAGATTTCAACAAGACATCTTCAACTTCGGCTTCTATAGTCATATCGATAACGACAGTCCACGTTCCAATTTCCTGGATATACTTAATGTTCTATAAACTGTGAAAAGAGCATAGATAAAAAAAACCTCCATATTTGTACAATGCTTCAGTTTGTCTGCTAGATCGGAGACATTTCTAGGAATCGCATATGCTTTATCGTCTTGTCCAACAGAGCATCGATGCTGCACTGCGCAAAAAAATAAGACTCGGCGTAATGTTAGATAACAAAATTAGGAACTATAGATAACAAAATGAAAATAGTGAAGTCTCAGAGCTTTATATTACCTTTGATCCATCAGGGATAATATCCCGCAATTCCTTGACTCGGTCTTGAATCAATTGTCTATCTCTTGGTCTTGGCTTGTGGGAGTTTGAATTTCTACCTCTTTCTGGTTATGAGCTATGCAATCCATGTTTTTCTTCTCTTCTTTGTCCATAAACACCTTCGGATCGTCAGATAATTGCATAATTGCAGAATTTTTTAATCTTCCAAACCCCGAGGAAGGTTTTTCCTGTGACCAATCTTTATGATTATCCAAACGCTTCATATCAGCTTTGTTTTTAGACTGCGTCACACAGGATCCTGAAACCAGGTCTGATGGTTCAATTGGTTGAGTTGCAATTAAATTATCATCATTCGAACAATAGTTCCAATCAGCTAAGATTTCATCTATAAAATGATTTGCTTTAACATCGTCGCAGTCCTCTATGATGGGCCTACTAATATCAGGTAACTCCCCACGATTAAAATCATTTTCGCCGACGGTCCCGCTGATATTTGACAAAATAGAACTCCAGTCGGAGTCGTCACTTTCCAGAAAGCCTGCGATCGCTTTGATCAATTCAAAGTCGCCGGTGACATTCATTAGGTTTGTATTATCTGTCAACTGTTCATCAATCTCTTCCAAGTGGCTAAGATCATAGCAACCATAATCTGGGCATTTTTTGCAGAACGATTCTGCAGTCTTGATCGATGGTTCAGAACTTGATCGACAAAAGCTTTGAGCTTGAGAAGTTATGTCTGAATCATCCTCAACAGCAAAATTTTTTAATACATCAGTTTTAACGGTCTTCGCATTTTTCCACGCACTGTATTTGTCATAAAGTCCCTCTTCTGTCTCAGCTACTTCTTCGAAACTTATATGGGGTAATTCATCAGTAAAATCTGGCCATGTGCACGGGTTCTGTCTAATAGGAGTTGTAATGTCCGTGAAAGAGCACACAAAATCCGTAACGGGTTCCACTGCGAAGGGCAGTCCACTATTATGAAGATGTGAATTGAGCAGAGTGCTTATATGATTCATCACCAAAAGATCATCCTCCATGACCTGATTGTCCAAGAATCAAGAGCAAGTGTATAAGCTTGCTATTAGAACATACTTGAGGACAAATTATATATATATATACATGGTTTTCGGTGGCGGACGGCACGTGCCTGTTCTAGCAGTTGTCGGCACGGCACGTGTCAAAAAATCTTATATTTAAATTTTTAAATTAATTTTTTATTTTTATTTTAAAAAAATAACAAATAAATATATATCGGCACAGTCGGCATATGCCGGGATCTGAGTTTATCGAAACTCGGCTCGGCTTGGCATAGAAAACCTTGATAGCGAGCAATTTATTGTTGGAATGAAAATTAGATGGTGAGCTGAACACAATTTCTTCCAGTAAACTAGATGGTGACCACCGATATTAGAGCTCTTACTCAAGTAAATTTCCTCTTTCGAATGAGTTACTAAAATAATTACAAAATCTACACAATATCGTATAGGTGATCGGAGATATACCATATTCATGGACCCAAGTTGGAGAACTCCAATACTATCGACCGGGATAAGCAAGATTGTCTGCCAAAGCAATTAAAAGAAAATGTCGGTGCTTAATGAAAATTCTACAGCTGGACAGAATAGTTGGAGGTTCACTACACAAGATATAAAACATACCTTGATACCTGCTTGAAATTGAGGTTCCCATTCCTCACGGTACTGTCGATGGGCGAAAATGTGCAAGTTAATTATGAGTAATCATACTAGTAATAATACTATAACATCAGATTATCTGTTCAGAGTGCTTACCTCTGGTGGCAATTGAGATCTCATTTTAGAAGCAAAGATCCATTGGTTCTTCCTCTCAAATGCTACTTCGCCAATCTTCCTGTTTTTTTATTTTAATTGTTATTTTAAAAAAAAAATGGTTTGCAGAAACAGAAATTTACATATCAAGTAGCTAAATTGCAAGCAAGATCTGAACGATTTACACCGAAATTCACGTGCTATTTCTCTCTCTAACTTTTACTTCACACTAGAGTACCTGAATATGGAGCTATTCTAAAACTCTCAAAGCTTTGTTCTAGTAAAATGCCAATATTGTTCGCAATCCTAAGTGTGTAAAAGATGTATACCATGTCGTGGTATTTCACAAGATAACAATTTTAAGGAAATACAAGTTTTATAAGGTAAAACAATGTTGTGATATTTCACTAAGATGCCTCATTGAGGGAATATTGGTTTTATGAGAAAACAAAATCGATGCATCTAAAAGCAGTCTTACATCAATAGCTCCTTCATGCATCATGCCTTAATTTACATAATTAGGCAGGCTGTGGTGATGAAAAAAAGAATACCAAAATCAAAACTTCCAGAAGTTTCCTTAGTTGTAGGAAATGTATTATGCTAAATGCCTCAGTTGGTTAGCTTTGTGAAATGAATTAGAAGGACATTGATATTTTTCCCCTAGCGAGGAGGACAATCATCCGTGATTGTAACCTTTTGTTTCAAATGAGAATGTTGTTTATGAAGGAATCCAAACTGCAGCTTGAGATATCACAACATGAATATTGAAATTAAACAGAAGATTGGGTCATGAGAACGGCACAACCTTTCTCCAAGCAAATACAGATAATTTGCCATACTTTTAACGGCCATTTCAATTCGACAATTTGTAATACTTCCATTCTGGGAGTTTGTCTCACCATCAAAAGAGAGCAATCCACATCTGCTGCTAAGGAAGCAATCCTTTTCAAAAGTAACGCAACTTTTTGTATGGTCGAAATAACCATCTTCCCACATTAATAGCCTAAATAGAAAAAAAAAAGTTTCAGTTAGGGGATTCTTATTTATCATGTCTAACAAATATCAATACCGATCAGAACGACAACGGCATGTGGTGTTTGACCTGTTAATTCCGAAATTTTGCACTTTAATGCTAAAATAGCAGCAGACTAACTGGTGCGAATAAGTTATCAATAGCTAAAAAGGGTAAAAAAGATGCATGTTTCCGCAAAAACCATAAGGTGGATAAGTAACAGGCAAAGTAATATGAATCCAAAGTAGACAATGTCACACAATTCAAAAGTTCGAAACTTATAAACCCCCTTATTTAAAGGAAGTTCGAACCTTGTCGTGCACCGGAGAAAAATGTCGGTGTGTCCATGCACAAGCAATAAAAGCATGTTGATGAAGTGCGTATGAGAAAATATCAATTCATATTCTACTATTACCTTAAGTTTCCGGAACATTCCGCAATATATATACAATTAAACTCTTCCTTATACACAAGCCTACTTTCTTCATCTTCTGGCAGATCATACATTACTATTTGCTAGTAAATTCGTATATTTCGAAATTCATAGCTGAGCAAGGTTGACACCACCAATCATATGCTTAAAGAAATTTCTAATTTAAGGTGGGAGTTATTCCAACCGCATATTCAAACTGTGTGAGTTGAAACCCCTAAATATACTAAAAGCATAAGATGGAGGAATCACTTCTATCTTACTTTCAAGATTTCCTTAGAGATTTAGCCAGAGGTACAAACAATAGAGAATTTCTCGAACTCATAAAACTACATACTGCAAACAACTATCAAAAGAGACTTTATTCTGATACAAAAAGCAGACTTTATTCTGATACAAAAGAGACTTAATTTTCTCAAACAAAAACAAGGTACAAAAAAGGACTTACATTCGATTCTCAGTTTCCAGCTTCCAAAACACCGCATACTTCCATGGAGAGTTGTGGCACAGGCTCCTTAGGAGATGTATCAAAGGAGTAGTAGTTCCCATCAAGGAATCTCAATCCAAACGCGAAATCCAAAATCCAAAATAACAGTAAATTCGATCAACTAACGCAGAAGAAAATCAACTAACTTCCACTGTAAGAGCCACGCCCGGCTTGCTTCCTGCGGAGTCCTGCTCTTCGTTTTAACGGTGGCCCAGTAGATCCAAGATGCAAGCAGACCATCGTTTACTTGTTTATCTTCTTATTATATGATCACCAAATCTACAGTTCGATTGTAGAAAAAAGAAATTTTTTTGTTTTTAAGAAGTCCCTTGAGCTGGTTGTCATAAAGTTCCTTAACATCTAACCCAACTCCAATTACATGCAGCAAATAGGTCTTCTGCAGTGACAACTCAAGTAAATTTCTTAAGATTTTAGAAACTTTGGGAGAAGTCTACTTCTCAATCACTACAAAATCTGGCTTTGAATAACTAGAAATAACCATCAAATTTCACGCGGCGCTTCGAATAACTAAAAGAGACTGCCACTTTTCAAGAGGCAACATCTTGCTCCCCTCTCCTTTTCCAGATTCTGGACAGAATTTAAAAAACAAAAAAAATTCTACCTTGCAAAAGAAAAAAAAATAAAAATTAAAACTTGGATGCATGAGAGATTAGTTATGTGAATTCTAGTAGTAATTAACTCAGATTTTTACGAAGGAACTCCAGCTTAGATGATTCATCAGGAAGACAAAAGGAAGAATAACACTAAAAGAATGGAACTTTTTGCAATTTTACTAGAAAAAAAACTCTATAAAAAATTCACAAAAAGTTGAATCTTTTATCTGTACCTTATACCTTAGCTGATCCTTGAGAGAGAGATAAGGAACTTGGAAGAATGAGACGGACAAAATTAGGACAGAAAGTGGAAGATAAAGAGTGATACAAAGGGATCTGTTGAAGAACTTTTTGTGCAGGAATGAAGCCGATGGACAAAAGTATGATTCCAATAATGCCTCCCTCCACTACGCTTTCTTAAAGCCATGTCGATTGGACTGTGAGTTGTACTTGGTAAATAAATAAATAAAAATAAAAATAAAATATTATATATAACGAAAAAATTCGTTTCTAAATTAAAATATATATGTTTGTTCCAAAATTATGCATTATTTTATAATATTATTGCTGTCTTAATAATAATAAAATATGTCTTTCAGCTTCATATTTTTCGTCCTACGTATCTTAGCGTGGCACGTAAAAACTTCTCCAAGAACTTGCATCACTAGTTGAACCTAAAAGCAATTATTATGAAATTTAAGTATGAGCTATTTATTTCATTTCGTCTGATCATATACATTTGATTCTTTAAAAAAAAAAGTCAGGCAAATGTTGATATAATTGTATGGTATTCAAATCTCTTACAAATCAACATCTTATTTAAAATTCTTTACAAATTAGTTCTTTTTCCAAATCGTATCATAAATATTTGATTATGACATAAATGTTTTTTTTAAAAATATTTTATATATAAAAATATTTAATATAATTTACGATTTTTTATTCAAATTGTTTCAAAAATTATTTTTAAATAATTATTTTGATACTCTAAAATCTTAAAAATTCGCTAAGATTTTGAAGAATCATATATATTTAATATATTTTAAAAAAAAATTTAATATAAAAATATGAATTTTAATATAATTTATAATTTTTGTATTTAAAAATTTTTGGGACGTAAAAAATAGTAAATTGTTAATGAAAAGTATAGTTATAACACTCACGTTATAGTTGACGGACTGATATGCAAGTCCTCCAATTATTTTTTTAAGGTTTTGGATTTGAATTTTGAGCTGACGGGCTTTACCAAGAATATTTGGCAACTGTGACATGGGGATTCTTTTTTATTTAATTGTGTAAGCAAAGTCTCAACCACACAGGTACTAAAAAACAACTAACTTAACCAACATAAATATTTAATGAATTTTCAAATGTTTTTTTTGAATAATTTAATGAATTGTTTCCAAATACAATTCATTCTGACCTCTTAATAAGGACAAAATTCAATATTAAATCTTCTTTTGTCAAAACGATATAGTTAAAAATGTCAATCCATTCATTTTTAAAAAATATTTAGTAGAGAACTTAATATCCAAAACTATTATTTGGATCAAAGATTACGGGAAAATCTGATTTTAGGTATCTCATAGTTTATTATTAGGCCAACTTCGTAGGCAAGACTTTTTTTTTTTTTTTTTTTATATTAGTTATTAAGAGGAGAAATCATACTTAAAAATAGGAAAAATATCCCAAAAAAAAAAAAATATTCGCAAACATGGGAAGAAAAGTTTATTAGAAATTTTTAAGTAGAATAAATCTTTTTTATTTTCTTTTTCCTCGGTTCCTCCTCTATTTGAAGCTTTAATTAATAAGTATCATTGTGTCAACATCATCACATTAAAACGTTTGAATACTTCTTTAGTAATTAACTTAGCCCCTCAATAATGCATTAAACAATTAAAGAATACAGCAAAAAATTATAAAAATTGAATTTTCAATAAAATATAGATTTATATATGGATTAAGAACGATACCATGTGGCCTTTTACCAACCACAAAGACATGAATCCTAATCCTCCATGGCCCGCACCTCGTGATCGGTCCATACCCTTACGCTGTCTGAAAGGGTGCCAAGTATACAAACTAAACATATTTATTAAAAATGAGTTAAAATAGAACAAACAAAATCATGTTGGTTTTAGGGAAGGTTCGTTACCCTTAGAAGTTTGGGAACATGGATTAGTCCCATCTGTTAATTTATCTATTACGAGAATCGCACAAAAATAAATTGATTATGAGCAGAATTTTTTCACGATAATATATTAAAAAAAGAAACTTTTGATTGATCATCTTTCAGCTACTTCACCACAATATATATGCTTCACCCAAACACGCCTTTTAGGAACTCCATCAACATCATCGTGGCTCATAACTGAGATCATCTTTCAACATCATCTTTCAGCTACCAAATTTCAGAGATATATTAATTCCGGCTCCAAATTCAACGTATGCACACAGCACTGAGATCATTCGCAGTTGATATAAGTTTCCAACACCATCATGCGGGCTGCGTGATCTGAGCAAGAGACTACGGCATCATATATAGAAGTTATACGGTCCATCTACATATAGGGATGAGGAGCAAGACAAATTGATAGTGCAAAACACAAAAAGAGATTGATAATGAAATCAATAGAAGATAACGTTCAGTGACATTCCATGATTAATGCTACACTTATCATTAAAATCATTGAAAATCTCTTCTGAAAGTACATGGTAAATCCACTGCAATATCGAATACAGTATCGGTTGTTCAAAGCACAGAGTCTTCTGTACATGTCCAATCTCTTCTCAATGTTTAGACGAGTAAGATGAAGGATTTACATAAGCTATATACAAAGAAAATGTAAAGCTCTAAAGAAATAGAACCACCGACAGATCTAGAAGCTGGTCTATACATGTCCAATTCTACGTTTTGATCGTCGATGAGAATTGACAATGAGATCTCAAAGCCATGCCAAATATTTCACCCGCGGATACGTGATTAATGCTGGTAACCAAAACAAAGCATCATCCTAATCAGAAGTCAAAGTGGCCTGCAAAAGATCACATTGAAAAGTCGGTCCTATTAATTTTCTATGAAACTGATTTCCATGACTTCCAATGAAGTCATGAAGTCAAAGTATCCTTTAGTTAAAACCAAAGCAAATCATCAAAATGGAATGCAGGCAATACTGTAATTCCAGTGCATGAAATGGATAATTACTATGGGTTGTAGAACATATTACTATTTTATCAATCGTACTATCTGTAACAGAGCATACAAGCTATCAATCATACTATTCCAAGTCTGAATGTTTATATGGAACTTACAGATTATTGAGTTACAGCTCACTATAATTGCGCCATACGGCTCGGAACTCCTCACGGAATGTGTTGAGGCGCGCTTTCAGGTTAGGAGTTCTGAAGCTTGCATGCAGAAATGTAGCTACATAAAGATGAATCAAAGAAATAAATATATTTTGACATTTGTTGGAAAAAAGTTCAACCCAAAATCTCATCTTACCGAGGAGAGCAATACTAAGCGCCCAGAGAACAGTAAGGAGATTACAGCAGCTAAACCACAGAATGCAAACTGGCTGAAATTCAGGGAAAATAATTTGTTAGAAAAGAATGCTTTCTTCGCCAAGTAGATTATAACTGTCCACAACTTTTTAAGGTGAACAATAATACACTAATCTCATTAACCTGCAGCGAATACTAAGACAAAGACCCAGCGAGGTCGTCCACAGATATGTATTGCTCTTTTTGAAGACGGTCTCCCACGAAGAACAGGCCTGAAAGAGTAACATGTGATTATCGTAAAGTGAAAAATAAGTTAAAGACTCATTGGAAAGACAATTGACTGACTCACGTTAGGGGTGGTCTCAACTTTGCTGCTAAACGAGGAGAGAACTGCCTGATTGTCCTCGTTACTTTATCATTGAAAGCGACTGCAAAGCTGTTGATCATTAATTTAGAACAGATTTACCAACCAAACAATTAATAAGAAGAATGCGAGAGAGAGAGAGAGAGAGAGAGAGAGAGAGAGAGAGAGAGAGAGAGAGAGAGGATAAAACCAAAATGCCTAACAGCAACACAGGATCCATTAAATGTATATATATATATATATATATATATATATATATATATATATATATATATTGCATTTCAGGAATGTTCCAAATTCAGTCTTCAGATGCAACAATAAGTTGGAAACATATTCCAACATTAGCAGCTTAGATAAATAGGGTTGTGAGTAGCTAGAAATGAATATAAGCCTTTGAGTATTGGAGAAGAGGAGTGAATATTACCTATCATTTAGGAATGTGATACTTAGGCCAGTTAGGAGAGCAGGAAATATAGCTAGGGGCTTCCGGAGAAATGCCAATCCTGAAGTAAAAGAGGAGAAATTATCTCTAAAAAGCAAAAGAAAAAAAAAATTATCAAAGATTGGATATTGAGGAAGAACAGTTACTGCTGCTCACTCACCAAGAATGGATACTATCATGATGAAGTAATTTGTCCTGTAGCTGTAAGAGAAACAGAGAAGCAAGTTACGGTTAACAAATATGCATGAAAGCAAATGGTTCAATAAATTCTACGCGAGTAACTAAAGCAAATAAAAGCGTCCTAACCAAACAGTTCAATAAATTTTCTACACGATTGACTAATGCAAATAGAAAGCACCCAAATCGTCCATACAGGTCACCTAAATAAACGATTTGCAAACACTGTAATCATACTTATAAATCCTAAGACAGTGAGGACAAGCAGGGCTTTGGCGTCCCTATTTCTCGAAAATCTTGGGAAACTCCTGATGCTACTGGTGAAGGCATATAACTCAAGGAGGCCTTATACAACTAAACAATGTCTTAACTGTCTAATCATCATTTTAATATTAATTAAATCATAACCTAAATAAACGATTTGCAAACACTGTAATCATACTTATAAATCCTAAGACAGTGAGGACAAGCAGGGCTTTGGCGTCCCTATTTCTCGAAAATCTTGGGAAACTCCTGATGCTACTGGTGAAGGCATATAACTCAAGGAGGCCTTATACAACTAAACAATGTCTTAACTGTCTAATCATCATTTTAATATTAATTAAATCATAACCTAAATAAACGATTTGCAAACACTGTAATCATACTTATAAATCCTAAGACAGTGAGGACAAGCAGGGCTTTGGCGTCCCTATTTCTCGAAAATCTTGGGAAACTCCTGATGCTACTGGTGAAGGCATATAACTCAAGGAGGCCTTATACAACTAAACAATGTCTTAACTGTCTAATCATCATTTTAATATTAATTAAATCATAACCTCAGCGAGGACGCATGATCTCAAGGAGCTTCAAAGACCAACTATTCAGCAGAATTAAGGCAGAGTTAGAGTCACACTAGTAAAAGCAGGATGGGCAGAGATTCTATACAGTTTACGATCTTTGATCAAGTGACTTTACAGTAATGCAATTTGTAAATGCCTTGTAAATGAAAACAATGATCACCAACAAGATATAAACAATTTCGATTCCTCATTTAACTCACATACATTGATGAGAGACTAAATAAAATAGCAACTGTGACACAAATCAAGGATGCCCTACATCTCTGAAGAACTCTCATGTGCTTAACAATTATCATTTTTTTAGATATCCGGGAAATATCGGCTACTGGATCCACTTTGTTTGCCTATAGCATTACAACCTAGCCCCTAAATCACACCATGCATCATAGTTTAGGTCGTTATGAAAAAAGGGAAAAAAAAGAAGAAGAAACCAAGTGCTGTGCAGTGTACACCCTTGACTGGGCACCAGGGATATCACAACATGGACCTGTTAGTAACTCACGAGTATTCCAACAGCTCTAACCACCAATGACTGACACAATTACCAATTCCATTCAATAAATTTATGGGGAAATTAGTCTGCAGTCCCTCAACATACTTTAATATTTAAGATAGGTCCAATGACACTATAATTCAAGGTTGCCGATACATTAACTGTAGGTGCAGATATCGTATAATTTTTGGTACTCTAATCCAACTCAAGGGACTAAATATAGATATTCGAACAAAATGGAGACCTTAGGTTAATTTTCCACTATATTAAACTCATAATCACCAAAGATGATGGCAACTTGTAGGATCCAAGAAACTTGAAAGTGTTAATCATCGAGTAATGTTTGCTTAAAGCCAACATAATGAAGGATGCACTATACAGGCGGCAATGAATTACTCGCCTTCGACCCGAGTTCCACCCGAAATTCATAGATAAGTTGAATAGTTTCAGAAACGAATCATTCAAAATTCCTCTAAGCATCTAACAAAAAGGGATATTACAAAAACAGCTCGATATCAATATTAGGCTGGGAAATCATGGATTGGGAATGAAGGGAACGTACTAGTAGAGATTGCACTTGATGCGGCTGTTCCACTTGGCGTAAGATCGGGGGATGGTGAATCGGGAGAAGAACTCAGAGATTGGCCGTGGGGAGTAGACCAATCCACCTCCCGCAGCGCGTCGATCAGATCCTCCGCCGTCACGTTGCCCCAATCCATCGATCTAGATTCGATTTCGATTAAAGAAAAATTGAACTATACTCAACTTCGATTGAATGACAAAACAGCAAGATTTCGATTGAAGAAGATCACGGAATAAGCAGATTCGAGGAGGAAGAAGGATGGTACTTCCAAGTTTTCTTATCGTTGGATTACTTCTTGTGTACACACGGCATGACGGCAATAGGCCTTTGAAAACTCCGTTAAAAATAGAAATATTATACTTTTATTTTTTCAAATATATTTTATAATTATTAAATCATTTTTTTAAAACAAAAAAATAAATATAAATAGATAAATTTTAGTGTACTTTATTATTTGTAACTTAAATATTTTTTAAAAAATATTTTTAAATTGATATATTCCTTAAACTAAGGCTAAGAATATTTTTTTTTTAAAATAAAATACAAAATTATGGATTGGAAACTCTTTTAGAAAAACTTAACAATCCTGTGGGGGCATTTAAGTGTTTTAGTCAATGATAATTGAAGGTTTGTAAATAACTAAATGTCAGAAATGAGAAATACATATCATTGGTAAATAAACAGGAATTATTCTACCAAGAACGTCTTAATTAATTCAAAATAAAAATTATTATGTATTATTGAGTATTGTAAAATAGGACCCTGATAAACTATTAAGTTTGTGTTAATATATATGGAAAGAGTATTGTCCATTAGTTTTCTGTTAATTCGGTTACTTGAAATAAATGTAAATGATTAATTTGTTTGATTTGAAGAGTAATTATTTAATTAGTTACTATGGTTGAATGTTAACAAAAATATATAATATTTTTTTTTTAAAAATATATGCTAACAGTTTAAATATAATATTTATTTAAAATACATTCATGTTACTTTTTTTTTAAAAAAAAAACTCGAATTGTGACATGGAGTGAGATAATTTGACTTGTACAAATGAATATTCGTGATGCCTACTAGGCTGTCTCAATGGAGTAACGAGAACGCCACGTGGCGTACATTAATTCCCTTTTATTGCTTGCTCTCTCGACAAGTTTGAAGGAGGATCCGCCTCCCTCTCGCAATTCCCCTCACCCCGGCCAGCTCCAATCTCCGATCTGCCACCGCGTTTACGGCGATCTGCACCGCCCAGGTCTCCGGTCAGCTTCTCTCTCCGCTCTTATCTGTAATTTGTTTCTCGAAGTTTCTATAAAAGATATTACTATTCCTCGTCTACTATCTCAATCCGCAAATATCATAAATTAGAAACTATTTATTCCATCCTGTGTCAAGCAAGCACGTTGACATGCATCACTAGCTATACCGGATGATTTATCTATCCTCCTGTAGAACCTGCCAATTTGAGCCGCGTACGGGCGAATTTCTCTTGTTAATCTCAAAAGAAAATCAAAATAGAAGTGCCACACAAAAGCTCGATTCATCAATCTCTTTTTCATTATCGAACTATAATCAAAGGCCAAAGTAAAAATACTTTGTTTATTTATTTGGCGAAACATGTACTTGGTATAACTTTCATGGTTTATGTTGGTTGGACTATTATTGTCTGTCTACAGACAGACAGATGCAATGCTATGTTGGTATAGTTACTTGATAGTCTGGGATACATGCTTATCGTCTGTCATGATATCTTTATTTTTAGCGTGGTACAGGTTATAGATGTTGCCCCACGCATCCGCTCGGGTGGTTGTGGCTTTGCGCGTGTGTGCGCAAGGTCCTGTCCTCTGGACTGCGCTTCATGATTTGAGGAGGGGTTTTTCTCCATCGTGTGTGTGGCAGCACGGGAGGATTTTATACCCTTTCTGCAAAGTGTTGGGTCAGGACCATCTCGAGTTTTATCAATCATTTATCATGCTATACCAAAAAGGTCATATAGGTTGAGGGATTGTCCAAACAGGGCTCAGGACCTGTGGCGTGGCCAATTCGTGTCTTTTGGAGTTAGATGAGGTTGATGGGGTTTTGCCTCGTTGTCCTTCAAGAGAAAAAGAATATATAAGTTTATCCTGATGATTACTTGCATCAGTATAGTTAGCAGTACCTCTTCTCTAATTGCTTGGGAAGTTATAGGAGTGGGTGAATGTTGTCATATTGCCAAATCAATTTACTCATATGTAAGTAGTTGATTGTCATATCCTATCTGCGTACTCACTTGCCACTGTGCTCGTCAGACCACCAAATACTTTGAATTTTGAAATTGTCCTTCGTTTTTGCAAATAGTTGAAATATGGATTTAATAAAGGTCCACTTCTCTCAAACTTGTGCTGTTTAGTTATTGTTTTCATTCTTTGGTGACACTCATTTGCTAGCAGTATGGCAACTATTCTAAAGTAATTTTTAGCATAGGCTACATAATTTTTACTTTACTCGCAACCACAATATATGAGTTAAATCCGAAAACATAGTTTAAAGATGTTAAATAAGATAAAATCCTTTAACATGTTTTGCCATGTTATAGTAATTCAAATAACATAGTTTTTCTTTTTGAATTTTAAAGGGTGATTTGAAGCTTTTATACTTATTTAAGACATACGTCATTTTACAAAAGTTTAACCAGTGTCTGCAGTTTTAATGACTATGGCTGAAAAGCAAAATATTGCAATATTCACCACTGCAAGTCTTCCATGGATGACTGGAACTGCTGTCAACCCTTTGTTTCGTGCTGCATATCTTGCAAAATATGGTGAAAGAGAAGTTATTCTCGTTATACCTTGGCTTTCCTTGAAGGATCAAGAATTGGTCTACCCCAACAGGATTACTTTCAGCTCACCATCCGAGCAAGCAGCTTATGTTAAAAAATGGATTGAAGAGAGGACTAAGTTCGTGTCTGGGTTCCACATAAGGTTCTATCCTGGAAAGGTTTGTCATGCTTTCAGATAGTTTTTCGTTTGTTTACTGCAAATAGTTCTGACATTCATGTTTTGTCTTTCGCTATCTATTACTTTAGTTAGCCTTCTAGTAAAGTCTCTCTCATTTTTTGGATATGCTATCCTATTTAGTATATGTCAATCTTTTCCCTCTATTCAATGTCCTCAATCTCACTGGAGCAAATTCAGTGGACACTTTTCCACAAGAATGGCTGTATAGTGTTGTTTCTTGAACATGTCGGTTTTTGAACTTGCAGTTCGCCAAGGAGAAAAGAAGCATTCTACCTGTTGGAGATATTACAGAAATTATTTCTGACAAAGAGGCTGATATTGCAATCCTTGAGGAGCCTGAGCATCTCACTTGGTTCCATCATGGTCGTAGATGGAAGACTAAATTTCGGAGAGTAATAGGTGTTGTTCACACTAATTATTTGGAGTATGTGAGGAGAGAAAAGAACGGACTCGTACAATCATTTCTCTTAAAATATGTAAACGGTTGGGTCATTGATATCTACTGCCACAAGGTATCTTTATTTTCCAAATACTGTGATGTGTATTCTTGTTAGTCTTATGTATTTTCAGTATTGTCATGTGCCTTGCCTACATTATTTTGCAACCATTATCCTAAAGACGATGCTTTCCATGCCAATTTACATGTGAAATTTTAATATAGGTTGCTCTGCTCTAAGTTACCCTTGTTATAATACTTTCTAAGAAGTTAACACTTCTAGTGATGCTAAAGGTCACAATCTAGTGATGTTAAAGGTCACAAAGAAGTCCCAACAGGTTAGATCCGCAGGTTATGATCTTTTTCACGCATCTGATGCATGAAAACCTTGTTTTGGGACTTGTATGAGTCTTTTTTGGGCCATCTAGCATTATTCTATAGCCTTCATCTTGATTGACATTTTAGATAATGTAGGTTATACGGTTATCAGCTGCTACACAAGATCTTCCAAGGTCCATCATTTGCAACGTCCATGGCGTGAATCCTAAATTTATCGAGATTGGCAAGATGAAACAAATGCAACAACAGAAAGAAAACTCTGGCTTCGCCAAGGGTGCTTACTACATAGGGAAGATGGTATGGAATAAAGGCTATAAGGAACTTCTGCAACTGCTTTCGGATCATCAGAAAGAACTTTCCAGTCTTGAAATAGATTTGTATGGAACTGGCGAAGATTCTGATCAGATTCAACAATCTGCTCAGGATTTGAACATCGCCATAAAGGTTTACCCCGGTCGTGATCATGCCGATCCTTTTTTTCATGAGTAAGTTCCTAGTTCCTAAGTCTTTATGTTATTTTTTGTGTTTTCCTGATTTAATTCAGTAAAAAAAATAAATTTTGGTTTCAGCTACAAGGTTTTCGTGAACCCTAGCACGACAGATGTTGTCTGCACAACCACAGCCGAAGCACTTGCGATGGGAAAGATTGTTGTCTGCGCTAACCATCCTTCGAACGACTTCTTCAAACGGTTTCCAAACTGCCACATGTACAACAACGGTCACGAATTCGTTGAATTGACACTTCGCGCTCTAGCCGAAGAACCCGCTCCTTTAACCGATGAGCTGAGGCATGAGCTATCATGGGAAGCAGCGACGGAGAGGTTTCTAGAAGCAGCAGAACTGCACGATACTAGGTCAGAAGAAGCTTTTCCATCATCTTCAAGAACGTTCATGTCGATCTCATACGAAGATTGGAGGAAGAACTTAGAAGATGCGTCAGCATATTTACACAATGCAGTTTCCGGAGTGGAGGCCGCTCGTCGTGCTTTCGGAGCGATTCCGAAGACTTTGGAACCTGATGAGCAGCAAAGCAAGGAGCTAGGACTAATTTCGCCGTTGAAAGACAATTTTCAAACGGGCAGCCCCCTCTCCGAGTATTAAATTTATGAACCTATTTTGCTCGCAGGCATGTAAATACTTTGCCCTAGACCCATTCACTTGGGTTTGTAAAGTATTTTCTGTATTGTGGATTTGATGCTTACAAAGATGTTGACCTACGTATCGCCATTAGTGACTGATATATACACCGACTGTAGGCTGTCTCTCTATCTCTCTCCTTTTTTTCTTTTTTTTTAAAGTTTTTCCACGACTATCTTATTCTCGTAGGGTAAGACTAATCTCGTTCGGGTATAGAGCAATCTCTATAATTTTCTTCACAAATACTTAATGCAGACTTGAGCTCTTGACCTTTGGTAGAGGATTCTTAACCGTAAAATCTAACACTACTAACTAACTGACTCAATACGTGTTAGTATCATCTAAAATGCTTATAGATTTACGCGATAGTTGCATTTATCGGGCACACAATGACATCTTTGTTGATGTTGTCTATTCTATAAGAGGGTTGCTACTATTTATCAGGGATTTCTGATGGCCTTGAAGCAATCGAGGCCGCAGACGGTCTTTGATAAATTGATTTTATCAGAGCCTTGATGAATAGAATTTCCTAGTCTATAATACTTTCTATTTTCTGCTATTCTTTTTCGTGACGCTCTGAAGAAAGACTAACAAAGTCCTGTGAATGCTTGTTGCAAGATAAGACTTTTACAGTTTTCTTTGGCACAAAAGAACGTTATTGCTCCTGTCTACCACATAGATGCAGATAAATGATTCGATAAAGACGACTATATCAAACATATAAATGGGAGATATTATTTAAAAAATTATTTAATATAAAATTATAGATTTTAATGATATCTATAATTTTTATATTATATATTTAAAAAAAATTATAAATAGGTGTTTTGAGGCTGTAAAATCTTTAATTGGTTTAAAAATACTTTTTAAACGCGTAAACTTTTGAAGTCAAAAATATTGTTTAGAAATATTTTTTTTAAAAAAAGACTTTCAATACCAAAGTTGTAAATCTCAATCAAAATCACAACTTTTATTTTAAATATTTTTTCAAATACTTTCTATAGGAGTTTGGTACAATCAACTGCACTTAAACCAAGCCACTCTTTTTAGGAGTATTAATACATAGTATTAATTTTTCTACTTTACAGTAACAGGGTCCAATGAGCATAAAAAACGTGTATTTATTACCTACATTGTAAAAGTAAAGACTCATCGGTCCATGATTAGCCCTTAGAATAGTAAGATACCATTTTTAATAACTTTTAATGTATATTTAGTACCTCAGTTGTGGTTCTGTACACATCCGCAACAATCTGACATGGGATCAGATTCCAAACTGAAAGAAGGTCCTGGGATTCTACCAATAGTCATTGCATGAACATACACCATCTTTGAAGTGATGAAACCTATTCACATCTCTGACAAATATCTCTCTCTCCGCAAACTTGGATATGAATTTTGTTACAGAATGGCAATCCTCGCACAGCCGTAAGTTCTTCGTGATCCGAATAACCTCTCTGTTGCCGGTATTGATGAGCCCGAACGCCAAAGCCAGTTTCTCACTGTGGCCTAGCAAGATCCGCTCTTTCTCCTCCTGCTCTAGATCATATAGAACTACTCTCGTGTCGGGTACATACCCCGTCTCCTTCATCTCTTTCACCAACTGGGCTAACAGAGCGTGAAGCTGTTCGATCTGTGGATTCATCTCGTCCACGGACATAAATGAATAGACCTTTCTCTTAACTTCGATCCAGCTACATCCTTGCACTTTCTGCAAATCCCGCTCTTCTAACTCCTTTTTCACTCTATTAACTTCTTCCCACATCTTAGCTCCGGCATAAATATCCGCTAGGAGGACATAATTACCAGCATTCAAAGGTTCAAGCTCAAAAAGTTTAACAGAAGCCCACTCTGCAAGCTCCACGTTTCCGTGGATCCTACATGCTCCAAGCAGAGAGCCCCACACGGTGGGACCTGGTTCAATTCTCATCCCTGCTACAACCTTGGCCGCTTCGTCTAAATCACCAGCCCGGCCTAGGAGATCAACAACGCAAGCATAGTGCTCTGAACTAGGAATTACACCATATTCCTTTGCCATCAGCTCAAACAATTTTTTACCTTCCATTACAAGCGCCATATGGCTACAAGCACCCAAAACACTCACAAAAGTAACAGGACTCGGTGAAATCCCCACATTTATCATGTCCTCGAATAGCTGAATAGCTTCCACACCACGCCCGTGAATCCCATATCCTGAGATCAAGGAATTCCACGAAACAACATCTCTCCGACCACCCGTTCTGTCAAAAACTTTACGAGCAGCATCTAACAGTCCGCATTTTGCATACATAGCTATCAGAGCATTAACAACAGACACGATGGAATCCAGTCCTCTCCTGAGAATGTAAGCGTGTACCATCTTTCCTATCCCGAGGGCGGCCAAACCAGCACACGCCTGAAGAACGCTGACCATCGTTACGGAATTGGGCACGGTGTCTGCTTCCTTCACCACCAATTCATGGAACAATCCCAGCGCGGCAGACGATCTCTCGTTCTTCGCATAGCAAGCGATCATAGCACTCCAAGAAACCACATTTTTCTTTTGCATTCCATCAAACACTCTTCTGGAGTGCAAAACCGAGCCTAACTTCGCATAGGCATCAACTAGAGTCGTGGCGACATGGATATTAGACTCGAACCCATGTCGCAGAACATGCGCGTGGATTTGCTTAACTCTGTAGAAAGCTAATTCTGCATGCGCATATGATGCTATACAAGCCTTCAGTACATACGAGTACGTAAAACTATCTAGCTGAACCGCGAATTCGGACATGTCCCGGAAAATAGAAATAGTGTCTTCCGGAAAATCAGATTGTAAAAGCGCTTTTAAAATCGCGTTGTAAACGTAAATTGTTTTTATTGGAGTTTCATCGAACACACCGCGGGCGAAGTCAATGGAGTTAAGTTTCGAGTACATTTCGATCAGCCGGGTGGAGAGGAAGGGATCGTCAGAGAAGGTGGGATCATCGGAGATGCGTCGTCGGACGGCGCCGGCCGTGGAGGGGGAGTTGAGTCGGGCGGCGGCGAGGATTAGCATTTCGTAGGTGCGCTGAGTCGGGGAACGCTCTTGGGAAAGGAGATGGAGTGCACGGCGGAGGTTGCCAGAGGTAGAGAGCGTTTGGATCAAGTGGTTGTAGTTGTTGACGGTGGCGGCGGCGGAGGACGAGGAGCAGAGCGGTTTGAAGGAGTGGCGGCGGCGGAGGTGAAGAGGTTTGGGAGGATGGAGAGGGAGGTGATGGGACAGCATGGCGGTGAGGAAGGTGGTTCTGATGAGTGGGCGCAGCTCGCCGGCGGTGCTGGACGCGGCGGCGGCGCCGGCTTCGGGGTTAGTTGGAAGATAGTTAAAAAAAAGAATTATACAGGTCAGAGAGGATTGAGTAGGGGGTACTTAACTACTTGGTTACTTAAAAGAAAAATTACTGTTCAGCCCCCCTAATTTTGGGGTATCGCGATTTAGTTCCCCGAAACGCCACATGGCGGCATGCATGCGCCGCCACGTCGGCGAAAAAACGCGTTTCGGGAGGCTGAACAGTCAAAAACAGAAAATGGGGGGGCTGAACAGTAATTTTCCCTTACTTAAAATCATCATAAACAATAGAAAATGCTAAAGAGTCCGACACATTAATCCGAAAATCATCTAAACATATGAAAAATATATTTTTCAACGTGGTGGAATATATTTTTCACGCGTTCGGACGAAAAATCGGATTAATAAGTCGAGCTCTGCAGCATTACCCCTAAATAAAATTTGTTGGGTTAGATATTCCGATATGAGGGATAATATATGATATGATAAACTGTTCAGACTCTACAACAATAATACTGAATACACCTGGTACTATAGTGCACTAGTATAACTGTGAACTTTAAAATTCTTTTTTGCACTAATAAGTCCTTTTTTAAAGAAAAAATTCAAAATTTACTTATATAATGAATTTTAAAAAAATAAATACAGAAATTAGATTTGGTATTCTTTACAAAATTTTCATTTAAAGTTATTTCTAAATATATTTTAAATAGATGTTTAACTTTTATTCAACTAAATAAGACTTCAGAATATCAAAAAAAAAAAAAAACACACGTAGAAATATTATTTAAAAATTTTAGAATACAAAAGTTTTGTATACAACAAAAGATATTTTTTACATAAACTTTTTTAGAAAAAAAGATTTGTGTATATTTATTTTATTTGATTTAACAATTATCGTAAAAATAAAAATTTAGGAGAATGATTAAAAAACAGAGGTTAATATGTAATTATCAATATATTCTAAGGCATCCGTATTCATGATCGTCGACAAATGCCAAGACCCACTTGGATGCCTTGGGTGAAAGCTTTGATATACATGTTTAGGGTCCATAAATAACATATTGTAGGAAGAGAAATTGCAAAAACAGAAAACACAAACAAACAACCGAAAAAAAAAAAAGAAAAGAAAAGAAACGACAAAAAAAGTAAACACAAATACCCTTTCTCTTATGAAAAGTACTATTTTTAAAATTATTTTTACCCTAAAAAATCAAAATTAATATGGACAATATAACATCGGTCCATTATTATTATTTTTTTTTTATATAGAAACAACTAGTTTTCATGTGAAGTTTTTGAAAACTGACAAATAATTTTGTCCTAAAATATTCAGAAGTAAAAATATTATTTATAAGTTATTTTATTAAGATTTTAGGCTAATATTATATTTTTATTTAAATATTTTGTTTTGTGTCCAACTAGCTAGGAGTCCCAGATGGGCCCAAATGCAGGGAAACCACCAGCCTTGCATGCGGTGACGACGTCCCTACTCCCTTGTGGATTGCTCGTCACCACCACCACCTCCGCATTCCATTTCTTCGCAGCTTCGACGCTCATCCGTGCAATGTTCGGCCTCCCATCCACCGCCGTGTCGTGTATTATCACCTTCCCTTTCGGGTGCCCATTCAGCATCGCCTTAATCTCCATCCCGAAATTCATCTCCACACCCTTCGTCACCCAAACGAGGCAAACATTCACCGCGGACGGCTGTAACAAGAACGATAAGAACACACCGATCCCAGACCCTGTCGCCACCATCACGACTCTACTATACATATTCATAAGATAAGGAAGTCCGGCGAAGTGCACTCCCCGGATCCATAGATGTTCTGGTGGGTTAGAGACCAAGCCTCTTGTGAAATCTCCGACGGCGCCGGAGAGCATCATGTGGTCTTGCTTACCGTCAGAGATGATCCCGAATGCGTGCCATTCGGACAGCGGATTACGGCTTATTCTACCGAGCAGACCCGCTTGCACTCCTCCTTGGAATTTTATAAGCGAGGCGTGGTCTGAAGTAGCTGTAACGGTGACCGCAACTCTTTTTACACCGAGCCATGGTAAAACGATCAAGAAGGTGATTGCAAAAGTGAACCAAAACTCTTGTCGTTTGATTAGATTGGAAGCTTTGAGATTGTCGTAGGATTTGTTGCTGGGGTTGTAGCCGATGGTGAGAACGATGAAAGCCCAGAGGAGAGCGAGCGCGGACTAGCCGGCGAAGCGGTGAATGAGCTCGAACACGTTGTGGTGGAGGTGGCGGACGAGAGGGAACGCAGCCAGGGAAGAGATACAAATAAGGCCGAGGATGGTGGAAGCTACGGCGGTGATCTCCGGCGAGGTGGCGTCGCGGTGGCTTAAAGTGAAGACTAAGGCGTAGGCGAGCCATGCGATAGAAGACACGCCGCAGCCTATGGAAACAATTAAGAGAAATTATTGCATGAATCCGGTGCACCACGTCATCCGTGCACCGCATATATCTATAAGTATTTTTTAAAAATATTTTCAATATAAAAGTTGTAGATATTGATTAGATATATAACTTTTATGTAGAAAATTTTTTTAAAAAATATTTCTAATAAATGTTTTGGGCTAAATAATCATAACGTCAAAAAAATATTTTTAAATTCAAGAGAATTTTGGAGGCTAAAAACATCTATTTAGAAATATTTTTTGAAAAAAATTTCTACATGAAAGTTTTATATCTCATCAATATCTATAACTTTTATGTTAAAAATATTTTCAAAAAATGTTTATAAATATATACGGTGCACGGGATGACGTGGTGAACGCGGTGCGTGCAATAATTTTTCAACAATTAATTGACAATTGAAATCAAAACACAAAGATCTAGAAACAACCAGTGAACGACGAACGTCGCCGATTAACAATAACACGTGTAATTCTGGAACATATATAAAATTATATATGACTAATATATAAAAGTATAATTTCATTTTAAAATTAATTGTTTATTTTTTATTCAATATGTAATAATTACTTATACGCTTGTCTCTCTCAAAAACACTTAAGAAGTTTAGTCAAGAATATACACACACACACACACGTAACTATTTTATATTAACCTACATTCACATTAGTAGACTAATTTAATATAATTAATTATTATTTTTAATAAAATATTTTCATTGTACTGACTATATATTTAAGTAAAAATAAATAAAATTAGTACAGGCGTGGTTATATATAGCTTATATATATATATAAAATTTCTTTAAAAATTGTGTGGGATCTTATTGAAAAAATATTATATAATATAAAGTTATTATGCTTATGATAATATATAAGTATGTACATTATTTTTATATAAACTAATTATATTTTATTAAAATATTATATACATGTATTATATACAAACTAATTAATATTATATAAAGTTACTATTAGATTGTTTAATATTTTTATATTAGCCAAATGACTTTATAAAGTCTAATAGCACATAAACGTCACATTAATTTTTAGGAAAAAATAAATGTCACGTTTTTTTTTTCTACATATGTTATTTAAGGTATCAACCTTAGTTTTAGTAAGGGCGGGTAGAAATGGATGCAGATCCTCTGCGCCCATCTGCGGTTCTTATCATCCTTACCGTCCATCAAACTTAGCACCTATCTCGAGACGGTATTTAAAATTATCATCCGCTCATTTGATCTATTTTTACGTATTTTTATAGAATAATTTAAACTATAAAATTATAGATTTTAATGTGCTCTACAAATTTATAATTAATTATTATTTTAAAAAAATCAAATAATATTTTAAAATAAAATCGGAAATTTAATTATCGTTTAATATATTATTTGATATTTTTTTAAAAATTAGTTAATTACAAAGTTATAGATCCTATTAAAATGGCCAAAATTTAGTAAATACATATTTACTATGCATCTTTAGACACTCATACCCCTATACTTATTTTTATGACTTTCATACCCCTTTACTATTAATTTGAGAACGCAATACTCCTTAAAAAAATTTAGGTGTTAATTACGCTGATGTAGCAGCAATTAAGTATTATTTAATATTATTTAATTATTATTTTTAATATAAACATGAGTATTTTGGTAATTTTTTAATTATTAAATCAATTTTTAATTTGCCACATCAGCATAATTAACACCTAAATTCTCTTCATTGGTATTGCGTTTTCAAATTAATAGTAAAGGAGTATGAAAGTCACGAAAATAAGTATAGGGATATAAATGTCCAAAGATGCATAATAAAAGAGTATTTACTAATTTTGGCCTATTAAAATTTACAACTTTATAATTTAAAGTTTTTTGTAAAAATGTTTAAAAAAAGATCAAATAAGTTACGGTAGTCATTACTTGTAACAGATATTTTATAAAAGGAAGACTTGTACTATAGTATAGGACAAGAGTTTAACCTTGTACTGCTGTTCACTTAGAAAAAAAAAAAGTTTTTATTTAGACCTTTTATAGAGGATGTCAAAAATTACAAAAAAATATTAAAAATTATTAAAGTAGTATTAATATGTTATTTTTTTAACATAAAATACTAAAAATTAATATCAAAATATCAAAAATTTACTAAATAATGTCAAAAATGTAAAGTATAGAATGTGTGTGAAGGTGTTAAAAAATATGATAAATATAATAAAAAATATCAAAGGACAAAGCACAAAATATTTTTGAGAGAATTTACGTGACATTAAAATAATATCAGAGAAATTACGGTGTAATTGTCCGTTTATAAAATTTTTGAGTGGCGGTCCGAGTACTAACCGCTGTGAATGCCGCCGGTGGATTGGAGGAACGAAGTGACAGCGGTTTTGACAAAGAGAGGTATCCACGGCCTACCGAAGATGTTCACAGCGAGACAGAAGACATGACGGAGGAAGGCTTCGCTACGGCAGAGGGTGAGCGCGAAGATGTTTCCCACAGCAAAGAGCGCCGGGCGGTCGTCGGCGTAGGAAAAATGGCCGGTGGAAGCGAGACCAAGAGCTGTTACGTTGAGCGCGAAGCTGAGTATGAACAGACGCTTGTAGACGGTGAATAATCCTCGGTCAAGTAGCATAACAGATAGTCGAGATTTTTTAGAAGCCGGTTTGGGCATTCTGATATGATCAGAAGGGTTTTGATTAGCAATCCCGGCTTCAACATCGTCATCTTCGTCAAGGTTGTCGCCGTCAGGGAGGACATCGAGGTCGCAGAAATGGCTGCTGGGTGGGCTCATCGACCTCGCGATAACGGCCAGGTCAGGTGAGACTGGAAAGACATTAGTGGAAGATGGTATTGCATGCGACGTCGATACCCAGCGGCTGCTATGGCCGCCATCCCGCGGCGGAGGAAGGACGGAAGAATCCTGTAGGGATTTCATCTCAAAGGCCACACCGCGGCAGCTTGAGAAATTCGGAGCCTCCATTAAGAAAGGAGGAGAGCTCGAGAGCGATGAATTAAACTTATTAGAGTGAATGATGGGCCTTTTATAGACGTGAAATGAGATTACGTGTATAGAAGCTAGTAATATAATACGGTATCAAAGTAGTTGAGTGTCATATGGCACCTCTTATAACTCACAATATGCCATATAATATTTCTATTATTTTACAATTTGACATGTGGCATATTTAAATATAATAAATATATAATTAATCACATAATTAATAAAAGTTTTTATTCAATACATATTTTTATTATTAATAATTTATTAAATAGAAAAATAATTATAATTAAAAATTTATTTACTTATATTAAATATAAATTATAATAATTTTTAAGAATTCGAAAGGTCATTTTCAAATACTCAATAATCTATTTATAGTTATATATTGTCAAAGTGGTAATTTTCGCGTATGTAATTTTATATTTATTTTTACTCTAATAACATATAATAAATATAATATAATATTTTAATAAAATAAATATTCAAAGAATTCAAAAGATTATTATTAAATTCTCAATAATTTATATATAGTTATATACAGTATATATATAGGGGTGATTAAAGTCGTAACCTTCAATATATAATTTGATATATTTTTGCTCTAATAACATGTAATAAATATAATATAATATTTTAATAAAATAAATATTAATTTATATAAAATCAATATATTTAAAAAAAAACTTTATCTTTTGAATATTATCTCATATATATATATATATATATATATAAATATAAAATTGAGTGGTCAAACAGTTGCACCATGTGGCATCTTAATGACTTTTGGTGTGTCATTGGTATTTTCTTTAAAAAGAAAACACATGGTATATTTATTATATGTTAAGAGTTTAAAATTCATGTAATTAATTTGAAAAATATAAAAAGGCTAAATAAATTTAAAAAAAATAATAATAACTTTATTAAATAACAATTAGTTTATAAAAAATAATCTACACGCATGCGTAACTATTAATATAAAAGTGATAATAATACAAATTTTATAATAAGATTATGTTAATAAAAAATTATCCATATTCTAAAACAAATTATGTATATAACTGGATATCATAATCATTTCACGTTATTCTAAAATAATTTTATTATTTTATATATAATAAGTAATAATTGTCTTACTCTAATAATATGTGATAAATAAAATAAAAACTTTAATAAAATCAATTATTAAATTTAATAATGAAATATAAAATATAAAAAAAAATTAATTTTATTATTTTATATTGATGATTAATATTCGTGTATCGTACGGGTGCAAAACTAGTATATATATATATGGTATGGTACTGAGGAGGACAGTAGAAAAGAGAGTCAATTTCTACAATACCGCAGCGTTGCGGCTGCGGCTCTCTGATTCAACCGATTAAATCATCAAAATAAACGGTGAGGATGCGATGTATCTCGTACGAATTTCAAAATTTTAACGTTTTATTTAATCTATTTTTAAATATATTTAGAAAAATATTAAATAATTAAATTATAAATTTTAAAATCATCTATAAATTGACTTAAATTTAAAAATAGATCAAATAAATTGACTTAAATTTTATATAAAATTTTATGATACGTATATGTTAAACAAACAACATAGATTTTAGCGACAGGCTAATCGTCTGTGGTTTAAGCCACGGACGATGCGTTACTCGTTGTTGGCAGATAATTACGATTTTTTTTTTTTTTCACTTAGGCAAAGATTCTGATAAATCATTTTGGTCAACTAATGTTAGGGATGTCAACTTCCATCCTAGAAAATTTATAGACAAATGTCATATCAACTCTAAATTCTTTCAATTAGTATAAATTAATCTTTAGATTTTCTAATTATTATTTAAATTTATAAAAAAAATTCTATCTCGATATTAGTGTTGAGCCATTTTACTATTACATAAGTATTTTTTTAAAAATCTTTCAATATAAAAATTATAGATTTTAATTAGATCTATAGTTTTCATTTTCGATATTTTTTAAAAAATATTTTTAAATAGGTATTTTAAGACTTCAAATTTATAATGGGTTTCAAAATCAATTAATCTGTTAAATTTAGAGTCTAAAAATATATGTTTAGAATTATTTTTTAAAAAAAATTAAATAAAATTTATAGATTTTATGAAAATCTATCACTTTTATGTTGAATTATTTTCTAAAATTTTTAAATAAATATTTTACGAAAAATTATGAATAAGTACTTAATTTTTAGAAAAGTTATTTTTTGACCATTTCGATTTTTATACTTAATAATAACTCCTTAATTTCAAATTACTTATTATTTAGCCCTTCTACATATAAAATTGACTCTAATACCCTTAACTGTTTACTAATTTTTTTGTTTAATTTTAAGAATACAACTTGATGACCGGCGCGACGTGATAAAAGAGAAAATTAGATAACAAAATAAGAACAAAATATGAAAATATGAAAAATTTACATTGACTATGGAAGACGATGCGCCAGACGACGACTAACAAATAAATAAGAACAAAATATGAAAAAAAAAAATTATGTTTGCCATGGCAATGGCGGTAGAAGACGGCGCGGCGGACGATGACTATGGAAGACGGCGCGGCGAAAAAAAGACGTAAGAGAAGAAGACTCAAAATTGTAAAATCTCATTAAAAAAAAAAATCGAAAGGATATTTTCGTCAGAAAATTAATTGAGTTAGTTATTAGGATTAAAATAAAAAAGGCTTAAAAATAGGGAGTAGTTATCAAAAATTAAATTTAAAGAGATTAAAAAATTATTTTTACCAAGTCAAGAGACCAATCCAAAATTTTCCAAATATTTTATTATGTTAAAATAACAAATAAATTAATAAAAAATTTATTTTGTCAATTTTAAAAATTTGAGGGACGATACGGAAGCGCCCCAAAAATCATATTGGGTGTAGGAGATATTTCTCGTTGGGATCGGTGATGGAAATGGAGTTTTATTCCACCACCTGCTCCCTACGGTGACATATAATTATTTAATATATAAAGTATACTATTTATTAAAATATTTATTATATATAAATATAATATATATTTATATTTATATTATGTTAAAAAAAAGGTAATAGAAATTTCTTCGTCTTTGACAGATCGGTAACTGGGGCACTGCGCCGGTTAACTGCTGCCGCATCTCAGCCGTCCATCAAGCCCAGTACTAAATTGAGATACAGTATAAAATTTTTGACAGCTCTTTGATATATTTTTAAGAAAAATTTTAACCTATAAATTATAAATTTGATGTTACCTACAACTTTATAGTTGAATATTTTTAAAAAAATATCAAATAGTATACTGAAATGATAATCAAAGTTCTAATCATCGTTTATGCACATGATTTGGTATTTTTTCGAAAAATGTTCAACTAAAAAATTATAAATTTTATCAAAATCTATAATTTTATAGTTCAAAATTTCTCGTAAAAATACTTAAAAGTGATCAAATAAGCCGCTGAGAATTTTATAAAGTACAGAATATTATACAAATTTACGGTAACTTATTTGACATATTTTCAAGTATTTTTACGTGAAATTTTGGAATAAAAAATTATAGATGTTGATATTATTTACAAATTTGTAGTTGATTATTTCAAAAAAATTCAAACTGTATGTCGAAATGTTTATCAAAACTTTGATTATTATTTCAAAACAAGGTTTGACATTTTTTGAAAAATATTCAACTATAAAGTGTTACATCATATTAAAATTTATAATTTTTTAATTTAAATTTTTTCGTAAAAATATTTAAAAATAGATCAAATAAACCGCCGAAAAATTTATAAATTATCTAAAAAAACGTGCTGGACTTGGACGGACGACGACGATCGAAGGCGCAGGAAGCGGGTGTAGAGGATCCGCATCCGGTAACTGTAGTCCTTTGAAATCCGGGGTTTTTGCGTATCAGCCCCCTAAGATTCAACCGTAACAAATTAGTCACTGAAAATACGTTTTCAGTAGCTGATTTATTTTTTTTATACAAAATCAGTCGCTAAAAATATATTTTCAGTAGCTGATTTACAAGCCCTAAAAATAGCAGGTCTGATACGCAATTTTCCGTTGAAATCCTAACTAGTTTCAGTGTGTCGTGTCAATTGAGTATAGTTTATGCTGTCAGCGGTCTAATAAAAAACATGTTGTTTAATAAGAAAATGACATAACAGTTGATTATTTTCCTTTTTTTTTTTTTTTTTTTGGGAGGAATTGTTGATTGAGATGGTTATTTGAATACGACAAAGTCAAACATTATTTCACATGAGCCTATCGACGGGATTCAATCAATATATCTTTCACTTTCACTTTCACATGATTAACTAAAAAATACTAGAAAATTTCCCCTTTTTTTTTTGTTTTTAATAATTAGCTGGTAGTGATGTAACAAATGACCAAATTTATAAAGTAAAAATAAAAAAAAAGGTGCAATCTAGACTAAGTTGACGTCGTAATAGAAATTACTTTTTTAATATTTTAATTTTTAAAAAAAAATATATAAAGAATGACACCTGCGATCGCTGTTGAATAACCTCGTTAGACATTTTGTAGATGCAGAACGTTTACTAACTATAATTTTTTAAAATCATTTTTAATAAATTACTATTAATAACTTTTTCTCTAAAAATATATATTAAAAATTACTACAAAATAAATAACACATTGAAATATAATAAATTTAATAATTGCAAATAGTAGAAGATGTATTTTTAATGTTTAAGAAACTATAAAAAATAACAAATATAAATATTGTTATTACACAAATACAACTTTTTGGATTGTCATGTAATCCAAATAATCTCCAAACTATCTCCATATATCCATTGTATATGCAAGTAAAAAAAGAAACCCAGACCTTATTTTGCACCACCTTTTAATCTTTTTAAGTTTTCCGGTTCTCAGTTCACATTTTTCTCACTTTCTTTTGGATTTCTTCTAAGTACATGACTTTCGTGTTTCGCACTTGTACCTTGAATTTTACCCGAATAAGAAATCCCCAAATTCTATATATGTTTGCATTTAAACCTTACTATTTATTTATGGGCTTTGCTATGTACTCCCAAGAAACCACACAATAAACCACACATGCTGACGTGGCACAATCAAGGCCACATATCACGATGGATATTTCTATAATTTTGATATTTTGTGCGAATCACGAGGGAGTTGTGCGGATCGCGAGGCATATGTGTGGTGGAGATTAATTTGTGTGGTTTGTTGGGTAGTTTATTGGGGGTGAGTAGTATTTTCCTTTATTTATTTCTTTCATTGGTGAAATAGTAGCTGACAGGGGCGGAGTGAAACTCCGGCGGCAAATACGATTAGGAAGACTAAAAGTCTGCCGTTTCTTATATATAACTATGCTCAACAAAATAATACCCAACAGCCTCATAGTCTAGTGGGTGGGGGGTTGGGTTATAAATCTACTAAGGGATAATTTGCTTTAGGCCCCTGGTTTCGAAAGTTATACACATTCAGCACCTGTGTTTTGCAGTATTCCAAATTAGCCCCTCTCTCGATTTTCGTGCTCTTTCGTTTCGACTATCGTATCAGTATTTTTTGGAAAAACTTTCTACATGAAATTTGTAGATTTTGATGAGACCTACAACTTTTATGTTTAAATTATTTTCAAAAAATACTTCTAAATAGATATTTTGATGCTCCTAAGTATTAACGGATTTTGGATCCGACCCGTTAACCCGCTGAAATTTCGAAGTCTCAAAATATCTGTCTAGAAATATTTTTTGAAAAAAATGTTAAACATAAAAGTTGTAGGTCTCATCAAAATTTACAACTTTTATGTTGAAAAGTTTTCCAAAAATACTAATACGGTGGCGGAAATGACATTACACGCTAAACGATGAGGGGCTTAATTGGAAATAGGAAAAGTGCAGGGGCTGAAACAGCCCAATTTTGCCCCTGCAGGGGCTGAAAAAAAACTTGCCCATCTACTAACCAGAGTTTGAATCTCTGGTTGACACTTTTAAAAAAAAAAAAAAAAAAAAAAAAAAATCTATTTAAAAATATTTTTTAGAAAAATTTTTAATATAAAAGTTATAGTACTCATCAAAGCACATAATTATAACTTTTTTAAAAGAATTTTTTACTATAAAAGTTATAAATCTTACCATAATCTATGGTATATATATATATATATATATATATATATATATATATATATATATATATATATATATATATATATATATATATAACAGCAGTTAAAAGCTCGAATGCAAATTAGGAGGAGTGGACTAAAAAAAAAGGTAAAAATGTGGGGGCTCTTCGGACATGTCTGATGAACAGTAGTTACTAATTGAACAGTAGTTACAAAATTATCCAACATGTAATCTGGTACTTACCATTGTAGGCGCAAAGAATCTCAATATTTATTTTAGCTTGCTTTTAGAAAATCTCAACCACAGATCGGGATCAGCTGTCGGTCTATCGCCAGTCTCATCGGAGCTCCTTTCTATTGATGCTCCCGAGCTCCATCAGTTTTCACAAAAAGGAAATGGATCAAGTTTTCAAAATGCGGTCGTACTATTGATATCGGTTTAGAATAGTGAGTTATACTATGCTATATATTTCTTTAATTTAAATATTGATTGTAATTATTAAATAAATGTGTAAGTTTTTATTATAATGATCATTAAGATCAATATATATTTTGAACATAAATTATATAATTTGTTATATTCTACAATCTATTGTCGAATTTTAGAAATTATAATGGAGTTAAAACTTAATTTTTACTTTATACTATAATTATATTACCAAATAGTATTTTAAAAATTGTTCATTGCATAAATCGTTTCGCCCCTCCAAGTTAAAAATTCTGGCTCCGCCACTGCTAGCTGAATCATCACTTCATATATACAAAGGAAACCACAGCTCTCAAGAGTTCCCCCATAATTTCTCTAAAAGTCAGAAAGAGCAAGAGCAAGAGCAAGATATATACCGCAAGAAATTATTCAAAATTTTATCCCTAAAATATTTGAAGTAAGTGGCGGAGCCACATAAGCGTTGGGGGGGGGGGGGGGGGGGGGGGTGCGAAGGTGGTGGTGGTGAGGGGCAATCGCCCTCCCCAATCCGCCGGCCTAATATCTATTTTATAATATTTTTTAAAAATAAAAGCTATAAATTTTGATGAAATCTATAACTTTTATATTCAAAAATATTTCAAAACATACTTTTATAATTTATATCTCATATTTTGAAAAAATTTTGAGCGCAAAATTTATATATTTCATTAAAATCTATAATTTTATATTAAAAATATTTTTAAAAAATATAAATATTTTTTTAGGATTTATGAATAGATAATACGAACATAAAACGAGAACAGAGTATCCGGCCTCCATTTATACTACCTCTATATTTCTAAAACATCAGTCTAAAAATTAAAAAAATTTCGAACTCCTGCATAGTCGATTTCCTAAAAATCACTATCTACTTGACTACACCAATTTCTAATTATTAAATTGATGCCGACAGTGTGCCAGTCGTCGACGGCTGCCATCTACCTATGTTTCAATTATTATAATTTATAATTTTCAATCATTACAATTTGCAACTGTATTTTATTATTGTAATTTTGTTGTCAACTATATTTTATTGCTGTTATTCTATTTTTGTTATTTTGTTGTTAGTTATTTTTTTATTATTGATGTCCTGACTGTTATAGAATTATGTATTTGAATTAGTCTTTGATGATGAATAATTTTTTATATAATCTCTGAATAAAATTTTTGTCGCAGATATTTTTCGCCCCCTCCGGAAATTTTGACTCTGCCACTGTTTGAAGTGAAGTATAATCACAAAAATTAAACTATAGTAAAAATGTTAAATGTCGTTGTAAATCTATGGACTAAATTCGTAATGTGGTCTTGAAAAGTCACGACACTTTATAAATTTTATTATTAATTTAAAAGACGCGTGAAAGTTAGAGGTTCACAAACTGCAACCCATGCGAACGACACTTTTGCATGGATTATTTGATTGTTACACCAGTGCAGTACGAAACATAGATAGCTAAAGCTGCGACCATGCACGACACGAAAGGAATTAATTTCACAAACAGTTAATGCTTCAGCAACAGGCTAGTATGAGTGTTGCTAGTACGGCGACGGTGGCGGGTATGGCTGTGGCGATGGGGTCTTAGGAGTTGGAGGGCAATCATGCGGTGGTTTCTCAGGGTGCCGCGGCTTATGGTGGTAACTCGGCGGCTTAACGTGGGTTGGCGTCGGCAACGGTTTGCCATATGATGGAGGATGGCCATGTTTTGGCGGTGGCTTCTTCTGATGTGGCGGGCAAGGCCGTGGCTTGTGAGGTGACGGCAGCGGCTTGTACGATGGAGAAGGCGGCGACGGTGGTGGTTGACTGCTGTATGGTGGTGACGGTGGTGGCGAGTATGTTGGTAGTGGCGGTGGCGGGGAGTATGCAGGAGGTGGCGGCGGTGGGGAGTACTCCTGTGGTGGCGGCGGCGGCACGGTGGAGGTGATGGAGAGGTGATGGTGGCGGTGAGCACGGAGGAGGTGGTGGTGAGTATACCGGTGGAGGCGGCGGCGGTTGGTATTGTGGGGGGGTGGTGAATATTGCGGTGGTGTGATGGTGAGCTTGGGAGGTGGCTGACCGTACGAGGGGGATGGTGGCGCGGGCAAGGCTTTGGCGGCTTTTGTTTCGGTGGTGCCGCTTCTTGGTGCTTAGAGGGCTCACAGCGGAGCACCATACCTCCGGCGGCTTTGGGCCATATATCACTGAGCTGTTGATCTCGTCAGCCCTAGAGCTACTAGATTGCTGAGCGAGAATTCACTCAGCATAACAGTAGAACAAGAGCTTCCATGCAAACCCAACCCTAACCTCTTAGTCTCGCCATCGTTGCCAACTCAAGTGTAGCTGACTGACCAGGGGATGGAGTACTATTATAAGCAACGAGCAAGTTTAAATAAACCAGCTTTACGGAGGCGTTCTTTGACTGGTACGAGTAGTATATCATTAGAAAAAGAATGAACATATGAGTTCCTAATTTACATTTATATCTTATTCTAATATAAGTATTGGATATATAAATTAGGGTGTAGTAAATAACAAAAGAGTATAAAATTATACACACAAAATATCATAAAAACTAGAGAGCAAGGTAAATAACATCAGACATGCGATTGCTAGGTTACTTACCTACATCTAGTGGTATGCATCAAAAAAGAACTGGTGGAGTCCAGGGCAGATGGTTGGAATTTTACTCATGAAGTTAAGGTATCAGATTCGAATCCAGTAAACGTATCCGTAAAGGTGTGGAAGAATTATTTCATTGCATCCCGTAGAGAGTAACATAGATTTTCGCCTGCTCATATAAAAAATTAGATCTTCTCGGTTGGTGGATATATGAATCGTAAATTTGTTACGATGATCGTACAAAAAATAGACAAGTTACGGATAAAATTTTACACTAATTTCAAAAAAAAAAAAAGAATGATGGAAGTCAGTTACGAACAGTAACTGATATTCAGGGAAAGAAGTCCATGTGTGGGAAAATGCAGAAAAGGGGCCCGGTTGCAGTCGACGACTCGACGCTTATTCGGTTATTCCTGACAAGTTACAGACTTACAGGCCGGTGCTTGGATTCTAGCATGGTGGAAGTGGAGACTCTGCCACAAAAAATCCAGCAAGTTAGTAAACTGCATTTTCTGCTATATTAGATTGTCTGTGATTGTAAACATATGCTGCGTATTTGATATAATTCTAATATTGTCTTCTTTGATGAAATAACTCTAATCCTTTTTTTTTAAAAAAAAGAATAGCACCTGAAGGATAGCACCTGAATGGTAGTGTTGAGCTTTTTCAAACACGAGGGCTTACAGCAGTTTTAACCCTGAATGGTCATAATTTTTCTCTGAAAGGTCATCTTTTTATATATATTTTTTTTAAAAAAAGTATCCTCAATCCATTCTCGGAATGGGTATGATGCACAAACAGATTCGAAAACTGTGATAAATAAGAAGTGTAAAAAGTTATGTACTTTTTTTTTAGGAAAAAAAAGAAATTATTTCGATTTATTTCATTCACTTGATATATAAAATTCACCATGCAATTATAAATTACGCACTTCGGATGCGAAACAAATGCACATCCGTACTACTACAACTATAAAAACTAGAATGAGATTTAATATCACGTCACATTTGCATATCATTGACTTGGCTACTAGTTTGGTAATGGCGGTCATATCATGATGATGGTGGGACGGCGAGCCTCACTCCGACTTTGGTGGTGGCGACTGATCGCATGATGGTGGTGGACGCGAGTACTGCGGTGGTGATGGGGAGGCGAGTATTCTGGCGTTGGAGGGGGCTGACTAGTAGGCGGAGATGGCGAACATCCCGGTGGAGGTGGAGGAGATAGAGGCGGAGGTGAGCATGCAGATGGAGGAGGGGAAAGAGGCGGCAGTGTTGGTGGTGGAGGCATGTATATTGGCGGAGCAGGTGGTGGTGAATATGTTGGTGTCGGAGGCGGCGGGGTGAATATTCTGGTGGTGGAGGGGACAGTGGCGGAGGTAGGTATACAGGTGGTGGAGGGGATGAAGGTGGAGGCATGTATACTGGCGGTACAGGTGGAGGTACATATGCCGGTGTCGGAGGAGGCGGCGGCGAATATTCGGGTGGTGGAGGGGACAGTGGCGGAGGTGAGTATACAGGCGGTGGAGGGGATGAAGGTGGAGGCATGTATACTGGTGGCGAGGGGGGAGGCAGATACTCCGGTGGCGGACATCCCGGTGACGGCGGCGGCAGTGATATCTGTGGTGGCGGGTTTTGCGGCACCTTAGGGCACCCAAATGGCAAACACCACTGGGGTTTAGGTTTAAGCCACCAATGCTGGGGCCAAATCTTCCTGTTGACCACGGGGTCAACATAATCCCCAGCATTTACATTACAAATTTTTAGTACACAGATCAACAAAATCAGCCATAAAACAAAATTTAAAACAACCCTCTCCATTTTTCTTCCCGTCTTCGGCACACAACAGTAGATATATATATATACAAGGGAGGGAGAAACAGCAAACATATTTAAAGGCATTCATTTGTTGCTCCATTACAAATTTGCTTGGAGCCAGCTACAATTTCTTGTTTTCATATGACTTGCATTGATTACATATAACGGATATGTATGGTAAAAAATAAAATTTCATGAATATCTAACTGTATACATCGCGAGTTAGCGGTGCACTTATTGGAATTTATCCAATTCAGTGTATTGGTATGGATTCAAATCTTACTAAAAATAGGAGAAAAATACCTTCCTCCCTCCACGAGCCTGAATAAAAACACCGCCTGAAGAAAAAAAAGGTGGTGCCAGGAGTGGCGTCGCGTTTGCCTAACTACATACATTGTAACCATGATAATTATCCTCGATGCATAGGGCCGGGTTTGAAAACTCGGGTCGGCTCTTTACCTGTTACTACCGTATTTTCAAAAGTTTTGTTTTTTTTTTCTTAACTGCAGCATTAATAAACGCTTGTTTTGAAGTTAATTAATATTATTACTGAAAGTGTAAACCAGCTTGTTCTGCAGAATAGCAGAGGCAATTTGGAACTTCATAATTAATTGATTTTCTTGTTATTATCTAACTTAGCACGTGTGGATTTAATGCCACGTTTTGCTTCCCTCATCTTTTAACACACAGAAAAATGCCAATTTTTGGACGGTAAGGAAAATATATCCGCCGTACGTATACTACATATCTTATTTCTTTAATTTTGTATTCAAATATTGATAATAAACAGAATATAAGACACGTTTTATTAATTGGAGCAATGAGATAAAAATCAGAACTGAAACATAAAATTTACATTTGTTGTTACCTGCTTCTAAAATTTGGCCCTTAACTATCTCTGCTGACAAATCCAGCACTTTCCTCCTCCATTTCGTTTTTTGAATCTGTGTTTCCTGCGGCAGCCGAGGCGGTGTTTGTTTTAGCTAAAACACGGAGGCATGCCGCGAAGGCCACCATGCTGCCGTTGTCGCCTCTTTTACCCTTAAAAATAATTAAAAAAAGGAAAAAACAAATTGTTTGATGTTTTAGGTTAAGGATATTCCTACTCTATTCATACATCACAATTTCGATGCAAAATAAATAAATTAAAAGAAAAAAAAACAAAGACTAGCATTCATGAACTTGAAAATCTACATCATCTTGCAGGGATGAGTTGAAAAATACTGAACCAAGAACTGCCATTAAAACAGTGAAGTGTACAAAAAACAAAGCCTTGCCGAAATCCTTGTAAGCCGCAATACTCCTGCTTATAACCAACCATGTGTCATAAAACATGTAGATAAATCTAGAAACATAGACACAATGCTAAGCAAATTGGTAACCACAACCTGGAGATTCAAGAGAGCCCATAAAATATCTAAATGAGGTAATATAGAGCTCAAACTTTGGGATATCTACTGATAATGAGCAAAGCAGCTCTAAATTTTGAACGTACGTCGATGATGAGCAAAGCTGGTCCTCCAGCATGCATGTGCCACAGTGTATGTACAAAGCTGAAGTTTCATAAATCACCTGAGTACACTTCCTGATACCAGAAAAAAAGAGAAAAAGGGTAACACACGGCACTTTGCCAATGATAAATATGGGTCTCTAGTGTACATTCCGCTGCACGATGAGAGCACCAAATCATCATAACACAACATTGGACCATTATTACCATCTCTTTGGTCCAAATCAGTCAAAATAGATAATTTAATACTCTGTTTCTGCAAAAGATATCTTCAACAGGCCAACAACCAACGATCCTGTCACATTTCATTGAGTTAGAATCATCGGAAGAATTGAAATTATGTTGAACTGATTTCCACATGTTCAAATAATGTTGGACTTGTCATTTAAACATGTGGCGGAGAGGATTCCACCTCACATTACATATTTAGTTAAACAAAAGATCTAATTTAGAGCACATAATTTAATAGGCACTTAAGACGGGAACTTGCAAATAAACTTGATATGCGATTCAAGATGATTAGATTAAAGTATACGTACTTACTCAGAGAAAACTAACATAACATCATAAATAAAGAGCCAATAGTCACAAAAGTGAATAACATAATAAACGAAAGTTAGCTTACCAATATTTGTGATACTTGATAGACTGGGAAAAGATGAGGCGCATGGTAGGAAAAGAAAAATAAGCAGCAACAATAACAATAACGAATTGAAGAAAAAGACTTATAGTGGTACTGGCTAGTATTTTAATTTAGACCTGTGTATATTCCTATTAAGGAGCAGGTCGAATCCTTGATTTTTTTTTTCTCTTCCCTGCTTTCCCCTTAAGTTGGGGGCTCACCACTTTATAAGGCTTACTCGGCACGCACATGCACGTCTTGTCTGCGTGATATAGAGGACCTCTCCAGGTCTTTGACAACACTAATACCATGCACAAAAGCACAAGCTAATTCTTACTCAACAATATTACTTTGATAAAACTGATACTATGCACAAACAAACAAGCTAATTCTTACCCAACAACGTCAACTTACATCGTTGTAGCACCATTATGCAACCAAAAGATTAATTTTCAGATAAAGCACTTAAAGTGGAACTGCATTTTTCCAAGTTACAGCCCTTCATAAAGTAATTCTCAGCTACATAGATGTCACCCGTAACCAAACTAGTTCATTCATATAGGTATTAAAATGCACTAATTTTACATATCACACTAGAGCATGGAGATCAAATTGACTACATAGAGTCAGGATAAAGATGGTGTCTTTAGACAATTATTTCATTTGGAAATACATAAAATGTTTTTAATAACAGAAGGCAAGATCCAACCGGCCTCATTTATGAATGATAGCCCTACACAGACATGACGCTCCAAAAATTGAGTGTAAGTTACTACATTAGAGGATTAACTCCGGTAGGGTAAGTCACAAAAACAATATCAAACGGATAGTACAACTAGCAATGCTGTGGTGCAGCCTAGTATCCAGTTGAATGTGTGCGCACTGGCAACCCTCTATACGGGAATAGAGTGGTAGACCGAATGAGCCATACTAATAATGAAATTAACACGTAGAAGTTGAATAATTTATTAATTTAATACTCTTCTGCCTTTTTTTTTTTTCGTGAAAAGATCGGAACTATCAGGAATGAGCATTTAACCCACATTTGGGGCCAACCTTTGTGATATGGCTAATCCATATCATAAATGATAGGCCGATCCATATCATTAATGAGAGGCCGATCCATATCCTTAATGACGTGGATGGTCCATATAAATGTGATGACTTCTCTCATCAACAGTTTGACAAATAGTCGAAAGCCTCAATGAAATTGCATTTCCTACTATATATAATAGATCTCTAAGGAGTGATGCAATCGATTAATATATAATACTTGTACACAGTGGCATTCAAACATTTCAAGCAATACAATCAAATATGTAAATATATGTGATAATGTCCACTTTCCACTTTAGCTTTTAGGTTATTAGGTACGGTCACTTTAGTTTTTCTATATAGCCTTTCACATGCTGTAAATCTCATCTCACAGCTCGATTATTGATCAAATATTATAACCACATTTCCGATGCTAGTTGCATCAAGAGCATCACTTAATAATCAGAATAGCGAAGCAAACAAAGAATGATTAGCAAATCCATGTTGATACAACCCAAATGAAAAGGTCACGGAGTGGTTAGTAACTTATAAGGTTTGCGTCAAAGATGCTGCAAAATAATACTAACCTTTTGATTCGTAAAAATGAAACCAACCGAAGTGACCATCATATTTTGTTTGACATAATTAACTTTGATTTCTTCTCAGCAGGCTTAAGAATTTGAAAGGAGCACATTAAGGTTTCATCCACGCTCATCATTGCACCGGCATTATCAAATTCACCACAATAGTTTGGAGCAGAGAATATTGTAACAAGTTGTCTATTAGCGAAAAATTCATAACCATCTTCAACAACCTAGGACCATGAATCTAGATAAGAAACAAATGATAAGAGACACTAATACTTTCATGAGAGTTGAAATAGGAAATCACCTGATGGGCACGACAAACGAGGTCCAAATCATTCTTAGATAAAAATTCTGTTACCTTTTACGCACTATGATACACCTCTATCATTCATACCCCCCATCAACCTCTCTACCAGGATCAGACCAAGTAAGTCGCAAAGTAACCCGGTATCTGGAACATCAGTTGGTCGACTCAAATTCTTTATTTGATCCAAGTTTGTCAAATCCGGTGAAAGTCCCCGTGCATGCATAATATTTTATCATCTATAAGAGCAGCTACAGGTAGGCAGTTAAAACAATCTGTGAAAACTCTCCATAGTCTCACATTGAATCGACGTTTGCATTCATCATAGAACCATATATTCTGTTTATTGAAGCACATTCATGATTTCCTCTTAAAAGAAAGAAGTTCTCAGGATATTTGATCTTATAAGCAAGAAGAAGGCATATTGTTTCCAAGCTTTGCTTTCCTCTATCAACATAATCACCTAGAAACAAATAATTAGCTTCTGGGGGGAAACCACCGTACTCAAAAAGCCTCAAAAGATCACTGTACTGGCCATGGATATCACCTGAAGTTTTTAAGAAAAACCGTGAGAAAGAGAAGATAACCAACCATAGAGGTTGTTAGCAAATGAGAGGTGACGGTTATGAAATGAAAAAGAATGAGAGACCCATGGTTCAACAACAACCCAATGAGAGATCATGAACATAAGAGGTATGATGAAGGTAGGATGTAAGCAGCGATGTCCCAAATGAAGCTGCTTTCCAAAGAATGCGAGCCATCGTTCAAGTCCCTAACCCTAACAAGAATAGCAAAATAATGCTACAAATGCTTATTCATACTCAAATCATTTGACAAAATGGGACAAGTTGCTTCTACATGAATGGACATGTTTGCAAAAATAAACACAAATTGGACGACCAAACACAAATTTGTCCGAGATTCAAACATGAACTTGCGAAGATACTACAACTTGCAATAAACCAATTACATAACAATGAGATGAACAAGTTGAGGTTAAGCATAACTAGCTCGGGCACCTGTTGACACTATACAAATCGACCTCACGCGTGGACCAAGCCATGTCAAGCTCGAGCTATGCCCATCAAAAAATTCCAAGCTGGCGGCAGCTTGCAAGCTTAATGTAATATGTCAAAACTTGTCCAATTTTGGTGTTGGGTCTAGATAGGTGAGGTTAGCTTGGCCAACTTGTTTTTACCTCTTATATGAATACCCAAACTTCCTCTTTTAAAGGAGAATTTCATGAGACTTCAATGGCTATGCGAGCAGAACAAGCATCCACTTAAAATTTGGAAGAACCAGTTTTTCTCACATAACAAAGAAACGACGATCATGAGATCTAGAATGGATTCACAAAATACCATTTACTTTTTAGGCACATTAAGGAATTTTGTTAAAAGCAAAACTGAAGTTAAAGGCTTTGAGCACAATTTATTTGAAATAATGACTTTATCTTTAGGCTTGAGATTCACTCATTTACCGAAGGACCCAAAGAAAATGAGGTGTGCACAAGATGAGCTAATTATTTACGCCTAAATATATTACATTCATAACCTTATCATCCATTATGTCAATCCCTTGAGGTACTTCAATAACATTCCGACCTATAAATAGATTTTTCCACTTAACCTTGTTGGACTCCAATTAGACCACTCTACGAAATGTCATACGAAAAGCAGCTGATCAATCTAGATTTCTAAACGACCCAAATGAAAATTGACTTGGCAGTAACTAACCAACCTGGATTTTTGACAAATGTCAATCTAGCCAAGGGTCAATAAAAAACGCCTTAGGCTAGTTATTTGATTAACTCTATAAACTCAAATTATTTCAAACTTTCGCTACTTAGTTGCAAAGGTTTCCCATCCACTACCACATAAAGATTGAGCAATCATATTTCCAACCTCAAGGTTGGGCTAATACCTCCTAGTCTCACACCAACAAGGGGAAGACTAACGAACTAAAAACTTCAAATCCAAATGGGTCGTACATCTAAAGTTTTTATCCTAGTGTTTTCTAACTACTTTTTACAATTCTCTAAATTCCTATTTTTACAGCTATTTAACAATTGTATGATTCATACTAAATAAAGAACATTTATAAAGTGTATAATAACGTTGCCATCAACAAAGACTCCATATTTTAAATGGCATGATTAGACGATGTAGCTCATATCACCTCTAAAACTGTGAGCACATTATTGCCTCATAGATGACAGAAGGTCTCATTCTACAAACACTAATAATTCCACCTCAAAGGCTTCTCATAGTCAGCCTTGTCATTCACAATGCAGGCTCGTTCTTATAATCAAAACACTGGGTAAACAAGTCAATTCTTGGATAAGAGACAAGACGATTTCGGGTTCTCCTGGAATGTAAGTTCTTTTGATCAGCCAAGATGTGCACAATTAATGGCACAACCAGCAATAAGTGATATATCTTGTTGATAATCTTCTAAAGAAGAGTTGAGTGTCATATTAGGAGTCAAAAACTTACTCCATAAATAATAATGACCATCACGCCATCTATCTTCAGGATACAATGCATTCATGACAATGATATCTTATGCTCTAGAGTCCACACAGCACAAGACTTCCCTTTTGAAGCTCCAAATTTTTATAAATGACAACAACTTATCTAGTTTAATAACCTCATCATAGACTTATGAATGACTCGTTTACCAAACAGCTTGAAAAGAAGGTAGCCAAGCTCAAGGTAAGCCCGACTGCCTATGAGTAAGCATGTCAATTTAAACAACTGGTAAACAATTTCCAATAAGTTAATGGTATGAGTAAACTCAAGCAAACAAATTTATCAAATAGATAAGGATCCTAGATTTTTAAAATAGTAAGAATGCAACACTGGAGATCTACCTGTTATCGATCGGCAGCAGTAATTTGGCATGTCAATTGCTAGTTCTACAAATTAAGTTAGATTCTCTACAAATACTTGGGTATTTTTTTGTTATGCAACTTACTACTTAGCACAGACTGTTTTAATGGCCGATCAGTTGTCAATGTTGATTGGTTACTTGGGTGGCTATAGAGAACCGATAGAATTATTGTTCTTTTACTCTGCTTTTTCTTTTTCTTTCTTTTTTTTTTTCTTTTTCTTTCTTTTTTGGTTGGCACTGGGAAGCCTGTTTAAGTGGGTTGTTTAGGATGTGCTAGGTTGTAGAGGGCGATGGCAGGTGATCATAGATAAGAGGATGGTTTAACCCAGAAAGTCGAGCAACGAGTCAACTAGTAAAGTCATATGCACAAGTACTACTCATCAACTGCTTTCGAATTATCAAATACACCAAATACAAATTGATCACCAAACACAGCAATCCGACGAAGATACGACGTACAATTAGAATCTGAAAATTGAGATGGAGAGGAGTTCAGGGTTTTACTACCGCAAATCTTGATAGGGGCTTCGAGCTCTAAGAGAACTGGCTGAGAGAGGAATATATCTCTCGAAATAACGCAGAGCTGGCGGATCTCCGCCTCCGACAACAGCACCTGCCTCCCCGGTCGCGCATGCCGAACTTCTAGAAGCCGCCGTATGATATCATCCAGCAATAACGGATCCACTGCTGCTGCGCCGACATTTTCAGATTCCTTACAATTCGAAATCCGTGTCAAATTGATTTCAGATTGAACACAATTTGTGGCGGCAGCGACGGCGACGGCGACGGCGGCGGCGGCAGCGGCCGAGGAGGGCAGATGGGAGAAAGGGTATATTAAATGTAACAAGAAAAACAAGTCCAATATTTGTTAGTATTTAATGGGGGTGATACATATCTAGAAATATTAATTAAATAGAGCATATCTATCTACGAGGTGTCTGCAAGTTTGATACCGCATGAAATGACGTTGTGTTGCATTATATTTCTGTACAATAGCAAATTTTTTACGTATAAAAATTAATATTACATTTGTTGTTATCTAAAAATATTATACTTTCACGAGAATAAGTTAAAACTCAACAAAGGTTCATATTTTTGAGAATTCTTTTATTTGATCACTTCAAAACTACCAAACTATTACTCAGGTTAGTATTACCACTTTAATCGACTTTGTTAAATATAGAAAACGAATTGTGTACTTTTTATTTGGGCCAAACTATTTATACTCTTAGTTATTTATTACAATTTAGCCACCCTTATGAACGCGTCTTACCTCTGTTCATAATGGCATCCATGCAGCTAATGGTATGCTGATATGTCACGTACATGTCAAACCAAGCTGGCATATCACGTAGTACAAGTACATGTCGGCAAGAGAGAGAGAGAGAGAGAGGCATGAATAGTAAGAAATAGCCACCCAAGCACCACCACCTCCACCTCCGCCGCCGGAGGTCCGCCACCACCTGCCGCTGCCTAACGTATCTACGAAGAGCTTGATTATTGGAGCAAGTTATGGAGCTGCACTAACTAAATGTTCTATCATCTATGTGAAGGATAGATAAATGTTACAGGAATAACACATCTCATTGTAGCAGTAGTTACTTATTCGCAATATCGAGGTCATGTTAACAATTGTTTAAATAAAAATTTAATAAACACAAGATACATCGCTCAGACGTGCTTGTGAAATGACATGAATAATAACATGATAGCAGCCACCTACAATAACAATAGTTCACCTATCATTAGATAGAAACCAACAAAAATATCAAAAATATTGTGATAATCACACCTCCACTGCCACCAAAATCCAAGAAAAAAAAAAAAGTGAAGTCAGAATATAATCTACTCATGATCTAAGATGATAAACAGTCTGTAAGATCTCAGTAGTCGTTCTTTCATAATGCCTAGGTTGAACAGCAAGCTCGCTTGGTATTTGCACCGGAATCAGCCACATTGATAGTCGTCCCCTGAATCGGGGGCCCAGCCGTAGCAGCTGCTTCCTGGGCAGCAAGGGCCTTCTTACTTATAATATGATAGATTTCTGTCAAAATAGTCTGGAATGCCTTCTCGACGTTAAGGGCTTCTAAAGCTGAGGTCTCCAGGAAGGAGAGGCCTTCTTTTTCAGCAAAGGCTTGGGCGTCTTGCTCTGGGACCGCTCTTAAATGGTTCAAATCAGCCTTGTTGCCTGCCATCATGATAACGATGTTGGAGTCCGCGTGGTCCCTGAGTTCGCGGAGCCACCTCTGTACATTGTCGAAAGTCTGCCTCTTCGTAATGTCGTAGACTAGTAGGGCCCCTACAGCACCTCTGTAGTACGCGCTCGTGATAGCACGGTACCTCTCCTGGCCAGCGGTGTCCCATATCTGTGCTTTGACTGTTTTGCCCTCGACCTGTTCACATGAATTACATTTATTTATAGCTCACCGCAGGTGATCAGACTTGGCAAATAACACATTAGCTGTTGCAAAGAATGAAGTTGTGAACTACTACACGTCTTGGAAAATTTGGACAAGCACATGATTTTAAACAAGGGAAAAATCAAGATTAGCATATCAATAGAAGCTAAGCAATAATTAAAACAAAAAAAGTAGCGTCAGCTAAGCAGTAAGATGATGTAGCAAGATTAGCAAATCAATAGAAGCTGAAAACATTATAATCATCCTCAGAAAATCATCGTGACAGCTCCGTGAAGAATTTTCTTCGGCTTGGAATTTTTCATGTGATTTTAGCGACCATTCTGGTGGTTCTTGTTACTCTTACACATGATGTGGAGAATGGGTTTACATTGACGAACAGGGACCAATTCGAACAATTCCTAGCGCATAGATCGATACCAGCTGAATCCCGGCTCTTCACTTTCGTGATTACTTGCCAGATAAATTAACAAAATGAAAAATCCCTACCATCCATAGCAGACAGCTTAAACCAAATACATCTTATAAGGTAAATGATCGCACACTAACAACGTTTTAATTGCCGCCTCCCCTAGAGGGGATAGCGATCAAAGTCAACGAAATATAACTACCTTCCATATAGATGTAATTTATTTGATTAAGTAGAAAACCTTACCCCCCAACTATCCATTCCTTCTGGAAGATGACAAGAGAGCCCAACAGAAAGCACATTCGTTTCATCTAAGCCAAAACAAACTGATACTAAAGAGCTACATAAACTGATTGCACAAGTTGGCATTGAAATTATTCCTTTCTCAATTGAATTTTGAATATTAAAACCACTTTTAAAGAGCTTATATATCTTTAGGGAATAAAAATACCTACAGAAGTAAATAACTGCATGCTTTGGTAAATCATGTAAGCTTTACAGAGCTTAAACTCCACCACAATATCTTATGATCCACTTTATTAGCAATGCAAACGATCGATTTTTTTTTAACTTGCTCTTTCATTGAGCAACAAAGTTTTCAGTACATTAACTGTGTACACAACAGACATTTTAAGTACAGGAATTGGTTATAATAAATCATGACTCTGGCGTTGCCAGCAACATGACGGTCACATGTTACATATCTAACATGGAGATTTCATTTCAAACATCAACATCTCACATTAAACTATATTCTAAACATTAACTTAAATGAATTCACATAAGCAATCATAACCTTCACCTCCAATAGTTTATATCCAAATTCTGATTCCAATATATGGCCAATTATTATCAATCATAAACTGATAAATACGACATAATTTATCAATTAGAATGAAAATGTAAGCACTACTTACATCAACCAGAAGGAAGAAACAAAGAGATGAAGATCTAATCAAGAGAGAGGGTTGACCTGAAGAGTCCGGGTGGCAAATTCAACGCCGATGGTGGATTTGGACTCAAGGCAGAACTCGTTGCGAGTGAAACGTGAGAGAATGTTGGATTTCCCGACACCGGAGTCCCCAATCAGCACGATTTTGAAGAGATAATCGTACTCGTGATCTACCCGATGTCCCATCTCTTCGTCTAGTTGTTGAATCTGCAATAAATTCGAGATCCAATACTCAGGATGCGCCAAACTCGTAAAATAATAAACCAAAAAGCTTCTTAAAATAGAGATCAAAACCTAAATAAGAGAAAAAAAAAGCAGCCAAATCGAACTCATTCTAGCTCGCAAATTCGGATCAGAACTAGAACTAAAATAATATATGAATTTATTGGATATAAAATTCGTTACGCTGAGAAACTCATAAAATTCGGATCTAAAAGGAAAAAAATATAATGTCCGCCGAATACGGCTTGAAACACGGAAACTGAGTAGAATCGTCAACGAATGGAAACAAAAAACAAAGAAACAAAAACCTGCTGAGAATCCACGACTGCCAGATCAGAACGCATCAAACGAGCAACTACAATACCTAGACCAACAAATTCACCGAATCGAATAGAGAAATCCAAAAATAAATCAAAGAAATCATGATCCAACACATATCAAAGGTTCTAGGAATGGATTGCATACCTTGTGCAAGATCTAATCGGACAACAAAGTAGCTCTTCAATGATTTCGAAGGTCGCGACTCGAAAGAATGGCAAGTTGAAAATCGATCGATCGATCGATCGATCGAGAGAGAGAGAGAGAGAGGGAGAGAGAAATGAGGGGCATTCGAAACCGCCCGCGGTCTTTATATTCGTTCCATCAAGTGAGCGAAATAAAATAGATTAAATATACTTTTTGTTTTAGTGTCGAAAAATAAAAAATCACATGTATTCATTCACCGAACCGAACCAGCCCGATTGTAAACCTTGCCCCTGATTCTACTTAATCGGTTTGGTCGGCCGGGGTTTTTTCTTTTTAATATATTTCTATTAAATTGCCCTGAATGACGATATTATTTTAACTTTTTTTTTTTGGGAGTTTAAAATGTTATATTTTGTCAATATTAACCGTCTATGATAATGATATGTTGCTTTAGCTCCTTTGAAATCAATTGAATGAATGGACATAAAAAATGAATGAATAATATGAATATGGCTTTTGTAAATCTAAAAGAATTGTAAGCAATAAGTTTTTTTTTTTTTTTACCCTTACTTCTTCGGACTAGCAGTTAGAGAGAATATTTACTTGTGTATCGTACATTTGGTCAATTATTTAAGAAACTAGTTTGGCACCCGTAATGCATGGACATTGATTATATATGATAATAATATTAAAAATTTAATTATTTATATTTTTAAATATTAATATAAAATAATAATTATTTTTATTAAAATATAATATTTTATTTATTATTTGTTATTACAGTAAGAATTAATTACACACGGTATACATAAAAATTATTTAAGGCATGCTCTAAAATTGCTCAAATTCAATAGCAAAATGTTTCATATTCAAATTCTAGTGTTACTGCCTACCTTTTTCCATATTTCAATTCGGTTTACTGAGACCAAACAATTTGGTAATCTCGGTTCGGTTCGATTGGGCCAAAACGATTCAGTTGGATTCGGTTCGGTTCAGCTCACTGACCCGATGCTCATCCGACCAGCTAGATAACAACGAGTGTACAGCGAGCGGGGCCACGACGACACGAAGGTGTGTAACAGCTGGCGCGTTTCATGTTGTCAATCCGGGCTGGGTGGGCGCAAATATTCATCATTATTTTCATTTCAAAACTAAAATAATAATCCATTTACTTTAATAATCCAATTAATAATTGATATATTTTAATACATAATTCTTCTCTTAATCTAGATGTGGTCGAAAAGACAAAATTGTTTATATTATCTCATAACTCACCAAAAAATGTTTAAATAACAAAGTTGTTTTGATATTTAAATTTTTTTAAATTAAATTTAGTGATAATAAACAACATGGCCAAGGAGAGAAAATCGGATTAAATCTATTTTAAGAGCGTTGCTAAATTATACAAAATTAGTTTTGAAGTTGTATCCCACTTTGATTTTTTCGGTCAATGGATTTTTACTGCCAAATTCTGTAACTTAAACTAAAAAAAAAAAGATTTTTGGATAAATTTTGGAATAAAAACAATTCTAGTAATATAAAAGATAATTCGATTAGAGCAACATTGTCAGCCTCGCACGGTGCTAACTTTAATTTTTATTATTAGAAGTTCTTACAATGACTCGAAGTATATTCTGGAGGTTAAATATGGAAAGGGTTGTGTACCAGTTTCTTTTACAAAATGTATAAATTAATTTTTAAAAATAAAAAAATTATACAGTAACGATCGCATGCTGTCACGAAAGGTATTTTTATATTTTCAGTAATTGATTTATACGATATCTGAAAATAGAAAGCTGATATGTAATTAATCATTAAATGTATAATTAGATTCTATCCGGATCTCCATTGGATCCAACTTTTTCTACTTTTCTTAACGATGCGAGCAATATCTATAGATACCTATTCGCTGTTCTCAAGAGAGCTAGAGAGAATTAGTGTAAGACTATGTGAAAGCTCGGACCTTGAGAGAACGGAAGAGAGTGTTGTATTTCGGCGCACCTTTTACTTTTAGTGTATTTTTTTTTACTAACTACATACAATATGTAGTTTTACCTCATCCTAAGTAGAGGGTTTTCATAGAAAAATTTCGTGTGTTCATTGCTCGCGCTTCTTCCTAGCCGATCTCAACCTTCGAGCTCGATCATTTTTATTGCCATAGTTTGTAATTAAAATTTAGATTGTAATAGATGGATTGGACTGTGATTGAGACGTGGTCATGAACCATAAGATGGAGAAGGTGTGGATATCTTACTTCCCATAGTGTAACCTACATAAGCAACACTTTTTTTTTCCAAAAAAAAGGCACGCAAATTGTGTTACTAGCAGAAACAATCTTTCGGGCGTATAGCGCTCCTGTCCAGAGCGAAGAGAAGGGAAAAAAGCGCTGCCGAAGCGGCATGATCAAGCTTCTAATGCTGAGCAAGAATAGAGCATGTGTGCATTTTGCGCCCACAGAATGTTTGTGGGTAAAGAGTGAGCTTCTGATATGGGATCTAGCGCATCCAGCAGGGCGAAGCAGCGTTCCATTCTTTTCGGAGGCAGGGCTGTCGGAGCTAGTGGTCATTGCTCGAGGGCTGTTTTGGCATGTTGTTCATTCTCCGAAGTTCATTATCAAATTAAAGTGGTTCAAGAAAACTACAATGAATTAATCAGTGTGACATGACCGGGCCTCTGGGATTTTTTTTTTATTTATTATCGTCGAGTTTGATTTCTAACCCACACCCAAATCGAAAACGGCGATAAGTCCTCCCAACACACTTTCTGGGATTTACAGGTTTAAACAACAAAGGATCATTGTCCATATACATAATAGCACACTTATCGAATGCACATGTTAAGGAACTCCACCATCTTCATAATAGAAATATAAAACCTACATATATCACCTATTTATATTTTACAAATAAAAAAATTATAATCTCTCGGTCTAGATAGATTTGAAATCCAAACCATATTATTATATAGTTTATTACTAACTCGGTCAAGATATGGTTTGACCTTGCGAATTCGAATTATGTTCCCTCTACAATAAAGTTAATCGGTACAGTGCAGGAGATTTGTTTTCAATAATAAAAAAGCAAGCACAACTGCCAGCACTAGCCGTTATATTGGAGTGCTGATGATGTGAAGTGAAGGAGGAGAGCCGAGCCTTTCAAGTAAAGTAAGGCTTGTCTTCTGGCCCCTCTCTCTCTCTCTCTCTCTCTCTCTCTCTCTCTCTCTCTGTGTGTGTGTGTGTGTGGAATTGGTGACTTGAGATGCACACTGCTTCTTCTCACTCACCTCACATTATTAAATTTAAGAAGCATGATGATTTATTATCTTGATTTTAAGATAACAATTAATATGGAGAGATCCAAACTATATTTGCATTCTTTTACGCAATAAGCAAGAATAAATATGGATTTTGTCGGAAAAGTTCCTATTTTGTACAATTGTTATAAAAGAGTCCCTATTCTTAATTTTGAACAACTTATAAAATCATTCCAAAACGTATATGTATAAGTATTTTGGTAAAAAATTTGAAATAAAAAAAAATAGAATTTTGTGTGTTTTATAACTTTTATATTCAAATATTTCTAAAAGAAAATTTATAAATATATTTTCCGAATCTTTAAATTTTTTATAACCAGTAAAACTTCGGAGGTTTAAAACATCTATTTAGATATTTTTCCAAAAAAAATTCAATACAAAAAAAAATGTAGAACATAATAAGTTCTATTTTTTTGTATTCAAACTTTTTTTTTAAAAAAAAATACTTATGTACATGTATTTTAGCTTGATTTTATAATTGACAGAGAAAAGTGGGAATTTTTTTTTAACGAGTTTGAAAGAGTATGGTTTTTTTTTTTACACATTATTCTTAAAATATATAGTTGAAGAGATATGAAACTTGGTATGGATTCAATAAAAATGATAATCTATTATCGGTTTGTGTACCGCATAAAACGCGGTCCACACTGTATGTTAAAGAAATTGGCTATGCGAGCTCCTCCTTATTTTTGAGAGATACCCAAATGAAAATACCAAGCATATATTTTTATCTAATATCAAATAATATTAAATGCTTCCATAAAGGATTACTGAGTTGCATGTTTTTTAAAGAATTTTTAATTAATATTAACATTAAATTTGGACTTTCTAGTAAATAAAAAATTTGATTTATGTTTAAAAATTAAACATATAAATTTCTCCAAAAATCATCTTTTACTTTTGGGAATTAGAGCTACCCCAACTACATCCTTTTGCTTAATTATTCAAACATTTTTTATCTTGGCCCATTCCCACAAACTTATGCGCCACGATTCCCGTTCTCATTTTGAATTCCACCTTACCCTCACCAAACGCAAAACAAACCAATGATAATAACTCTGGCCGCTCCACCAGTCACTCCTAGGGACTCACCCACCCCAATGACCCCATGACCCCATGGGTGTGTTAATAATAGCTCTGTAGGGTGCCCCGGTAAGGGCTTAGTCAGTATACTAAGATTCCTCGTGTCTTCGTATGTTTGAGTTAAGGTGTGATCCTTGGAGTGATACAAAAAAAGCTAATTCAAAGGTCCCACCTTTCCTTCTTTTTCAACAGCAAAAACCAATCTTTTTTAAACTCCACATATCTTCAAACATCATCAACAAATTTAAAGAGAAGAAGAAAGAAGAGCGCTTTGTTTGGTGACCGTTACCATGATCCGCATTTAAAATCTCTCTCCACGCTCTCTTCTCTTCATTCTTCTTCATACACTTCATGTGCACCATCATCATAATCTTCTGAATCATCTTCTATAAGAAGCTTCTCCAAGCTGTTGGCAATGGTGTCTAGCCTTCTCTTTAATCTTACTTCTACTTCTACTACCAAAGCCATGAGCCTGCAGCTAATGTTATCATTATGGGCGTGCACTGCGGCATCTTTCTAGCTCACCATTTCAGTCCTGCCGACTACGTTGTGATTATAGTGCTGTGGTTGTGAAGAAGAACTCCGAAGTGTTCTGGGACTGTCCTTTGTTTGAAGAGAAGGAGAGGTTTGAGTCAGCCATGGGTGAGAATGATGAGAAGAGAGATCTTTGCAAGGATGGTGTTGAGTTGTTCAGTGATTCTGTTGGAGATGAGAATCAAAACAGCAGTATTAGTAGTAACTCGACTTCCGAGAGTCTATCAGATGAAACTTCAGCAACCGCTAAAGAATGCTCCTTAGAAAAGACTAATTTTGATGATAATGATGACGAACAAGGCAAGCTCAAGAACAAGCTTTCAGGTAATGATAGCAGTAGCTTATAATTTGGATCTGCCTTTTTTTTTTATTTAGTAAATTTAGTGATTATTAGTTGTTTTTTTCTTTTTTTTTTTTAAATTCCTCTTTTGTCATCGTGTTTTGTTGCCTTTGCTAATTGTTTTTGTATTTGTTTAAATCTTATGAAGTTCCGTTGTATGTGTTGGAATTCACTGCTTTTAGTTGTTTGTAAAGGTTAAATCTTGGAACTCTGTTGTATGTGATGGAAATTTGTGATGAATGCTGTCAATTTCCTCGCTTTGTTTCTAATTTTGTGCTAAGATTGATTGTGTTTTATTATACTAATTGCTTCCATTCTTCCCTTAGTTGAGATTGACATGATGAAGGAGAGATTTTCAAAGTTATTACTTGGAGAAGATATGTCGGGTTGCGGGAAGGGTGTTTGCACTGCATTGGCAATAGCCAATGCCATCACCAATCTCTGTGGTAAAATTTTTAATAATCTTTTTTAAATTTTTATATCTTAATTTCCATAGATTTTGTTGAATAATATGTAAAAGATACCTCCTAAGAGTAACTTCATCCTTTGAAATCATTTTAGCTACAATATTCGGTCAGCTCTGGAGATTAGAACCATTATCGCCCGAAAAGAAAGCTATGTGGCGAAGAGAAATGGAATGGCTTCTTTGTGTTAGTGATCATATTGTTGAATTAACTCCATCTTGGCAGACATTTCCTGATGGGAACAAGCTAGAGGTATCATTCTTTTTTTTATTTATTTATTGCTACATAAATAAGAAAGAAGACTGTTAATATTTCTAAACTAAAGTTAATCTAACTTGACAATTGAAAATTTTTGGTCAAACAAATATTTCCGGACTATCAATTTGATTTAGACGGAATTTCGTAGACAGATTTATGATAAAGCCTATGTGATCTGCATAATCTTTTTTTTTTTTGGTAATTAAGCTATGCATATGATGTTGAGTTAGGAGAAGATGCTAGTTTAAGGTTGTCTTGTGTATCTATAAATTTGTCAGATGATCTGCTATTTGGTCCGACGATGAATGCTATTTGAATTGTTAATTAGTCATGACATGTTCTACTACTAATCCACAGGTTATGACATGCCGACCTCGCACCGATCTGTTTATCAATCTTCCGGCACTGAGGAAATTAGACAATATGCTTCTTGTAAGTCAAAATTTCTAGAACTCTTGGTTTTGAAGTCTGTACTCACAGGGAAAATTGTTATAGAATTTTGTCTTCCATATGTTGCAGGAAATATTGGAATGTTTCAAGGATCCAGAATTTTGGTATGTTGACCAAGGAATTCTTGCATCATCAGATACAGAAGGTTCGAGCTCTTTCCGTAAAATAGTTCCCCGTCAAGAAGAAAAATGGTGGCTGCCTGTACCTCGCGTTCCTCCCGGAGGTCTCCATGAGAATACAAGAAAAGAATTGGAGCATAAGCGCGAATGCGTCAACCAAATTCTTAAAGCTGCCTTAGCTATTAACAGCAATGCTTTGGCTGAAATGGATGTTCCTGCCTCATTCCTTGATTCCCTACCTAAGGTACTTCATTTATGTATGTGTGTCTCTATATATATATATATAAGTTGTTAAGAGAAATAATATTTTGTTATATATGGATCTTAAACAGTCAGGAAGAGCGAGTTTAGGGGATGTTATATACCGTTACATGAGTTCAGATCAATTTTCACCAGAGTGCCTACTGGATTGCCTTGATTTTGCTTCTGAATACCAAGCTCTGGAAGTTGCAAATCGTGTCGAGGCATCGGTTTACATATGGCGTCGTAGAGCAGCCACAAAATCTGCAAGTAATACATCACGCTCGAGCGGCAGACCGCCTTGGGGTGCCGTGAAGGAGATGATTGGTGATTCAGATAAGAGTGAGCTTCTTGCTGAAAGAGCCGAGAGCCTCTTGATTTGCTTAAAGCAAAGGTTCCCTGGTCTCACACAGACTACTTTGGATATGTCTAAAATCCAATATAACAAGGTGCAACTTAATTTCTTTTTTTTTTTTTTTTTTGAAGTCGAAATCTGAGAGAAAATGTCTAATGGTATGCTCATTGGTTCATGTTATTTGAATTTATCAGGATGTTGGTAAATCGATTCTAGAGAGCTATTCGAGAGTATTGGAGAGCCTCGCGTTCAACATTGTTGCTCGAATCGATGATCTTCTTTCCGTGGATGACCTGACTAAGCGTTCCGATCAGCTGCAAACGTTGCATCCTGTAAGTGTTGTGGCTCACAAAAGGACTACTATGTTCCCTTCTGCAGTGCCCTCCTCGGGCACACCCTACGCGACAGCTTACGCCTCACCAAGCTTCTCGCCGGCACCTTTGGCGAGTCCTGCAAACGTAGAGAAAGCCCCGTTCATTACCCGAAAACCTACTTCCCGTGGATTCGGAGTCAAGAAAGTTTTGACAGATTATCTCGGTGTCGAGTCTCGTGGAAAAGCCAGCAACAATGTCGTTGAGATACCAGCTTTTGTGCCGAATACTGACCGGGATCGAAAAAATTCATGATGATCTAAAAGAACATCAGAGTTCTACGTTGTGACATTCTGATCAGTTGAAGATTCTGGTGGTTGCCATGAAATATCCATGCAATTTACTTATGGTTTTCAGATAGGCAAAAATATACTAAAGTTCTTGTGTTTCACAGGCTGAAAGTTAGCAAAGGAACTTTCTTTTTTTTTTTTTTATATAATTTTAAATATGGCTTTGTTTATTGCTAGGTGTTTTTATGGTGTGGGTGTGTAGTCAAGTGAGGTTTGTTGAAGTTATTTGGGAAAAGATATATAGTTCTCTGGTTGGCATTCTTTTTTGATCGTCTCATTTTGATATTATGTGAACTGCTGCTTTTTCGATATTTGTACGTCATTATGTTCGATCGAACCATGTCTGATATCTTTTTATCTGTGTGTGTTTCTTGTGCCTAACAATTCATTTCATTGTATATGCTTCTAAAAGAAGTGGAAGAATGGTGTCTGTTGTTGGAAGTAGTAGCCTTGTGTATTCCTACAGGGCACAGAGATTATCACAAATTTTAGCCCAAAGTTCTTTTTTTTTTCTCTAGTTCAGTATTTGGGCCATGTTTCAGTTCAATTTTACAAAAAAAATGAAATTTCTTGGAATTTTAAAGAAGCCATCAATTTCATAAGACAATTTCGATTATAAATTGCATATTGTCATAATTAGAATATTTAATCTGTTCTGAATGCATACAAACTTTAGGTGCTAACAAGATGAAATCAGATAATTTATGAAAATTAAGCAACACATTGTCTGAACGTATACTGTTTTGACAAGCCTCTTTAATTTCAAATTCCTTAAAATCATTAAAATACAAACTTATTCGGCATTTCGTGTCAATGGACACGTGTTTTCCCCACAAGACATACTAATGAACCATTTCTTTTCGTTTCTCACGATAGTGTTCTGTTCTTAACTCTCCTTTTCTCATTTCAGAAATAGTGTGAACAGATATATTAAACTTTAGAAAAAACTAGCATTTTTTGATTGCTCCAGATATCAATTTTCTTTATTCTTTTCACATCAAGAATCACGCAGTATTCTTCTTAGTGCAAAGAGATCAACAATCTCAAACTGCTCAGAATTGAACAGTTGTCACCTCACCTACCCACTTCCATGGCAATGGATAAAAGATCTCATCTTAGTGCTTCATTGTCGTTGTAGTGCAGTCTCCACTAAGGAAGATAGAGCCATGACTCGGCGTACCTTGTTGCAGTCGCTGATGTCCTTCATTTCTTCCATAAATACTCGAAAACAACCACTAAATCAGATATAGAGTGATACAGACGATGGAGATTTCTATGAAGTGTTTGTTTCTGCTTGCTTTGTTATTCAGTTCAGGAATCACAGGAAATCATAACACGGTTGAGGCGGCGGGAGAATGCGGGCAGACTCCACCCGATAAAATGGCCTTTAGTTTAACACCATGCGCATCAGCGGCGCAGAATGCAAGAGCCCCGGTTTCGCCGCAATGTTGCACCCAAATCCAGATTCTAGGAAGGAACCCCAGATGCCTCTGTGCTGTTATGCTTTCCAACACCGCGAAGCGAGCTGGAGTGAAACCGCAGATTGCGATGACCATTCCGAAGAGATGCAGGCTTGCCAACCGCCCGGTCGGATACAAATGCGGCGGCAAGTTGACTATTTTCTTAGAGTTCAAACACTTTTAGATAGTTAATGATTTGGAATTTTTTTGGATTTTATTAACATTATTTATAACAAAGATGATTGATTACTTGCAAGTCAATATCTGAGTTGGTGTTGTTTCTTTTCTTATTTGCAGGTTACACTCTGCCATGAAGATCAAGTTTATGAGAGCTTTCTATGAGAAGGAAATAACAATGAGCTATTAATACCTTTAGTTTAGTTGCTGCTATGATAATGCTCATATTATATATGTATACTGTAATAAAGAAATCGTTGACGTGTACGAATAAAATCAGAAATTACTCAATACTTCACCGCGTAATAAGATGTTTAATTGCCATAAACAATAAGAACTGTCAGGGCTGAAAGTAGCTCTTTTATTCGAGACAGCAGAATATATATGCAAAATGAAAACTTGATAAAAATATCAATATTACATAATTCATACATGAAATACTTCTAGTTCTTATATCTAACATAAAACACTTAGCATAATAAAGTAAGTTTGATCTTAATTACATCACATTTGGAGATTAGCTGAAAATAAGACCTACTGAATTAGAGCTATCACATAATACAACCTTCCACACTCCCAGCGAATTACCCGGGCGGGAGGCTATTTTTAGCAGAAGCTCCCCTAGAAGACCAGGTGTAACAGCTAGTTATCCACCCCCAGCGACTGATAATACCTGGTTTGATGAAGTGGATCAAATTTGTTATATCTGCATATTAAATATGGCAAGAAAAAGAGAAATAATTTATTTATCTTGCAGTAACTAGATGACCCGCAATGTATACCAAGGCGCGATTCATTGAATAATTTTGCTCCACTCATTGAAGTTTGTCTAACACATTTATTCAAAAAAATAGAGCAATATTCCGGTAGTCCATGGAACTTATGAAGAAATTGAGTTAACAAAAAGAGGTGTTCGTAACTTACCTACGGCTATCTATCAATGGGAGAGTTTACGAACCCTGCAGTCTTCAGTAGTAAAGCGAACCTGTAAAAAAAAAAAGAAAGAACATAAAAATCGAAAATTCGGATGTCATTCTCTAGCTTATATGCTTAGTTAATGTTTAGATTTTCTTAGTAAATCATCTGTTGCTATATATTATTTCTTTCAAAGTACCTTGCCACCAATTGCCTCGAGAAGCCATGTTCGAGTTGTTAGGATCGTCTTCATCTTCCTTTTTGTACTGGTAATCCTTCAAAAAAAAACTACAAATTTAGCTCAAAGATCGAACAATGCATAAAACGATCAACTCGAGATTACTTATTACTTACAGCATATGTACTTCCAGATTTTTGACTCGATGAGTCGCAAATGTCAGGGCCACCATAATACAAAGATGAGCTCAGATGGCAAGGTGTAGTCGCTCCGGTCTGATAGTCGGGGTTCCTGTCCCTTTCATTCGGGTTCGGTTGCTTGGTTCGACTTCCCTGATAATTTCTATCTGTAGCAAATTCTCAATGGTTAAATATAATGTTTTCACAATAGAATACTTATTATTTCACAAACTGATAATTTTTTATTTTGTTTCTTGTCAGCTAGAACATGGCAGCACAAAGAGAGCTAATACAATAAGAACCTGAGAAAGATTGTGAATTGACATCCATTAACCAGTAACTTATCTTCTTTTGATCATTATCTTGCCTTTTTTTTTTAATAACCAACCAGAACAATGAACAATTGGAATACGTAATCTAATATTTAAATTAACAATTGGAAGATAACTTGCCATTTGTAACAATGGTATACAACTTAGACATCATATGATTTCAGACAGCACTGACCAAAAATACATCAAAGAAAATTATCTTTTTTTAAAATTTTTTAATAATCTTGGGAAGACATCTTAGGAAGTTATCATCTATAAAAAAATGTTTTTAGTCAGTCGTAAGCATGAATCCTGTGTATGCAAAGGATAGCAGCTGACATGAACAATAACTTAATTTCATATATATGTAAAAGAGAGACTTTTTGAAAACTTTCTTAAAAAGAAATAATAAAAGAGAGAAGAAAAAGCAAGTTCAAATTCCCTACCCTCTGTTTCCTGCTTCTTTGATGGTGCATACCATTCCGTCTGCGCCGGCGCCTTCCCTGAGCCCTGAAACAAAGAAAAGAACATACATTTCAACAAGGAACTCAAACCAAGATAACAAATACCAAAATATTTGGTTTCCACATTTTAAGCTCTTTATCATATTTTACACTTCTTTTATCTCAAATTTATAGTAATATCTGACCATATAACAGCATGAAACCAAAAAAAAAAAAAAAAAAAAAAATCTGAGTTAACATTAGTAACTATACAAAACAAAGTTTAACAGCCAACAAATAAACATTAGTTTTAAATTTTATTAAAAAGGAGTATATACCCTAGAATGAGGAGAGAGAACAGAGCCTAAGATATCAGAAGCATTGTCCTTTCGACCAAACAAGTCTTCCATGGATGTGTGTCCCTCTGGCCTCTTCCCCTCCATGAATTAGTATAACAAGCTTCCAAAGTACAAATCAAAACGTCTCAATCTCTCTCTCTCTCTCTCTCTCTCTCTGAAACTTCACCAACCACTTCTCCTTCTTCTGTTACGAATGAATGAATGAGCAGATGGATGAATGGAGATTGAGAAGGGAATGGGTGGGTTATAAAAAGGAGAAGGTGAGAAGGTGAGAGTTGAACACGTGAAGTCGTCTGAGATGACAGCAGGCGTTTCCTTTTCCCTGCGTTACTACTTACGTTCTTTTTTCTCTCTCCATGTGCTCTCATTTATAGCTCCCTCCCCCCTCTCTCTCTCTCTCTCTCTCTGTGTCTCTCCTCTTCTTCTACCGTTGTAGACCAATACTGATACATACGTCCAATGAATCAGTTAAAGTTTCTTCCTTTTTGGAAAGACATTAGACTCGGTAGTAGTCTACTCCATATCGTATCTTGTAATACTTATCCAAGAAGATCCTCTGTTTTAGGAACCAAATCTTGTTTATATGCTCTGCTTTTTTATTGTACTTTCTATATATTCTTCGATTCTATAGCCTTAAGTTGAGAGAATGGACGTAGATTAAGGATAAGAACACGTGAGATTACCAGATATTCTTAATCCTTATCCGTTAATTTATACTTGCTGAGGTTATTCGATCATGCCATTTATGCATGAACAATAATAAAAAGCTGCATGAAGAATTTAAAGTCAAAATAGTACTATCTTCTGAGTTCTAATGGATAAAGATTACTTAGTATGCATCCCTGCTAGATTTTCTCAAAGGGTGAACAATGCTTTGTTCACCATATCAATCTCACATGATAATTTGTGTTATGTTTCACCTGTTTCCGTCGAACAAGGTAGAAGGGATGCTAAATATTACAAAAAATATAATTTAATTAGGATAACTATGGAATAATTTTTATATAATTAGTTTTAAATCCGTACTAACCACCAAAATATAAATTATAAAAGTAAACATTACTCGAAAATATATAATTACTTCTTTTTAAAAAAAAAACTTTGTCCACAGAATAATAAATGCTTATTTGTTTTAAGAAAAATTGCTAAAAAATATAAGAAGGCATATACATATACTATCTTCAACTGGTATATAATATTTCTAATACCAGTCTTACATATGCTTATTTGTTTTTATATAATAAGGCGTATACATATAAGAAGGCGTATACATATGCTTATTTGTTTTTATATAAATTTCTGTCTCTAAATGGATGCTCTATTTTTATGGAAAATAAATAGTTTGGTATATAGCATTGCTCTTAGAAAAGGATAGGGATGGCATTAAAGATGAATACTGGTAAAGAGTTAAGGTTGGACAGTTGGAAACGGATAAGGAAGGTGGAAGGTGCGGAGGGGGGGGGGGGGGGGGGGGCCCTAAAACGACGACGACGACGATGAGGACGACGACGGCGACGTCCCAAGAACGACGAAAATGGAGATTTCCGCACATCAACACGTGTACTACACGATAAACAAACTAATTAATTCATTTTCCCGCCCATATTAATAAATAAATCATGCATGCCATCTTTTCTCTCTCATCTCACCGCCCATTTCCACACCATCTCTCTCTCTCTCTCTCTCTCTCTCTCTCTCTTCTTATTCTTCATTGGAATCGAAATTTCGACAAGAGTCGGTAGCCGACCAGCTGATAACTGAAACTGATGGCAAAATCACACACAGATGACACATCTACTATATATTATCCACTTTTGTATTTCACCTCTGATGAGATGGGAGATCTTCTTCCGTCTCTGTCAGTTTCAACATAGATTGCCGTATCAGTAGGGGTGTTCATCCCGTCCTGACCATGAGTGAAACGGTTGGTGATAAGTCTTCTATGTCTTATTAGTTCAATACCGATTGCAAGCAAAGATGTCCAAATACCGGTCGAATCTAAATCAGACCGGTCCAAAGACCGAATCTTAAAACAAAATCAAACTTTGATTCCTATACTATCTTTTCGGTTCGGTTTGTTTGTAACCAGTACAGTCCGGATCCGGTTTGTTGCCGGTCCTCTTTACGGTCCGAGAATTGGACATGAGTCTATCTCGTATATGGTTTGCTTTTTGCATCGGTTATGTCTAACTTTTAGCCGGTCGGTTTTGAATCTAGCCAGGTTTTTTCCGATCACTTGAGAATTGGATAGGAATTGATCTTCGCTCCGTTTTGATATGGTCCTATCCGGACCTATTAAACAACTCTACCTAAAGAATTGTAGTTTATCTATCTATCCACTATTATAAGTTGTAAGCCAAAATTGCTGAGCACACGTGTCAGATACTATATTAAATGAGGTGTCAAAATCTGGGTCATTCAAACACTTATCCATTCTTAGCATTTATCCATTCTTAGAGGCATGTTCGAAATAAAAAGTCCCTCCATAAGTTGAAATATATGAGGGATATAGCTCTGATTTATACACGAAATATAACTTCAATTTGAAAATTTAGTGAAGATAATTATACATAGCACTAAAGATTTATTTAGAGTTTAGTTCAAAGAGGGCGACGTAATATCGCACTAGATGGACCGAGATTTTAGGAACATTTCTCATACAGATACGCTCTTCTGTGCCGTCAGTTATAAAAGTATTGTGCTGGCGGATACGCGCACATGCACTCTCTCACGTGTGACGGGAAACTCCTTAAGTGTCCTCTTGGAAGACTCAGATGAGGGCTTTAATCGGACATAATCTTAACTCTAGATGAAGATTTAGAGTCGGGATTGCACCTTTGTCTTCGTTTTTTCAGAACCATATTAAACTTGTATGAGCCATTCATAAACTTCCGCACACATGAATCATACGTTACTGCATAAAAAAGCGTTAAAATGATCAGGATAAAGATAAAAGAGCAAAACTCATCAAATTGTGTCGGGATTAAAACATGAATCTTGTGAACCTGACAAAAAAAGATCCGAAAATAAAATTGAAATTCAAAAAAAAAGAAAAAAAAAAAAGAAAGATCCTTAGAGATAACGAGAGGAGCAAGTGAATAACCAGAGTCACGGAAATTTTCTTTTTAAAAAAGGGAAAAAAAATAAACGTAACATTCATGACCATCTTGGGTCGTGGTTGGTGAACTTTCGACGCCAACAACTCCAAATGAGAATTGAAATCTGTGATAGAGATTAGCATAACCCCTTCTGCAAAAGCAACTCTAGGAAGTTTTTTTTTTTTTTTTTAAGAAAAAAGAATTTTTTTTTTTTTGATTATTTTTTAATTATCATAAACTGAATGCATGAGTGTCGTCGTCGTCCTCGTCATAGGTTTTATAGGGTTAGCAGACCATGCACGTCGTTTGCGACGACGTGCCACGAGTGTGATCAGCAGAGGAAGTCCGACATTTTGTCCTTCTTGCAGATGTGATTCCTTCTGATATTTGAATATCACATTCGGAGTTTTCTCTGAATGTCGTGGAAGTGAGTTCCGTGAAATGGTGTGAGCATGAGACATGCATGCAAGTCTATGAACACGACTGGATATAGCATCAAAATTAACATGATATTAGGTAGGTGCTGTCTAACATCGCTAATACCGTATATTATGTCGTCCCCAGTGAACCACATACTGGAAAAAAAAAGAAGCTCTCCTTGTGTGGCCGAGAACTCAAGCAAAGCCCACTAGCGTGGTTGCTAAAATACTTACTGCTTGTTATATATAGAGTGTGTTTTGTAATAGTTTTTTGAGTAGTTTGTAGATGATAGATTGTTAAAAAAGCTAACTTTAAGCTAGAAGTTATGTTTGATAAAAGAGATTATTAACTATATAAATGATAAATTTATCCCATTCAAAGCCATTAATTACAAGTAACGTTCCTTTTCATATTTGATCCGATTATCCAGCTGATTGTTCTGCTTGCAAAAACACTGGTTTCCTTCATGGATCTCGAGATTTTTGGTGCATCTGCTTTATAATCTCTACTGTGCAACGCATTGCCTCAGTATTGTTTTTTTTTTTTTTTTTTTTTTTTTTGGTCAGAAACTCATCCTCTTTATTAATCAAATGCATGTACATAATCAATTTGACTTTTTTTTTTCTTTATCTTTATCACATTCTATTGCCCCAGGAGATAACTACAGATTTTTATCTCCAGGGTTTATCAAATTATGTGTAATTTTTAAATCGATTTTGCCCAATTATATGTTTGATTTCCGATTAATTTAATGTACATGAAAATCATTTGATTAATTTAGTTTACATGAATTATATATCATAAGAATATTTTTTTAATTAAAAAATATATTTCTATCATCTGGTAAATGGGTAGGTGGATCATTCAATTATAAGTATTTGCAATATTTTCTAAATCATCATTAGTGTAAAAAAATTGATTCTATTATCGTGAACTACGCCCTTGTTCTCCTACATTATGATTATCGTATTCAATAATTCTAGTATTTTAAACTATAATGTGATTTTCACATATATATGATGACAATCACTAACAATAAAGATGCAAATAAAGTGACACGAATTTATTTGGTAGGTAATGAAATTCATACTATTATATTTTAAACTATTTAGCTAGTATGTTATTATATTTATTGCTAATATGAGTGATATCGTATTTATATATGAGTAAGATATTATTTATATCCGTTTTCGTCATTTGATATCTATCAGCTACATAAAAAAGTTTTATTTACCAAATGCTTAGAAGAACCAGTTATACATGGAGATATCAGCTACATAGAAATATATAAAAGAATCAGCTACATAGAGATATCAGCTATACAAGCTAGATTCAGCTATAAGCTACCAGCTGCTGCCAAATACACCCATAATATTTTGAATCCAATGGTTACCGATATATTCAAAAAAAGGGAGAACGAATATAGAACAGGAACGATGGAACATCTATCATTATAACTATGAGATCAATTGTTATGCAAATCTGAGTCATATGGACCCCGTTTGGATTTGTAGACAGATACATCACAAAATGGGTAATGATAGTTATCTTATCATATTTATTTATTTATTTTTCATCCAAACAAAAAGAAGATTGTTATCTTATCAAGACATCATTTAAAGATTATGATACACCTTATTTAGCTAACTATGGCTAAAGCTTTTATAGAACATTCTCCGTCTCCCCCGAAAGCGTTACGATAAAGTTTCTACACAAAATGTTACTTCCTTTATCTAAATGCATGCAATCATATTATTAGATGCATTATTGCTATATCTGGAATATCTTTGTTTTTTTTTTCCCATTTATTTTCTATTCTTATCTAGAAATTTCTGAAATCATAATCCCTATAATATGTTCTTGATGAGGACAACAGAAGAATCATAAGTACTTTTGATTTCAGTTTTAGATGCCCAGGGATGTGATTGCAATCTTGATCTTCAATTCTTCTGCTTCAGTTTCACTGTCAGGGTTTGTTTTTTTGAGAGGATATTTACAAATAACGAGTGAAAGGATAAGTACAAGTCAGCAAATCTCAAGGGCTAATGAGAGATCCACACGTAGGTGACGACGTGTATTCAATCATTCAGTGAGATTTTTGGGTCATAAGTACTTGTCTACACCTCTGATATTTGGTGAATATCCACCTTTATTTATCTTGTAGTCGTTTCTAATGTAGCTCATCTGGCCAAAAACAAAAATGTTTTAAAAACTTTATTGTAACTCGAATTTGTTTGTAGAAATTTGATACTTCTCAAAACTAAAATTATCAACAAGGGAAATAGATCTCAAGCAGGTTGAAATGATGCAGAGAAGCCATCTAACTCCACGTAGAAAGTTATACAACAGAGCACTGCTAAATTATAGCTTGTACCCCTCCTTAATCTCCAAGCTTTCGTCTCCTCATCACCCTTCCGTAACCCGTGGTTCCGCACAAATCCACCCGTACGGAAAATGATAAGAGCCGATGAGGAGCGACATATACTAATTTGACAATTTGCAGATACAATTTTCTACGAGTCTTGGCAAATCTCTAGCTTGTATCATTAAATAAAACCACTCGTAATAAAGTTCTAATAAGTTCGAAGCAATCCAACTACGAAAGTCAACAGTAACAGTAACATAGCGAGATTAGAATGGGCTTTTAAGCAGACTCAAACGAAAAAAGAAAAAAAAAAAAAAAAACACCCCACCCTGCGTTTCGATTCTCCCAAGAGCCAGTACGAACAGATGCTGGTTTTATGAATAACTATACAACTGTGTCCAGCATGGTACCGAGAGTCTGGACTATGTTGGATGACATTAGGTTAGAAACATGCTCCTCCAGATGTTTCTTTGCGTCCTGCCTTCCCACGTTTGCAATTGCCAGCTTCTCTGGAGGTAGCTCATCCTCCTCCTGAACAGCCTTGTTATATTTAATCGCTAAGTTCAACATCTCCTGCTCATCACCAACCAAATTACGGGTCAAGAAACATAGTCTAGAATAATCAATGTAAACCAACTATCTTTTCCAAACTGAATTCACAAATGGAAAGACTAATAGCTATCCTGTAAGGGTCTCCTCTTGTAAAGGAAAAAAAAATAACACGTCAAGTTGAGGCCTGTGTACCTAGGGATTGAGGATCGACACCAATTAGCTAGAAGGTACAATGGCACACAACAGTCTTAAATTAACCTCTGAACATTGATCAATCTGTGTTGCTATGCGACTCATACAAATATATTGCCGATATCCAGACTGAGAGATAACGAAATAGAGCGGTGGGTTGAATCAAAGAGTTTCCTCAAACATACACTACCAAAAAAAAACCAGAGATAACAGTAACATATCGAGTTCAAGTGATTAATAGGAACTATGTGCAGAAAATAGAACAGGAAACGCCTCTACAGAATGCATAACTCACTTCAGAAAAAGCAAGCTCCTAATCCGACTAATATAAGGGTTGAACTCCAGCCAAGCTGAGCAAAGTTTGCTACGCTTGAGCTTGGCTTCATCAACTTGCAAAGTCAAGATCCAGCTTGTTAGCCTCAATCTTGGGTCAACGCTCGATTATGACAGCTTCCATAGGCGAGCACTCACCACGACAGGAAATTGAGATTTCCAGGAGCTCGGGAAGGAGGTAGATCAGCCTAAGGGGAATAGGAAGCCATGAGCTAGGAGAAGAAGAAAGAGATACTTGAATTAGAGGAAGAGAAGAGATAGGAGAGGAGAAGGCTAGATAGCGGGCACTGGATCCTTCTCCACCAATGTTATTAAAGGCGCAAGGCGCACCAAGGCGCAAAGGTCTTTGTGGAGCCTAGGCGCACGCCTTATGCACATGAGGCGCATTAGCAGTAATAGCAATCTAGCAATAACAACTTCAAATGTCAAAATCACACATACATCAAAACATAAGTAGTAACTAATAAATAGTTCAAACATCAAACGCAATGCTTAAAAGACCACGGTGAGTCCGTGACCACCAGAAACATCATTGAGGTCATTGAGGATTTGCATTGGCTTTCAAAGTTCAAACAGAACAGTAAGTAGTCGGTTATCACAACGGTAGTTGAATCAATTTCTTAAACATTGAAAAGAAAAAGAAAAAAAAAACCTCCGTGTGGGGGAGGGAGGGAGGGAGAGAGAGAGAGAGAGAGAGAGAGAGAGAGAGAGAGAGAGAGAAAAGATGAGGACACACCTGGAGCGACGGCGAGGAGGAGGAGCTCCGAGCAACGTGGAGAGGAGGATCGGGAATTTGGGATTTGGTGGCTAGGGTTTTCTTTCCTCTCAAACTTCTTCTTCTTTTGTTTTTAAGGGTTGGAGGCCACGGGCCAGCAGGGGCGAAGGGCTGTTTAAAGGTTTTTTTTTTGGGGGGGAGGGGGTGAGGGGGAACTTAGGTGTACAAAAGGCTCGCCCGGGCACGCCCTGCGCCTAGACGCGCCTCGGGCGCGCCTTTTGTACAGCACCCACCTCGAGACCGGGTGGGCGCAAAAACTCATGGTGCGCCTAGGCGCGCCTTTAATAACACTGTTCTCCACCCAGGTTAATTGCTATATCCACCAACCACAGGAAAATCATCCAAACCACCATTGCTACCAAGAATTGGTTTGTGTGCGAGGATGGGTCAGCCGTCACCAGCTCAAACCAGCTGGATCTGGATGAAAGAGGCAGAAAATGCATGTGAAGAAAGTGAGGAAATTTTTTTTTAACCCAGCTAGATGAGAGAAAGGCTGAAAGCGTGTGGGACACAAAACGAAAAGAAAAGATCAAGTAGGCTCACAAGGCTATCAAGTTGCGTATAACTTGAATCAAGGCTGACTCGATAAGATGACCGTTCGAGCTTAGTCGAGCTTTTATAGAGTCAGACTCAAGCTACTCGGCGTAGGCTTCAAGGCTATCGAGTTGGCTGAAAGTGTGTGGGGAACAATACGGAAAGAAAAAGCATCAAGTAGTCTCGCAAAGTTGGGTTTTCGGAGCGGATTGAGATTGGTCAATAGAGTAAGCAAGCTTGTCGCTATAAGTCGCATTCGGGCTACTCACGAGTAGCTTGAGTCACACTCCTACCCTGCCAAGCACTGCCGCTAAATCTACAAATAGCCCTGCATTATCGTGACTTAAGATCAAATTAAAACTTATTGGATATTTTGCATAATTAAATTCGTATCCAGTAGAGAAATCACGTACACTTGAGTGAATTTGTTGGAAGGTAAGAACTCGTGAGAGCAGCACTACAGCTAGACAACATCCTAAGTCCATCTCTAAACCCTTTGATTCACCTCAAGTTCAATCATAGTGCGGCACAGAGTGGGGTTTGAATGAAATGCGTTCCGGATGGATGTAATGGAACTCAATGGGAGAACTAGATCAAAACTAGGATGGAGGGCAAGCAAAACATAAAAAGCTAGGGCAAAGAGAGACAGCGAGCAGCCGGCTTCATATTCGACTATCCACTCCTTCCCATATTGCCCTTGCGTTGACACTTTCACAAGTGTCCATCCTCCAGCCGTCACATTGTCACGGTAATCTCGCTTTCAATTTTTTAAAGAAAGGATCGGCTTCAAAAGGTAGATCCCGACCAATTTTCTGGTAGGATCAGCCAATTTGAACACCATGATCGACTTGGCACCAAAATATATTAACCAATAGGGTAAGCATGAGACCTCATTCAGCTTTAGAACCTAATCTATTTCTACGGGAAGTGCCATTAATATCATAATGTAAAATTCCTCCTCACAAAAAAGAGATATTCCCAGGTATTGACATAACCTAAACCATAAAATGCATGAAACGCAATATTAGTTGGTTTCATCTTATGCTGCCACCTGTATGGGTTCTCACATTGGATTGTGCAGTCACATCACATCCATCAATCCCCTGATTATGGCAAGCATTCAAATGGATGAACTAATAGGAATGAATTTAATGGACGCAAAGTTGGGATGACTTTAAAATTCCAAGAACTAAAGAATCATATACCTGAACAGTCTGCTCATTAGTTTTGGAATGGCTATCGAACCGCTTAAGCGTAAGTCCATCAGTCCACTTCTTCTTATGCAAATTTAGCAGCATCTTCTCTTCCAGTTCATTTTTACGATAATTGATGGCAATAGAGTAGTAGTGGCGATTCAAACCATGAATCAGGGCCTGGAAGTTACTAACAAATAGCCATAAGTAATAATATAACAAAAAATAACGTAAAGAAATAATGGCAACAGACTTCTTTTACCTGGATAGATGGCTTGTTTAGATGGCCGACATTCGATGTAGTCTGTCTTGGCTCTTGACCAAGCATCATTGTTTGCGGGTTAATGAGCCGGAAAGCATCAATAACAACCTTTCCCTTGACGCTCTGAATCGGGTCTACAACAACTGCTACAGCCCTTGGGTTCAAAGCTTCAAAACTCTGGGAAAAAAGGCTCAAATATCAACCACAAAATGATAAAAAAGTGAAACTACTGTGGGACACAAACCTTTAAAAAATAACAGAAGGAGATAGGACTCGCTTTACGTTGAAATAAGTATGCGAAGCAACATGAAAGTATTGGTTGTCAATCTATTAATACAAAGGCCAGCCTCGAGATTAAAGTATTTACGAATCAGTTTGTTCACAATTCAGAGAATATCGATCTAAATATGCAAGTTTTGACTAAAGAGTTTGTGCTTGAAATCACATGCTCAGGTATGACACTGCAAGTTTACCAAAGAACATGTTCTATCAAGAAGGAAACGAGGGCACAAGGTAGACTTAAGAATTCAACATCTAGTAAGAACCCAAAAGGGACATACTGGAATAAGAAGAAATAATCATAGACTGATTATACTTGATATTCAATTTCCAGTGAAGGTAGAATAACTTCCAACAACTAAATTTCATTCTTTTGCCATCTAAGAATTTATTCTAATCTGGTATTGCAAATAAAGAAAGAATGGAAAGCTATGGCTCACACGAGCAGCTATGCCACATGATGGAAAACATCTATAAGACAAACATGGCTAACAAACCTGCTGCGTTGTTATATATCACACACCAGAAAACAACAGCCAAATCCTGGATGCGAAGTGGTACCAACCAACCACCAATCTCAGGTCTGCAAAGAGTAACATCGTACAAAAATTAGTTCAATCAAAGAGCTGTTCAAGTTCCAATAACTTATGCTGCAAAATTTATAAAATCTTTCTTGCTTTCATCCAAGTTTGTAAAAATAGATATGTTAGATTTCTGCTTGAAGGTGATTCAAACACCATACTCAAGGAGTTCACTTGCTACCATGAATCACTCTATGCACATATAGCATAGAAATTATTAGAATGATAAATGACGCATATACGCTACTACCACAAATGACAAATGAGTTCACTTGCAGCCAATTGATTTTACCACAACACGCATCATACACTAATTACATAAGTTAATCTGTAATGAAAAAGTTAAAAAATAAATTAGATTGAATGACGCACAGCACAGAGATGGAACCTACAGAATAAAAATATGGATCACAGCAAAGCTGCAATGCACTTATAGCTCAGCACAGCCTCTCAAGAGTCAAGAGAGCAAAGTCAGCTAGCTCCCAAACCTTAGACGTAAGTTATAAACAACAAAAAATGACTTAGACCTAAAGCTATCACATCCAAAGCTTTCGTGCGTAGGTTATTTTCTATTCTGTAATCTTAGAACTATTACTTTGAAGGAAACCCGACCATTTGGACCAAAACTAGTTCACTCATCCCTATGTTGTCAATTTAGGTTAATATCCAACAACACAAAATTGCAGCATCAAATCAGAAAAATTTCATACCCAAGTATCACTGCCTACTTTCTCTAACAGTAGCTTCAAGAGTACCCAAGTAATGTATGGTCTACTCCTCCATGAAAAAATACCTCATGCATGAACCTAGATATTTCGATTTGGTTGTTTTCGGTGATCAAACTAAAAAAAAAAAAAAAAAAAAAAAAAAAGCCACATTTACTGAAGTTGGAATCTCAACTCTCACACTCAAATATGGACACAAATTTATGCCAAATAACAGGTTGATTTAACCTATAAAACCATCAGAAAAAGAGCAATGCTAGGACAAAGACACCTCTAAAGAAATAGTTGAGGATCATCCTCATCACATGTTTCAAGTAATGATAAGACCGATCACATAAAACCATCAACTGAAACATGTGATGGGGATAACTCCACACTTCATAATTTTCTATGAAAGTATAGTTAGGAACAACATTTCTCCAGTGCTGCTAGGCAGAGGAAAGGCTCAATTAAAGCCATATGTCACCACTCAAGTCCTTATTAAATCCCGAATGCACTTGCAAGTTCAACTTTAGTCAAATATCTCCTCAAGTAAAATTTAATTTGCTTACCGAAAATAAAATATCAGTAAAAATTCATGACTAAATTGAGCTTAGCCTACGCAAATTTAATACTAGATGCTCGCTAAAGCTGAATATGCAAATACATTAGAGACTTAAGTTGGGGCTTGATGTTGCAATGTTACGTACTTTTAATGTCTTCTACCATAGTATGGCTATGGAAACAACTAAGAAGGTGCTTCCAAACCATTTTCCTTGACAAACCACATAGCTAAGGAAGTTTCTCTGTTCTACTTAAGCATAAGATGCAAATGAGAATATGGTGACACTGACATTCAGGGTTGTGAAGTTGCCAATTAACTACTAAGGAACGGTTACTGATTCTGTTTTGTACTACCAAAAGATTAGCAGCACTATCCAAGATAACAAAATAGGGAAAATCCAAACACTAGAGACATCACAAGTATTCGGTACCAGTGATATGCCCAAACCTTGCCACGAAATGTATTTATCACAAACAGAGACGGACTATACTTCATAGCATAACATTCGCAGCTGTACTGAAAAATTAAAAATTCTAGAGGTCCCAAAATTTCTCCTCAACTGTGTGACCTTAACTATTGGTAATCATATTTATGCATGCTAAAAATGAAATTAGATGGATTCGGGAGATGTGTTAGGTGATCTCTGGGAGATCAATATTTACTCTTCTATTCAAACTAATCAATTACCTCCCAGTCTGTTTGAGCATATCGAGCATATTTGTCTGGAAGACGTGATCAACGGCTTCGACGCTAACCCCAGTACCGCTTTGCGGCATGGCGAAGACATCAACAACTCGAACGGTGTACTCATCGACAAATTCCCCAGCATCAATCCCATCACCTCCACACCCGCCCTCCCTAAACCAATCAAATCAAATCAAACAATTCAATTTTGAGAAATTAAAAACCCTAAGTTGGTTTGGAGAGATCAAGCCTTTTTAGGGGTCTTTTACCGTGTTTGAGCATCTTGAGGAGAGCGAGAGAGGAGATGTAGACTTGTTCTGAGGAGTCGAGAAGAGGGGAGTCGGTGGGAGGGTGGCCGATGCCGCCGGCGCCGGAGAAATCGATGAAAGCCGCTCTCCATTTTCTATATGATTTTTGCTACTTCTAGGACGTCGTCTGACTCTGAGCAGCTTTTTTAAAATTGGTAGAAACAGACCCCGTTTCATTTTAGGATAATTGCATCCAGTCCATCCTTCTCAAACATCTTACAAATTAGTCATTTATTTCAAATTTTTTACAAATTAGTCCTTCAAAAGTCTCCTTTGCGAAGTTCCTATTAGAAATATTTTAACTACTAAATAAATACTTTCAAAAAAATTTTGAATATAAAAAATAATTTTAATATGATTCTAATTTTTATATTTAATTTTTCTAAAAAAAAAAAGTTTTAAATTGAGAAATTTCTAAGGAGATAGGGTTTAGAAACTACCTACTCAATGGAGCAATTTACTTCCCTGGCTGAGTAAGAAATTGAGAAATAAAAGATGTGGCCTCTATGAAAAGAACTGTCTTAGCGGTTACTATTTACTCTATGTTTTGTTGCTGGTTTATGCCTCGGTCTTTTACTCTGACTGAATGTTTAGCCAGATGCCAGGTTGGAAAAAAAAAGAGAAAAAAAAAATGTAGTCCCGAGTATTGGATCCTATAAAATCTGATGGACTCGTACCCAAAAAAGGTTTTGATTTTCATGTGGCCTTTGGCTAACTTGTGTGCCATGGTGGTAAAAATATAAGTCCCGAGTATCGGTGCTTATAAAATCTGATGGATGTTTTTTCAAAAAGAATTTTGGATTTTATGTGGACCTTGGGCTTCCTGAATGTATCTCATGGTCATGGAATTTTTTGGGCATGCCGCGATAACTTAGGCAAGATTCTTGCACTATATCTAGTTTTATCTCTTTGATGTTAAATATAAATCCTATTTTTGCTCTTTTGCAACCTAACATTTTTTTTTTTGAAAGAGAAAAGGGCTTTGCTATGTACCCCCAAGAAACCACACATGCTGACGTGGCACAATCAAGACCACACATCACGATGGGTATATCTGTAATTTTGATATTTTGTGCGAATCACGAGGGAGTTATGCGGATTACGAGATATATGTGTGGTGGAGATTGATTTGTGTGGTTTGTTGGGTAGTTTATTGGGGGTGAGTAGTATTTTCCTATTCAAAAATATGATCCACCGATTTTTTTTTTTTTTACTGAACCTTTATTATGGATCAATAGTGGTGTAATTTTATTTTCTGTGAACAATACTCTAGGATAATTTTACTACCACTCTTTCTATTCTATCTGCATGTACTGAAATCCGTTTAATGACTTTATTTATTATTATTATTTTTTTGAAGATTCAAGGTTTGATTGGCTTTGTTCTCAAATAATAAGAAGACGAGGAATACCATAATAGAGTATTAGTTTTATATTTGTATTCAGCTGAGCTCTTTATAATCTGTATTGTTGATATAATTATAAATTTTGAGCTAATAAAATCTCTTACTTGACTGTGTTGACTTTACCATGGCATCCCGACCATAGCTGACTGCAGCTGAGAAGGTGCTTATGGACATGGATACAAAGGGAGGTTTCTCAGCACATGCATAGCTATCAAAAAAGGTTAATGAGGATGTCAATGATGCGCTGACAAGCCCTTTCTTTCTTTCTTTTTTTCTTTTTTTTTTTTATAAAAAATAACGATTTGAAATCTTTGCGACGTAACCAACATGCGATGTAATAAAAAATCATTTTCTAATCATAACCAATTAATTTGTATTAGGCTTGAATTACGGTTATAAAATAAAATTTCAATCTAATATGTTCTGAATCAGATATAAATACTAATTTTTTATCCAATTATTATATTAGTAATTTTAATTAAATATAAATAATATTGCCTATTATTTATTTGAGGACACTGACAAATCCTTTCAAATGGAGGTTATAGCAACAATACTACAAGTCTAAAAATGGAGCATGTCTACATGTTGACTGGTCAAATGTTGACTGTTTACTTAATTAGTTTTTTCGTTAAACGTTTTGAGGAACTCAACTTGTCTTTTTTTTTTGACAATTAAGGAAAGAAACTTCCATGAAAACAATTGCCATAGAACGTGTATATATATATATATATATATCTGTCACCACCACCAATTTACTCAATATTCTTCTTTTCGCGTTCTTGTTTGGTGGCTTCAGGCTACGATTGCTCGACTGTTCTACAAGGAACGGCTTACCTCAATCATTCGGCAAACTCGATCTTGATTCTCGAAGAAGAAAAGGTAGAAATTCTAAAGAATATTTTAGAGATGTCTTCCTAGAATTTGTGTTCACAAATTCTATGGTATTGATTCATTTTCTTTGAGTAAATGTTTAGTCTATTGTGAACGCGTATGGAATTGCCCACCCTCTCGAAATTGATTATCCAAAAGTTAATCTACAAATTCTGTTTGATGATAAAATTCAGAGAAAAATAAGATAATTCAATCAGGATACTGATTCATTCTTTCTTGAAATGCTGCTTCTTGTGTCAGTTTATCATGATTAAACAGATTATAGCGAGTGGAATCACTATGTTTGGAAAGCAGAATGAGGATTCAAAGTGGGATATTAATGTCGTACCTTATAAGAAGTTAAAGCAGGCAACAAACAACTTCGCTGAATCGAATAAGATCGGTAGCGGTGGCTTCGGGAACGTGTACAGGGGAAATCTTGAAGGCACAGAAGTAGCTGTTAAGATCCTTCATACTCCGGGCGATGCTGACCAAGTAAAGGCATTCTGTCAAGAGGCAAGCCGACTCCTCTTCTAACTTTTTCCTCTTCTTTTTCTTTTAGAGTTTCTGTTTGACTATATACTAGTATCCTGAAGGCCAATTATTTCTGTACAAATATGATAGAATTGTAAACTGACGATTTCGAATTTATCCTTTTCAATCCGTTAAAACCTATTTTAATGGAGTACTGACAGTTTTTACCCCTCGGTTGCATGTCCCTGCAGGTTGATATACTAAGCAAGTTTCACCATCGACATCTAGTCCGTCTAATAGGAGTGTGCCCAGAAAAATTTGCTATCATCTATGAATTCATGGCGGGAGGAACTTTGGAGGATCAACTTGTCCAAAAAAACATGCTATGGAATGACCGTGTTAGTATCGCTACCGAGATATGTCATGCTCTGGTATTTCTTCATTCCCTTGGTCCTCGCATTGTGGTCCATGGGGATGTCAAACCAGCAAATATACTTCTCGACGAAAGTGGCAGGAGCAAGCTTGGCGATTTTGGCATATGCCGACTTATGCCTATATCTAACACAACTACTACCATACACCACACTACTAATGTGAAAGGCAGTTACCTGGATCCAGCTTTCATTCAGTCAGGCAAGCTTGCACCAAGTGCGGATGTTTACTCCTTTGGAATGGTACTTCTCCGCCTTCTGACAAAAGGTCAACCAGGTCATGAGCTTGTCGAGCTCGTGCAAGACGCATTAGATGAGCAACATCTGGGAAATATATTAGATGCTTCGGCTGTATGGCCTTACAAGATAGCGGAAGAATTAACCAAAGTTTCCTTAGAATGTTGCAATCACCGGGTGAAGCGTCGTCCAAATCTTGCTGAAGTTTGCAAGATCCTAGAAACTCTGAAGAGAGAATACTTCATTCATAATAAAATCCCTTTCTTAAATCTAGAAGAGGCAACTTCCAACTTTAGTTCTTCAAATGAGCTCGGTGAAATTGTTTTTGGAAGAATGTACAGGGGAAAACTTAGGGGTAGAGAAGTAGTGATTACTAAGCTATCGGGTTTTAACGATGCAATTCTTGCAGAGACTTTCCGTCAAGAGGTAATGCGACGAACCTGCCTTCTATTAAAAATACATGTCTTCTTGAATGATAAAATTTCTCTGTAGTGGCAAAGGTGGAGGATGTCTTTATTGAGAAAAATGGTGTTTTCTTGAATAACTTCAAATGATCAAAACAAATAATATTTTCTTTTATACCCTACAACCCAAAAGTATATCAGTTCAATGTATTGCTTTGCTTAAAAAAAAAAATGTTCATGTATGCAGATTGGTATGCTAGACAGTCTGAAGCATCCACACATTGTTCCGTTAATAGGGATATGCCCAGAGCAATATGCTATTGCTTTTGATTGCAAGATTGAGGGCACTTTGGAAGATCGACTCGTCCGCAAAGACCTTCTATGGCAAGACCGCATTCGTGTCGCTACCGAAATCTGCTCTGCCCTTGCATTTCTCCAAGATCATGGGCCTGATCTTGTGGTACATGGTGATCTGCACCCAAAAAATGTACTCCTAGAAGCTAGTGGAAGAAGTATGCTCTACAACTTTACTGACATTGGCAAACGAATGGGTCCATTATACTTGACAATGTCCTTCGTGGAAACTGGCAATCTTGAACCAGGCATAGATGTCTACTGGTTTGGAAGCCTACTTTTACATCTTCTTTTAATTACTACGGATGTGGATTGGCGTCTATCTGTTGGAGCTTGGAAGCCTGCTTTTAAAGGTCTGATAGATGGTTCAGCTGAATGGCCGTCTGGATTGGCAGATAATCTGATAGACCTTGCTCTAAAATGCTGCAATAACACGTTGCGACGTGGTACACGAATTGCTGAGGTTTCGGTAGAGCTATATAAAAAAACAAAGCCCTATATAAATATCAACCAGTTATAGATGATTAGCCCCTACGAATTGATGCAAGGAGATGGACGGGGACATGAAGAAGTGAGAATGGGAGAGGTTGATGCCACTGTGAATTGTGATATTTTCTGCATACATCCGGATGTAAGATGTGTTGTTGTAATAAAAGTTCTGATAGTCCTGATAAATAGCAATTTTTTTGTCATTTAATATGTCTGTGGAGCTTCATGCTGGTAAATGCTGACCAGGGTGTTAAATCATAAAGTTTTCTTTGTCTTATTCCCAAACACTGATTTTTACTATTTATGACCTTCTTGTTGTGATATCCTCCATCATCAACTTATCTACACATTTGTGTGCGTTCTTTTTTAGTTTAATCGATCATCTCATATAGCTTAGGCATCCTCCATAAGAACTGTTATTGATATTTTAATTTGACTCACTTTAATCAGATCGGAGATCTGTTATTACTACAGCGCTGCTGGGCGTGGCTCCCCTGCTGCGGATGCAGCAGGAAGTAGAAAATTGGCAGCGAGGATTGCGCCACATCAGCGAACACGGATCATGAGATATTATATAATTTCGGTCCATTTATTTGGTCTATTTTTATCTCGTGATCCGTGTTCACTGATATAGCGCAATTCTCGCCCTTTATTTTTCTACTTTATGTTGCATCTGCAAGGGAGTCGCGCCCAGTGCTGCTACGCGATACTTTCGACTGCATCAGCAGTTTAATATTAAATTATTATTATTATAATTATTTAAAATTTTAATCAACAACTTTAAAATAGAAAATAAGAAAATGTTGATTGGTCGCTTGTTGGTTGGTGTGTCAAAACATTTTGTGCAATTAGACTTGCAAGTTTGACTTGTAATTTGAAAGGGAGCGGAAGAAACTTACATGATACAGCTCCACAAGGTGTCCTCAATATTCATCATTTCGTGTTCTTGTTTGGTGGTTTCGGTCTGAGATTGCTCGTCCGCTCCACAAGGTATGGTTTCACCTCAATCTTTTTAGCAAACTCGATTTCGATTCTCAATGACAAGGTAAATGTCCTAAAAGAATATTCTAGAGAATTCTTTCTCCAATTTCTGCTTAGAAATTCTGTGGTATTTATCCATTTTCTTTATGTATATGTTACAGCATTCCATTTCCCCCCTCGCTTGTGAGTCTCTATTCTGAATGTGTATGGGATTACCCACCTAAAAATTGATTAACAGAATGTTTTTGGAGAAAACAGAAAAAAAAAGATGAGTAACCTAAAAATTGATTAACAGAATGTTTTTTGAAAAAACAGAAAAAGAAGACGAGGAGTAATCATGCCATAGGTTCATATGGAATTACTATATGCACAAGTGTATGATAAAAAAAAGAATTAAAATTATGTTTTAGAAATACTTTTCAACATTTTTAGATTTTAATAAAATTCATTCGGGATGCTGATTCATTCTTTCTTGAAATTAATGCTGCTTTTTGTGCCAGCTTATCTTGATTAGAAGATTGTTGGAAGGGTATCACTATGTTCGGACCGCATGTTAATGTCGTACCTTATCAGAAGTTAAAGCAGGCAACGAACGACTTCGCTGAATCGAATAAGATCGGTAAAGGTGGCTTCGGAAACGTGTACAGGGGAAAACTTGAAGGCACAACAGTAGCTGTTAAGGTGCTCCTTACTCCAGGCGATGCTGATCAAGTTAAGGCATTCTGTCAAGAGGCAAGCCTACTCCTCTTCTTACTTTTTATCTCTTATTTTCTTCTTTATTTTCTTTATTTATTTTTTTTTTTTTGTTGAGAAATTTCTTCTCCTGAAAGATTGAAAACTAGTCTGTTGAAGGTCAATTTTTTTCTAGAGAAAATATGACAGAATTGTAATGATTTCTTATTGAAGAATCACGAGTGGTTTTATTATCGGAAAAAACTACTCACCCCCAACAAACCACAACAACCAATCTCCAACACACACGTGCCTCGTGATCCGCATAATTTCCTCATATCCGCAAAAATATCAAAATTACAGATATACCCATCGTGATGTGTGGTCTTGATTGTGCCACGTCAGTATGCGTGGTTTTTTGTGTGGTTTCTTAGGGGTGCATAGCATTGCCCTTATTATCTGGTATGACTTATTTTATTGGAGGAAGGAAAGTTTATATTCCTCGGTCGCACGTCACCTGCAGGTTAATGTACTAAGCAAGCTGCACCATCGATATCTAATCCGTCTAGCAGGGTGTGCCCAGAAAATTTTGCTATCATCTACGAATTCATGCCGGGAGGAACTTTGGAGGATCAACTTGTCCACAAAAACCTTCTATGGAAACACCGTCTTCGTATCGGTGCTGAGATATGTCATGCTTTGCTATTTCTTCATTCTCCTGATCCTGACATTTGGTCCATGGCGATGTCAAACCAGAAAATATACTCCTCGATGAAAGTGGCGGAGCAAGCTTAGCGATTTTGGCATATGTCGACTTATACCAGTATCCAACACAACAACTACTATACACCTGTCTACGCTGTGAAAGCAGTCATGGTTACCTGGATCCGGCTTTTGATCGGTCAAGCAAGCTTGCACCGAGCGCAGATGTTTACTCCTTTGGAATGGTACTGCTCCGCCTTTTGACAAAGGTCAACCAGGTCATGGGCTCATTGAGAAGGTCCAAGATGCGATAGAGGAGCAACATCTGGGAAATATATTAGATGTTGCGGCCGAATGGCCTTTCCAGCTAGCAGAAGAATTATCTCAAGTTGCCTTAAGATGTTGCAATTACCATGTGAAGCATCGTCCAAATCTTACCGAAGTTTGCCAGATTCTAGAAAATCTTAAGCTAAAATACTCCACTCAGAAATTTCCTTATTTAAAGCTACAACAGGCAACTTCCAACTTTAGTTCTTCAGCGGATGTCGGTGAAGTTGTTTTTGGAAGGATGTACAGGGCAAAACTTAGGGGTAGAGAAGCAATGATGACTGTGCTATTAGGTTTTGACGATGCATTTCTAAAAGAGGCTTTTAAACGAGAGGTAATGCAACAAACTTGCCTTCTATTAGAATTCTCTGTAGTGACAAATTACAGCATGACTTAATTTATTGCCAAGAAGTGTTTTTTTTTCTTGAATAATTTTCAAATGGTAATGACAATAATATTCTCTATTCCACCTTACAACCCAAAGTATACTATACAAGCTCAATATATTGCTTTTTTTTTAAAAAAAAAAAAAAAAATTTTTGTATGCAGGTTGATATGCTAGACCATCTGAAGCATCCACACATTGTTCCATCAGTTGGGATATGCCCAGAGAAGTACACCATTTTTTTTGATTGCAAGATTGAGGGCACTTTGGAAGATCGACTAGTCCGCAAAGACCTTCCATGGCAAGACCGCATTCGTATCGCTACTGAAATCTGCGCCGCCATTGTACTTCTCCAAGAGCAGAAGCCTGATATTGTGGTCCACGGCGTCTCCACCCAAAACATGTACTTCTAGATGGAAGCGGTAGAAGTATGCTCTACAACTTCACAGACATTGGCAAAGAAGTGCTCCCATCGAACTTGAAAAAGTTGTTACCAGCAGAAACAAGCATCGACATATACTGGTTTGGATCCTTACTTTTACATCTTCTTTCGTATGGATGGAATGTGGATTGACTTCTAAGCATCGTTGATTTATTCAAGGAAGAGAACAGCTACGGAACTTTATTAGATCGTTCAGCTGAATGGCCGTCTGTGGTTGCAGATGATCTGTTAGACCTTGCTATAATATGCTGCAATGACTTCGCGCTCAAATCCATTCTTGAGGTTTTTGAAAAAGCTAGATAAGATAACGAAGCGCTATCTAAATATCTGACCGCTTATAGTTTTTTTAAATAAAAATCCGTGATTGTGATGTTTGAAGTTCTAAAATATTTATTTAGAAAAATTATCAATATGAAAGTTGTTAATCTTATCAAAAATTTATAATTTTTATATTATTTTTTTTTAAAAATACATGTAGATTTTTTTTAAATGTTGGAGCATAGAATGGAGCAGGGAATAGGATAGCGGATTTCTGTCCCTTCTATCTGAATACCAACCACTTATAATTTCTATCCATAAAGTTCTCACTTTCTTCTTAATTTAGGTTTTTATCCATAGAATCAGTAGAATTTAAGCGTACAAATGCTTGGATTATGTGTATGTGAACAAGAGTTTGCTTCCATAAATCATAGTTATTGTAAATGCAGGCTTTCAATTTTACCCACTTTTCTGTTCCTGGTCCAATGCCATTGGTTGAAATCACTTGTCATGCTGATATATTAAAATAATTTTAGTTTAATTATATAGTACATTTTTAACACGAGTTAAGAACTAGTATTACATAAGCACAAGTAAACCATAAGTTTATACCATTTGATATTTTTAGAGTTTTATTTATGTGCTATGTGTCCGACATTCAATTTTTTGGCATTTAAAATTATATGTATTTTATGTAAAATTTATTTAGTTATTATACCATTCAAATTTAAAATAATATAGTGGCTCTTGAATCTGTTAATCGTTTTCATTTCATTTAAAATAATAATTTAATTTCCCAGCTAGTAATTTTTTTTTCTCTAGTAATAAATAATAATAATAATATTATTACCTTAATCAAAATTATTTTTATTATCATCCGTTTTTAGTGTTATTGGTACAATAGCATCCCAAATCACTAAGATGGGGAACTTTCTTATTCAATTCAAAAAATTGATTGACATCTCACTTATTTCATTTGTAGACATGACTGGGCAGTAAATGGGCTTGGACATACTGGACCTATTAGATTTAGACGGGGTGCAAAGGTACTGGGCCGGTCTTGTGTCAAGTTTGGACTTCCCATGGGTCTAGTTCTGATCAGGCTTGATCCAAAACCCATACAACTCCGATCTCCACCCTCCATCTTCAATACCAATACCGAGGACCTAAATCTCGTCCATCTCTACTGTGAAGGAGTGGAAATTGAGATGGGAGGAAATTTATATGTGCACTAGTTACTAGCGTTTTTTTGGGGATAACCTCTTTTTTTTTTGTTTCTGATAATTACTCAATCAAACTGAACAAATATGTATGATATATTTGTGAAAATATTTTCATATGGAAAAAATGATGTGTTTTATAATTTTTACATTTAATGTTTTTTAAAAAAATATCTAAATAGATGTTTTAAAACTTCGAAATCTATATTGATTAAAAAATTGAAATCTAAAAAATTTATGTAAAAATATTTTTCGAAAAAAAATTAAAGACAGTACTGACAGACCACAACAAAAATGCTATGGAAGGGTGGACATAAGAATTGGGAAGACTTAAGGCAGGTTGGACCATATATGTATGCATTTTAAATGGAGAAAGACAGGTGTATTACATCTCCAGCTGCTACTCATTTATTTTACAAAATCATTTTTATTTTTTCCATATTTTCTAAAAATGAAACTAAAGATATTTGGAAGTTGGAAGAAATTAACAAAATTTTCAAACATCAACCATAACTTCATAATTACTATGTTACAGTAGCTAGGATAGGAAAAATGAATCCAACGACGATCCCTTTGTGCGGAGTCTGGAGAGGGTACGGTGTACGCAATCGTATTCTCGAAAAGGCTGTTTATGTACCTATATTTTACTAGCAAATCATCACTTAAAAGATAACCTAAACAAAGCGGAAGAGCTGACCTTCTCTTCTAAAGAAGAATCTAAAAGATTAACATCTCAAGACCTTGTTTTAGGACCTATATATATATATATTATATATATATATATATATATATATACACACACACACACACCTAAAAATGAAGGTGCAATTAATCTACTTCGTAACGAAGACTTCCGAATTTTCCAAGTAGGCTATGAAGAAAATTGACACTCTAGGGTTTCATCTACACACTATCTAATCAATCAACTAAACTGAGATTATATTCTGTATCTTGTCAATCTAATCAATTTTGGTATACTCTCTCTCTCTCTCTCTCTATATATATATATATATATATATATATATGAATTTTTCAAGTAGGCTATGAAGAAAATTGACACTATAGGGTTTTATCTAGACACTAGACACTATCTAATCAATCGTTCAGGTTAGTATATATATATATATATATATATATATATATATATAATGTTATGCTAGGTTTTAACTATACTTTAACTTTAATAATTTAATAAGAGCTTCGTGAATTCCTAAAAAAAATAAGAGAAATGTATAATAGAATATGAAAATGGCATAGAAGTTGTCATTTTACTAAGGCAAGGATTGGAGTACAAAAAGTTTTATGTTATTGAAATTTAAACAGTGAAAAGTAGATTAATTACACCTCCATTAATAGTAAAATGTTAATAGCGAAATCTTAATAACAAAAACTTTTATACTATAGAAAAGTACATGTCAATCCTCCCTCTTGCAAATCAACCATATCGAGCTGATGTGAAAGCATCAAGCGTCGCCACGGCAGCCCCATACAGGGCTGATTAGCAAGCCTTTGCCAAAGAGGGGGCTACTATGACATTTTGCCGTGGATCAAAGTAGATAATCAGTTATTGTACTCAACCAACTTTAATAATTATGCAATATATTAATATAAATTTACAATCAACTTTATTAATCCAGTCTCAATATATAGAAAGACTTATCTTTTATTAAATTGTGCTTCTCTTGTTGGTATCCAAATGTTTCTTCTGATCGAATAAAAATTCTCATTCACGCATGAAACAGTCAATTAACTCCGTTATATTAGTGAAAGGTAGTTCATAGATTTATGTAAAGACCATCGACTCAAATTTTGGGAAAAAATATGGAGCTTTTCCATTTCTATGATCAAAATAATCCAGATTATTTCAAAAGTATTTGAGCAGGCCAGGAAAAAACTGGCAATTAGAAGCAAAATTTCAGATGACCCAAAGCTGAGAAACTCTTATTCTAGATCAATATGCTATCCCCAAAATTAGTATCATGAAACAAAGCCACAATTTAAAAGGTCGTAGTTCAAAATTTTAAACCCAATTGCTTGCAAAAGAGTCCTATATATAACAGCGAATTGCTAAAAAGAAAGGAGAAAAACAAAGAATCCAACTTTTTTTTTTTTGGGGAAAACATTCACTAGTTTTCATAGGTAGTAATACTGCGATCTTATCTTATTATCCAAAAACCATGCTAATAATACTTTAGAGGCATATTAGCCAGGGACCACATGAATTACCAAAATTCTCTCTTTAATAGAAGTCTATCAAATTTTATAAGATATAATACTCAGGACTTAAAGTTACTTAGTATCTTTTTTGCTGGCATAACTAATATAATCAAATTTAATATATTTATTAAAAAGTATATTTTAAAAGATATACATATTTATATAATATTGATCACTATATATGTTAGGTTAACTTTACTTGTGGGCCAAAAATTTGCTTGATAAGATGGTTAATCTTTGACCTATTCAATATCAAAACTACGACGCTTAAGAGTGTCATGTAGACATTTATTTAAATTAATATATTAATTACTGTTATTATTAATTATTTATATCATAATGAAGATTAGTTAAGCTATCTAATCGTTAGGTTTGTCTGTGGGTGCAACTATCTGCATTATATACTTTCACGTGATAATGGATTCACAAGGAGTCTATCAAATTGAGAGGTGATATTGTAATTATAATATATATATATATATATATATATATATATTATATATATATATATATATTGCAAGAATAATTAACTTACGAGAAAATTCAGAAAGATGGAAATAATATTGGATCATATGCATGCATCTACCTTAGAGATTTTGGAATACTTTGAGTTTGTATGTTTGCTGAATCGGATCGATGCTTTTTGCTCACGTTCACGTCTGTTGCTAATAGTCCAACAATCTCTAGCGATCTTCGGTGAATTTTTACCGACTTGTCACTGGCCATCCTCTCGCATTTCTCTAGATCCATAGGTGCTAAATGGCTTATCTAATGTTTGATTATTATGTTTATTTATATACTTAAGTTTATCATGGGCTCAATCATTGAGCGACGCTTGATCTATATAGACCTAGCGCAATTACGAACACCGAATAAGGAATTCATATCCTGAATAAGCAAAAATGGAGGGAAATATCCTCCTGATGGGTGCTTGTATATATCAGTTAAGATATAAAATTTTATGTAATAAGATATAAAATGCAAAGCCGATCTTGGAGCTACATACAATGAAATACTTTATATTATACGAACATGACAAATTAAACTAGTAATTACTTGACATGTGAGAGTAGATAATCCGGGGAATATTTGTATGTATATCTTTTGGCACGTAATCATTCCTAATTCACATGACTTGCAAGCTTGAATAACATCTAATATGTTATGATGTAAGATGGGCTATCCAGTATCATACGTGTAAACAATCTAATTTTTCTAATAATTTAAAAGAAATATGCCTCGAATTTTATTACAATCTTACTTATTTTTTATGCCAACCCAAATCAAATAAAAAAAAATATTTGAAATATTTTTTTTCTAAAGTATGTCGTGTAGCGAAAAGACTAGACCATTGGACTTATTGCCTATTAGGGTTTCTATTTTATTAAAAGGTGGCTATGATGTCTTCCTTTGTCGATAGATTTGTAACTTCAGTAAAGGATTTTGTTCCTTGTGTTCAACGTCTGTTCATGTACTCTCCGATTAATATTGGATCATCTATCTTTCTTGTCCGTGGACGTAGATTTGTCTTATATTCGAACCACGTTAAATCGCGGTGTTCCTGTATTATGGTTTATTTTTTTATCGATTTTTTTGTGATTGTGATTCTTCTCCTTCACTCTTGTATACTATACGCCATCATAATATGTTACGATGCATATCTCCTCTAAATATTTTGGTAATGACGGTGGGTCAAAAGTTAACCACAAAGCACCAAAAATTTAACTTCGGCCCAAAAAATTGAACGTCGAAACTAATATCTAGATTAACTTATATATTGTATCAGAGCTTATATTTTAATCCTATAATATTATTAAATGTTTTCATGCAGCCTTACCATTCTTATACTATTTAAATTGAGACTGTTTTGAAAATGGACTTGCATTATCTAAGATGATAATATCAGTATTTCCATTAAAAATAAATAAAAAATATGGATTATGTAAGAGAAAAAGCCAATCGATGCCAATTTAAATATTGGAGAATCTACAGTTGTAGAATCAGCTGTTTATGAGCACTACAGTACGTGATTCCTTTCAGGATAGCTGAGAGATCGACGAAGAAAGTATGTTATTAGTTTTCAGTGACCTGATGAAACATACGAGTATCATGTACTTTTTAAATAGATAATATATTGATTGACGGGATTTGTTAACAGCGTTACTGGTTGTTTTCTAAGGTTATGCACTGTCATAATTATATTTTACTGAAGGATAAGGCATATGGCGGAATTGTCGAGGAGAATCGATGCATATATATAAATATGGAACTAGTTAAATAAAATAATATTGAAAAATAAAATTTATAAAAATTATATATATATATATATAAGGACTTGGACAAGAACACTTGTAAATTGAGCTGCTTCAAACAGGCACAAGAGTCTTTCTCGACAACAAGTAAACAATTTGCCAGTACATACTTCAATCATGGTTTTGGTTTTATTTAAAGCAAAATAATTTCAATCATTGTTGAGTGTTTTTATGTAGAAATTAGAAACATTTATTTTTAAATCATACTGCTATGTTTTAGGATAGAAACTGAAATCGACAGTTAAAGAAAAAAAAATATCTATTTTTAAAAAGAACGGGAGAGAGATGACATGTCATTGCAATTTTTATACCACTATGATTAAATATATAAACAAGCATGCAGATAATATTCGACGATTGGAAGAAATGCACTCTTATTCTTGTGTATAAGAACAAAAAAGATAAGCAAATTGTTCAAACTACTGCAACATTAAGCTAATGAACCACATTATGAAGCCGCGGGATAGTAGCGTTAGAAAGATGAATGAGGCAACAGACAGGGGTTTCAGAAAATCAATTTGGTTTTATACATGACCACGAAAGTAATTCATCTTCTGAAAGTTACTATTGAGTAGTTATTATAGGAAGTGGCATAATAATCTATATATTATTTTCATTGATTTGGAGAAAGTGTACATAGAATACAAAGAGGTCTTATGAGAGATTTTTGTAGAAGAAACTAATCTCAATTGCCTAAATTCAAACAATTCAAGATTGAATACGCCAATTCGATGACGTGTGTCAGAACGATCAGAGATGTGCGATGTTTCCAATCACGATTGAACCTCAATCAGTCCTGAGTTGTTTTCTGTTTATTTAATTACGGATGAGCTAACTAGACAAACTTAACATGATATGCGATGGTAAAGATTAAAAGTGTGAGAGAATCGGCAACGAGTGAAAAGGGAGATGATGACAAATAGCCTCATTTTAGAGACTTACTACATGCATGTTGTCTTTCAAACCTTGTTTTTTTTCTCTCAATAAGCATAAACCACGGAATAGTTACGACTGCTCAGAACTATCTAACAACTGAACGCAAATTATCTATCTATTTAGGATTATAAGTTAAACCTCAAACTGAACCTTCTCGAAACTTATAGAAATTCAGACTTTCATAATTCATATTCATCCTAAGCATTTTGGTCCTAAATATTTAGACATGCATGATAGTCCGCATAGGAATGACCGCCTAGCTTACTTTGTCGATCTAAAATATTATATAGATACACTATAAAAGCTATAACATTTTGTTTTTCCTTATTTGTCATGTCTATTATTATAAATAAGACAACCACTTTTATAAGAATTTTATTCTATATCAATTTATTTCATATACAATTGGGCCAACATTATTTCTCTACATATGTTTCTTTGAAGTTTTTTTTTTTTTTTTTTTTAATATAATGAGTGGTGATTAAAGAACTTGATATCAATCAGAGAGATGGTTTGGGCATCAAATTTTTAAGAATAAGGACTGAAAAAAAAAAAAAAAAATTCTTGATATCAACATTTGATGAAAATTACTATCGAGCTTTTTCTTTATCTTCTCAAAATAAGCACAAGAACTGAACGAGCAGTACAAATCAAATATCAATCATTTTAGAGTAATTTCTTGTGCAGATCCTAATCGTACATCCCCGCCACCCATCTCGTAGTAAAACCAACCCATCAGGAGAGAGAGGATTCACAGCCCATCCCCACCGTTCAATATTGGAGCGACTGAAGGAGCGATACTTACTGGTGCTGTAGTGCTGATTATGTTGTTAATTATTAATTTGTTGAGTGTACTTAATAACTAGTATTTATTTGTCTCGTTTCATTACAGTGTCCCAGCTCGTCTCGTCCCTGACAGTCTACAGTCTTTTTCTTAATCCATGTCGAAAATTAGCAGAGTACTTTTATTTATTTAGTCTCATTATTATATATAAACACATATATTTTGTAGGTATAATGTCACAATTAGTCCTTAACTTTTAAATTTAGTTTAATTTTCATCCATCACATTACCCACTGTTGTCTGATGCTTTTATATGTCGACATCGTCAGCAAAGATGAACATTTTCCGAGCGTGGTTAGCTCAACTGAATTGAAAGTATTTCAGCAAGTGTCACCATCCAGATTCGAATCCGCATTAAGTGAAATCTCTGATAGAATTTTCTGAAAATTCTTTATACCCCGTGACAGTAGCTTCTGGTCATGGAATACTTGTACTCGGACCCCAGAACATCTGTCGGAATTTAACGTGGAGATTTTCAGCGAGTTTGAGATTCCTACAGGATGTGCGCACGTATTAGGGGTCCAACCACGATAATCTCGTAAAAAAAATTTTAACCGATAAAAAAATGAATTTGGATCAATCTATAAAATGTAATCATTATACATAATAGTCTCGTTTAATTTAACAATTATAATTACAAATTACTTATTAGTACATTAATAATATTTTTACCAGTAATACTATATCTAGATAATTACTCTAATATGTTATCTAGCTCATTTAATCGGGGAGTTTGAAACAAATGACAATTAACGACCTCGTAAAGATCAATCATGACCAAAACATGCAACGTCTCTCGTAAGGTACGTAGCAATATAATGGCACATTGTATGGTTAGAGATCCTATTGATAGCTGCCATTGGACGGGAATATGACAACCTCCATTTTAAAGAGAGAGAGAGAGAGAGAGAGAGAGAGAGAGAGAGAGAGAGAGAGATTTAATAGGCCTCTACTGAAACAAAAAAGCCATCTAAGATGATAATGGAATCCCGTGGCATGGCGATTTTTGATAGATAGGAGATGCGGGAACTTGATGACTATATTGAAATTGATTGCATTGTTAAGTGGCGCGCGGAAGCGCAAAAATTTGCACACGAGCATGCGCAGCCGCAAGAATCTTAAAAATCATTAACTCGAAAATCTTACTTGAACATTAGTGGTGGTATTGTTGAACTTGTCGTTGTTTTATTTTAATTTGACGCTGATTTAATTGAACAAAGAGTCTGTAGGAGCAAAAATTAGCATATATATATATATATATATATATATATATATATATATATATATATATATGTTCGTTGAACTAATTGGTAAATATTGGCATAATTCTATTGATCCAGCTGTTTGAGTGGTCGATGCGCATTTTACCTCAAAACTTGTTGTTGACCGATAAAATTACAACATAATCTTTTGGGCTGTAAATCTTGGAAAATTCTTCACAACGAGGTGGTCATAGCTTGAACGCAACATGTCCATCTTTTTTTTGTTTTTTGAGATAATGGTGAGATTTTCTTCCTATAACCGATATATTTTTGTACGAACATCATAACAGATGAAGTTGCAGATGGCTCATATCCATTTTTCACCGATTGAAGGGTTCCATTCTTTTGGTCTTGCAGAACTGAAAGCTCGTGTTACACTAGAAAGGATTTGCCTATTTTTATCACGCATATTAATTAAATTCTTTCCGAGAGATGTGGTGTTTAAGGTGGACTTCCATGTCCTTTTGAACTTGTCATAAGCATTTAGACTTCGAAAACTAACATTTCATTTGATTTTTATGCAGGTGGAGTTGCAATCTACATATCAATTTAAGATATCAACAAAAAGTGCTACTTCTTTTAAGTCCCCAATCATTTTTAATTATTTGGTCAATTAAGTCCACAATCTTCAACACTTTTTAGTTTCTATTTATATACTAATTATAAGGGCTTTGCTGCTAGAATTACATCAGTACAAGCTTGATTGTGTATGTTTTCATCTCTAAGTTTAAGTTAAACATGTAAGAACCAAGATTTTGACCCCCAAAATAGCCAAACGTACCATTGAGGAAACGATCACAGCCGTCGAATCACGTCTTGGAATATGTTTTAATGTTATTTTGTGTTATGCTTTGTATGTGATTTCTTTAGAGCTCAAATATCGACATTCCCTGCATTCCTCCATTAAGTATTCTTGATATTAGTCATTTTCATTTTTTATTACTCACTTAGTGTGAACACAGAAAGCAACTAAAAATATAAAAAGATATAGAAATGACCGCATCGAAAGGTGAGATCCGGACCGGACCATATATAATTGACTTATATATGTGGACCTATGCTTGATAGACACAGTGAGCTCGACTTCGTTTGCTAGCAAATAATAATGGTTATCCCAAATTGTTTGTCTAACAATTAACAATTGAATCAAATTAGCGTAGATCATTAAAAAAGGAAAAAGATGTAGAAAGAAAAACAAATAAAATAGCACAATTAAATTCAGTAATTCTTGAAGTTAGGGGCATTTGCATTTTTATGCCCCTCCCTAATTAATTCAAAATTTTACGTTTTTATGCATCTCTATGCCAAAGTCGCTTTTATGCCTCCTGACCATTTGAGATGACGAAATTGTCCTTATATGTTTCTTGAAATATGGTGGAAGTTAATTTGACGAGGGCAATTGCGTCATTTTACACGGTCAATTGAACATAAAAATATCATTTTGAATTAGATGTACACATTTCACAATTTCGAATTATCGGAGGCATAAAACGCAAATGCTCCTTGATGTTATTACTCTCTCATTTCCTTTTTTTTTGTCTTGACCGCAGATTCGGTTCTATCATGCATATCCATCGGGTACTGGACGATAAGCGGTAGATCCTTCGAATTAGGTATTGCTTGGATGACTCTCTCTCTTTTTCTCTATGAATAGTATATATATATAATATATATATATATATATGCTAAAACTTGCAAATTTCTCTCAAAAATCAATATGTTTAACTTGTGCTGCACACATATAGCCAGGTTATAGTTACATATAAAGTTATTCATAGTTTTTGGCAGAAATTTGGGAGCTCTATAGCACTTTCAGCATATATATATATATATATATATATTAATTCTCAATAGACTAGCATATATATATATATATATATATATATATATATATATATATATATATTCTGGTCTTTCTCTTTCATTAATAAAGAAAGAACAGATATCCAAGGAAGTCTTGCTCAAGTCTACTGCAAGTCATTAAGGCTATTATTAATACACAGTACATCCACATAAATTTAATTGCAATAAGAAGAGGTGAATATTATTTATATACAAATATAAACAATAAGATTTCTTGACTGTAGATGAAAACAGGTTGTCAGGCTCGAATTCGACTCGGTTGGTTATGCTCGAAGTCGAGTCTGCACAATTTCATTCTTATTCGCCAACTGATCTGAATATGCCAAGGGCCAGTTGGGTTGGGTTAATTCGGGTGGAACCTGAATTTTGAACAACGAACCCGAACTGAACCAGCTTACGCAAAATGCTCAAGCTTTCAACCCGAACCGACATGAACCCAAAATTTTGTAGCTATTTTGGGATAGTACGGTTTTGGGTTTTTGGGTTCGTTCAGGTAGTGCTCAAACCTAGTACTGGCTCTTAACTTGACTGCATGACTTATTCAAATGCTCCTCCATGGTGCTTGCATGATTTTATCTCTTTAGTTTTGAGAAAACAATTACATGGCTTCTTCGATGAAATCGCAATATTATAATAATGTGATGACAGATAAGCTTATACATGGATTGAAAGGGATAAAAATTAGCAGCATATATATATATATATATAATATATATATATATATATATAATATATATATATATATATATATATATATATATATTACAAGAATGTGATGACAGATAAGCTTTTACATAGATTGAAAGGGATAGAAATTAATTAGCAGCACACACACACACACACACAAACTATATATATATATATATATATATATATATATATATATATATATATATATATATATATATAGGAGAGATTTGTAAGTGTGAAGAAAAATCATAATATATGTACAAAATTTATAAAATACAAATTATTCCTTAAATTTGCTTAAAATAATTATCACTTAAAAAGAACTTATAAACAAATTTTAAACATGTAAGTGAATTTTGAGTAAATTTAATTTAATCGGCTTTTCTAGAAATTTTATATTCTTAACAATTTATTTCAAATTAAATATAACTTAATATTTAATTTAAATCAAGAGATGTTGTGTCCATTCCTTAACATTTTCATATGCTATTGAACAAATAGTAATTGAATCCGCGTGTATGTTATTGTTAATTGTTTTGGTATTGCCCTCTATAGATATACATCATACACAAGCTTGAATATTTCTAAAACACACAATCAGGTTCTTCGAGGATAGCCTGCACGTCCTTACATCTATTTTCTTTTAAGATATTGCCTATATTGAAAAAGTCCACGTCAGCTTGGATGACATACAAAAGTGATACAAGATGAGTCCAATCCTTGTTACAAAAACAAAACATAAAGCGCCCAGATATATACATGAATCCTTACTATATAGATACATCATTTAGAAATTAAATGTACAAGGTAAGATAAGATACAAATAGCCGTGCTACCCCTAGGTGGAGTGGCGTGTTAGCCCCATCTGACATGGAGATGTATAAGCACATGCGTCACCATTTGTCGCCTTCATATTCCACATAGACCTGTCCAAAGATGTACTATAGGAATAACCCGCTGATAAGCACTGAAAATGAGCTTCGTGACTTGCCACGCCATTACATCTCTAAACACAAAAGCATTGTGTCTGGTCACCCACACTTTCTTCAACATCCCTACAACAAACACACATGAGCTTGAGGAAGTTGGAAGGCAGCACACACAATCTAATTTGTTGCCTCATTTTATACCCTAATTCACTATGTAGCTAGAAAAAAAGGCTTACTCTTGAGTAATGCTTTTCATAAGGATGAAAACAATCTTAATTTGTACAAAGATTTGACGTAATAGTCAATCATGACATAATGTGTGGGTGATCCATGAGCCAACCAACATGCAACGTTAGTTCTGATACAAATTAAAGTAACAATATTGTAGATGAAGGACGGATTCAACTTTATTATATCGAGCGACATCCCTGCTCCAAATACCAAATTACTGCCAATTGTATATGTTACGCTAATAATTTGCAAAGGACACTAGGTCTTCAAAACCCATGGCTCCACTTTATATACTCTAGATTTTATTTCTTTTTTTGTTCCCTAGCCATTTGAAATCGAGTTTCATATCGTGACTATATTAAATCCATTATTATAAAATTTATATGTTTCAAAAAATATTCACTTATAAATTGTTTCTCTTTTTTTTTTTTTTTTGTAAATTTTGTCTCGGCAACTGATGTATATGAATAGTGAAGAATTTTTCTTACCCCACCAAAAAAAAAAGAACATTTTGAAGTCTAAACCAGTCAGCAAAAAACATTTCTTTTATCAGGCGTGGAGCTTCAATTCTGTCCCATCCATATTTTCTGGGTCTCACTTCTGCCATGTTTAGTGGATATATGATCAGAACAAAAAAGGCTGTACTGAAACCCTTCCTGTATGCACACATCACATACTAAACAAACTCGATTCCCCCTATAACCTAAATTAAAGAAGCAACTTCTCTCTTTGATTTTCAACTCGTCCTTTTTACCATTACCCTCTCTCTCTCTCTCTCTCTCCCCTTCTCTCTCAGATTCTCTTGTACCATCTCTGTCTTCCAACTCAGATAGAGATGTTTACCTCAGCCCCTAACAACTCTTCTTCTTCTTCTTCTTCTTCCCAACAATCACTCGTCCGCCCCTAGCTAACTAGTTTTAATAATAGGCCTTACTCTCAATTTCATCTTCTTCTTCTTCCCTTTGATCAATGAACAGTGCAACCATGGAGCAAGCTAGGTATTGGATGTGGACAAGAAGAAGATTCACCGATCTCGGTGCCCCCTCGTTCGAATCGTGGGAGGAGAAGGCCTTCGCAGAGGACTCATCCGGCCGCCATGGAAGTTGCGTGTGGCCGCCTAGGTCTTATTCTTGTAGCTTCTGCCGTCGAGAGTTCAGGTCAGCCCAAGCTCTTGGAGGACACATGAACGTCCACCGGCGGGATCGTGCGAGGCTCAAACAGTCACCGAGCCCTACCTGCGGCGATCTTGAGCAATTTCCATCTTTGCTGCCCCGATCACAAATTTGCCCTATAGTTTGTGGCCCAAACCCTAACCCTAATAATTCTGTCGACCTTGAAGTTGCAATCGAAACAACATCTATGAATATGATCATCCCTCCGAAGATCTCTTTCCTGCCACCTTTGGAGTCTCCTGCAACTCCTCAAATCCTCAAAAATTTGATAGCTGGTGATATCGAGCTTAAGTTAGGGAGAGAAAGTCACAAGAGGCAAAGAGATCTAAATGATCATGATGATGATGATGAATTGCTGATGAGCAGCAAAAAAGGAAGGATGGAATCGGGTTTTCCCTTCTTCATGAGATCAAATTCGATGAAACAGTTTTGTCCTTCTGAGGTTCATAAGATCAATATTCAAAGTGCAGATGAAGAATTAGACCTGGAGCTTCGGCTTGGAGAGCGGCCGAAGGTGAAGTGAAAGATCTGTGCTCTAGCTTAAATTGTTGTCTGGATGAATTATAATTAATCATAAGTTTGCTTCTGTAATCATTCTGAATCTTTCTTTGATCTCAAATCCTTCTTGTTTTATTTGGTGGTATATTGCTTGTATGTTCTAATTCTCTTCGATTTGAAAGTATCAAAATATTGCAATCTGAAGTCATATAGAAGTAATCAATGAAAATTCTGGCGCAGTTCTTATCTGGATCTAAATTGCTTAAATCGTGCATTGTAGGAAGATATGCTGTTTTGAGATTCACTCATCAGCAATTCTATACTATGATCTTTTAACATCGTCAAAGAAGATACAGATGATAGCAAACCGAATTTTACATGAAACAATCCTTTTCTCTTTTTTTTCCCCTTTATTGATTCTTTAGTTGTAGAAGATGACCAGGCGATAGAAATCCATTTTAAAATGTTTTTATTTTCAAAACTACGAATTCATAGATCTATTTTGATTATTTTAAAAGATACAGGAAGGTATTACAGGAGATCAGATCTCCTGGAGATGGCAAGAGCTACCATCCATAACTAGCTTTTTTTTCCCCATAGTCTATTTCTCTTGTCAAAGCAAAACTCCTTGAAGGTCTATGCCTAGTGTCTATATGGTTAATTAGTTTCAGTCTTGTCATCTTACAAGAAGTAGAATTTCTGATTGTTTTTTGAAAAAACAATGACATATTCTTGCTTTCAATTACTTGTCTTTTATTGCTCATACGTGATCAAAGTATGAAATTTCTGGATCACTTGGGAACTGCACCAGGCAGAAAACTCTATATTTCTGCTTTCTCTGTGATTATATTATTATTAAATATCGTTAATTTCTGATACTGCCAGCACAACATATATTCCTGAGACACACTTGGTGACTTCGATAGGGGACTGCGTTCTTCATTAACTCAGCAAGAACTGCAAAATCAGATTTTTGACCTTTTTCACTTAATTTCAAAACATCTCAGCTTTATTTGCTTATATTTTTATTATAGATAAACGGCTTTGCCAAAACATCCCAGGTTATATTTCCCAGCTTTATTTGCTTATATTTTTAACTTTTAAAAATGTTAAACAGATTAGTTCTTTGTATTCCTGAATGACTGAAGCAAGGGGATAACTATGTCTTGGAAATATTATTCAATCTTTAAGGTGCACAATGAGATGATCAAATCATATTATTCAATCAGTAAATATGCTAGCATATGTAGCAGTAGAGTTATGGGGAGTTGTGAGAGATTTTGATTTTTTGGCTTTTTAATTCTTCCCCTGACAGTTTGTGTTAAAATTTGCAGACACATTCTAAGCAGCAGAAGTTCAACCACATGCCCTTCAAACTGTTCTGCATACATATTACAAACAATTCTCAGGCTCCCCCAAATAGTACATAGATTCCCTTTTCTCTGCCACCTCTACCCACTCCTACTGGTCACCCCTTCAGTCATTAAATTATAACCTTTGGTTGAAGAGATAATTAGGTGTGATCCTTGTATATCCTGATTAAATCAAAATATTTCTACCACAAATCTCGCCTCTCCTCTTCGCGAACTACTGCGTCAGTAATTCGCTGATGTAAAGTCCTTTTATTTAATGAGAGCAATGCCTTTACTTAAAAAAAACCACTAATCTCACCCCGAAGTGCTTGAAGTTCGATTTTTAACTAACTTCGGATTAGTAATGCGCCGAAAACGTATCTTACTGTCAAAAATTGGAATTGGGATTAACTTCTCGACTAATTTTGTGTATTATTGCAACACTCTATTCAAAACTCTCTCTCTCTCTCTCTCTCTCTCTCTCTCTCTCTCTTTCTATACATTACAGTCGGTGTGAATGAATCCATCTGCAAGCATTCTGTTTTCTTCCTTTTCTACACCAACTCCCAAAAGGAATCAGAGCAATATGTTATAAAAGTACCAATTAAACAAGTCACAGAGGAATAAAACAACAACCACCTCCTTCGCCTCTTTCATTTTTTCTTCTACACGTACGTATCAACATCATCTATTATTATTATTATTATTATTATTATACATCTCATCACCAGAGGACAATAGCTCTAGCTCAAACCCTAACCTAGTCCTAGATCCAGTACTGCTGTTTGTGAGCCATAACATATAGTGCAACAATTTTGGCAAGATATCAGGCGATGCCTCAGTGCATTGATATAGGATATGGATTGGCGACATGGCTATTTTTTCAAGGATAAGTAAGATTAGTAGGATTACTAGGCTTAAGAAAAAAGAGCCATGCAAATTACTTTCTTGTCGGATACTTGAGTCTATTATAATCCTTAAGTTGGCTAAAACGCGTTAAATTAGCCACCTAAACAGCTAATTAATCAGAGAAAACCGAGATCAAATCCTCACCATTAATCTTGCCGGAGTAGTAGATTATCAAGCATTATTTCATAATCATATACATAAGACAAGCTATACTTCATTGAAGTAAATGCTAGTTAGGATGTACAATGAAAGATGAATATGACAGGGGCTGACTTCAAATAAATCTGCCAGAAGAACTTAAGAACAAAACCACCAAATTTTCCATTTAAGGAGATTGATTGGGACTTATTATCAACTAGGGCTATGAAGAGTTGCACCAGATGCTAGATTGGTATAAGAACACAAGGATCTAGGATTATGTACCACCAGGATCATCAAGTCTTGGTTCTTTCTTTGGTTCTCACATACTGCTATATCTATGACAAAGGGTTTAATTTGGAGCCTAGGAGATGGTGAAGAAGATGGCAGTGTAAGGCTTCATTCGTTGTCACTTATCTGTATGTACAACGTGAAGTCACATGTGATGAAAGAGATGTCTTTTATGTGGGCCCAGTATATATCTAGAAATTAGAATTGAACTTGATATTTTGGGAAAATTATGTGCTAAATTTTGTGTGATATCTTAAATCTTCATGATTTAGCGATTGAGTTAGTAAACAATTTCTTATTGAGTACTTATAGAGCTGGTTTTTTAACTTGGACCTTCAACTTTTGTGCCATACAACTCAACCAGGGAATAGGCGAGTAAATATACCGATAACTATCATAGTTATTAAAAGCTAATTTAAAATATAATGATGTTATTATTCCATAAAAACCAATACAATAGTAGCACCATAACCAATTCGTCTCATGTATCCTACAGATTCATATGTGAGCACTGTACAAGAATCACAAGAGAGATAACACTACAAGAACACTACTATTCAGTGTACTAGCGATAATATCATAATAGTACTGTATAAACAGTCTATTTTAATGATATATTTTTCGAAAAGCTTAATAGATTATGCATCCGCATATGTGCGTCCAAATTCCACAGTCATATTAGCATTATGAGAAGATGATAAAAGTTTTGTCTTTTTGAGAAGTAGAACAGCTACAAATGAGTGGTGAAGTACAGGGAGGACTCAGTGAGGTTCTAGGCAGTGACAAAATGCTGCACATGGCTGAAAGAGTGTCCTTTGCTTTGTTATTTTTATTTTAGTACATATATTATTAGGCTGGTGATGCTCTAGTCCACCGCGGTAGTTCGATTGGCGGCCTGATGCCTAACCAAGCATTAACTCGTTGGTTCGACCCCGGGAGCCCTCTAATGGTGCAAGGGGCATGGCGGCCCTTTCTGAGATCGTGGCATGCCTGCCGGAAAATCTGTCTCCATAGTCTAGAGAAAGAGATATGTTTCCTATATATGTCCGGGTTCTATATGACGGTGCTTCACACCAAATTTCCTGGTTATTTAAAAAAAAAAAAACAAAACAAAAAAACAAAAACAAAAACAAAGGAGTGGTTGGGATACCGTAGCGAGGATCTGGTCCTAATTTGTGTTAGCTTTTTTTTTTTTCTAAACTATAGGTGGAATTATCCGTTCCAGAGTTTAACTGGATAATGAATTGGGATTGAACAGTTGGTGTTCATCATGTTGGAGTTTGTTTATTCGAGATCGGACATCTTAAGCATTTATTATAAAATATTGTTTAAAAAACATTGAAGATTCTCCCTATCTTGCTTTTAAAAAAATCACATATAGGTCTATAAAGTTGTACCTTTTTTTTGCCTTAAATTATATAGACATGCATGGAATATCCGTGATTAATAAGATACTTTTCTACAAGAGAAATTTGAAATATGTGCACCTAACCAGATGCTGGAGTGACTGGTTCATAATTATGTTAACCCAACAATCCAGATCAGCTTTTCTCCCAAAACAAAAAAAAAAAGAAGAAGAAAAGAAAAGGCGTGGGGGTTCTTCTAAAAGTTCTTGAGAAAAAATCATATCTACAGGTGGTTTATGTAGATCTTTATTTGGTGTAGTGCAGCCGACAACTAGTCGCAATTTTATCTACCGTGGTAGATAGACAGGTGAGAGTACGGTTTAGGAATAGTGGTGTGTCTAGTTCGTTTATATATTGTCGAATCTCTACGAAATAGATAAATTTTACCTCATCATCTCAAGCAAGAGTAGTAAAATCGGCAGAAGAACTTGAACTAGTACAATGAAATGAACCACACTTGTTGATTTATGGAGCAACGAAATCGCCCAAGAAGGGGGTGAATTGGATTATTAACTTTCTTGATCGTTTAATGATTCTGCAACGTGAAAACTGCTGCAAACTGCTCAGCTTGTTGACACACAATCCGATCGTAGTTCTGAGTATTACTTCCCGAAATATCATATTTACACTTTCATGTAGATTATCAAGAAATAGTAAAAAGAGTTTTAATTAATCAGCCTCTACTTTTCCAAATTCCTTTAAATAAGCTCCTAAGGATCAAATCAGCCACTGCTTTTGCTGACGTGGAACTTAAGAAATATGGAGGACTGATTTGTAAGGGTTTTGAAAAGGGAGGGTAATTTATCATTATCCATAATTAGAGGATATAAAGCAGTGAGCAAGAAGAGTGAAGTAGATTAGCACACAAAAGGAACATTATAATAGAAAACAAAGTTAACACCAATTTCAGCTAGCTGACAGGCAGATAGAGAATCAAACAATGCAAATCTAAAATAAATACACAAACCATAAGAAAAATTACGGCGCGAACTCGCTCGTCTTACTAGCTTTTTGTTAATCTTTTTAATTAACAAGATAGTAAATAGTACAAAAATAGAAGCTACTTGATGATCCCTTAACCTAAGAGCCTGAAAACCGACGATCAATCTGAACACAACCCAAGAAATATAACGTAATTGTGCTAGGACGTTTTCTAGGTTCGTCAGCTTCCGCTTTAGTCTTTAAACTCACGACAAGCTTTTTCCTGAGCTATTCGCTGCCAAAACTGACCTTGACTCTAACCTAGATCATGACTTCTACCTTGCCTCAAACCTTGGCCTAGGGCTTATGTTACTAGTAGTATGGAAAAATATAAAAAGAAATAAATTTATTGATAGATAAGCTGTATTACAATGAGGATCTAACCTCAATTAATAGTATTACATAACTTGCTAATAAGGAAAACAATCCTAATATAATAAAGTAATATCAAATAAAATCCTACTATCTAAATATCCTATCGAATAAATCTCCAACAAAATCTATAATTCCAATACGCCCTCAAGCTTGCATGCGAATCATAAGCTTGAATAATACTTAATTCAAAAATGATATGCCAGAAAAATGAACGTATATCAATAAACGACCAACAAGTTTGCCAAAGGGTATAAGCCAGAAAATTAAAGCTAGGTATAGGCAAGTGTACAGGCCAAAAAACAAACACACAACAAATTGAAAGGGCAAATTGAAAGAGATTGTGGTAGCAGATGAGGCGACATTAATGGTCACTCCGGACGGTGGTGGTAATGGATTAGGCGACATGTGATGGTCACTCTGAACTGTGGAGGCAAGCAGTATGTTGGCGTCGGGAGATATAGAAGCAATAATGACAGGAGCAACATCAGTAAGGCCAGTAATTGCAATGATCACGAGCTGGGACAATAAGTAGTTTCGGCATCAACGTTGCCCTAAAGACAATGGTGGCGCCGCCGCCTCGTGGCTGCGACCGACGAGGCTAACAGTAATGGCGGCTAGGGTTTTAGAATCTGCTCTGATACCATGTGAAAAACTATAGAAAGAAATAAATTTATTGATAGATAACTTGTATTACAATATGGAGGTCTTGTCTCAATTTATAGAATTACATAATTTGCTAATAAAGAAAGCAATCCTAATACAATAAAATAATATCAAATAAAATCTTCTATCATATCCTGCCGAATAATCTCCAGCAAAATTTATTATTCCAACAAGTATTTATCTTAATACAAAAAATTATTAGGTTTGAGCTTTAATTCTATCTCCGATCTCTTAATTTAAAGAATGAAATTTCTACCACAGGGAATAAGTTTAGATGGTCGACTTCTTTCATCAGAGAATGAGTATACCAAAGGGAGAGAGAGAGAGAGAGAGAGAGAGAGAGAGAGAGAGAGAGAGAGAGCCATGTATTTCATATTGGATTAGAACCATAAGTACTCCTAGAAAAGGAATTTTGCATTAAGTTTTTACCTATTTGTTTTTACAACCTGACATGGTGTGCGCAACATAAGAAGGCTTCCGTACCCAATCGCCTAGCTGTTGTTGGGCCTTAAATTGCTTGCATTGCTTCCCTAGATTGGGCCTCAAGCAATAATAAACTATTCCGATTCGCCACCACCCAGCTCGTATAACCATGACTAAGCCTATTAGCCCAAGCTCATCATGCCCAGTATAGCCAAGCCCATCAACACTTGTCGTTACCAAGGCCCATCTTGCCCATTAAACCATTCCATTTGATGTTGTTTGGTGAGAATTTAAAAATACACCTCCAGATGCTAGCATCAAGGAAATGATAGTTAGGATATTCCTTCTGTGGACCAAAAAAATGGAAAAAAAATGGTCAATTCCGGTTCATCAAATTTCATTAATAATGAGTGCCCTTCTTTTAATGACTAGATATATAGTTTATATTTCTCTTTTTTTTTTTACTCCAAATAAATTATGGTATCATACATTTATTCCGATTACAGTACAAATTATCCATATTGTAATCCGCATTATCACCTCAAACCACATGCCATATTCATAACTTATACGTCTTTATTCTTATGGATCCGCCACTACCGATTTATAACTCTTTTTAACTTCATCCAAACCAAAAGCTTTAAAAAGAAAATCAATTTTTAAATAATTATATGCAAACAAAATATCTGAAAACAAATTTCATTCTGAAAAAAAAAAAATTTAGAAATAGCTGCAGAAATTCAGCTTTTTCTTTTTCCTTTCTCTGCATGATTAAACGGACAGTAAAAGCAAGACCACACAAATTGTGGGCCCAGCCACTCAGGCCAGTAGAAATCTGGACCAGACCTTGAACCTAACTGAAAATCAAATGTACCAGGCCACCCCACTTGTTTGTAGGGCTGAGCATTACCCGAACTCACCCGAAAAACCGAACCGGACCAAACCGAATATATTTAAAATTTCGGGTTCGGTTCGGTTCGGGTTCGGTTCGGGTAGCACTTTTAACAATTCGGTTTAAAACAATTCGGTTCGGGTTTGATTAATAAAAATCGGTTCGGGTCGGGTTGGACCCGATCACTGATTGGGTAATAAATGGGTCGCTGCCCGCTGGCCCGCTTCTTAGGACTCGGCCTAAGTTAAGTCCAGACTGCTTTGCCAAGTAAATGCCAACCCAGTACCTAGGGCTGAGCATTACCCGAACCTACCCGAAAAACCGAACCGAATCGACCCGAACAAAGCCAAAATTTCGGGTTCGGTTCGGGTCGGGTTCGGTTCGGGTTGGCATTTTAATAGTTCGGGTCTATATAATTCGGTTCGGGTTCGGTGGTCGAATTTCGGGTCGGTTCGGGTTGGACCCGAATTATCCTCGCGAGTCACATATTTGTTAGTTTTCTTTGATTTTTATGTACTAATTTTTTCTTTTTAAACAATACATGAATATTATAACTATTCGGGTCGACCCAAACCGACCCGAATCCGAAATGGTATTGAATAAAAATAATTTTTGTTATTATTCGGGTCAACCCGAACTGACCCGAATTTTAGTCGGTTCGGGTCGGTTCGGGTTGAAACGAAATTCGGATCGGTTCGGGTCTGAAGGTATTCAGTTCGGGTCGACCTTAAAAATTCGGGTCGGTTCGGTTCGGTTCGGGTTGACCCGAATGCTCAGCCCTACCAGTACCCTAGGCATTTAGGCTTGACTGCTTGAGGGAGGCTTCACAAATCACAAATTCACAATCCCTAAATCCTAATTCCCTCTCGAGTCTCGCCTCTCGCCGGCCGCCGCTCTCGGTCCCTCGACTCCCTCGTCCGAGTCTTCCCTCCTCGGCTCCTCCTCCTGTGGCCGTGAATCACGACTACCAGCCCTCATTCTTCTCCTGTTGCTGCTGTTGCTGCTGATTTTCTGCTGTTTGCTGTTGCTGCTTTGGTGCTTTGCTACTGCTGCTGCTACTTCTGTTTGCTGCTGCTGCTACTGCTCTTTGCTGCTACTTCTGTTTGCTTTGCTCTGATATTATTATTTTTTAGTTGTTGTAAGTTGATACTAGTTGTTTTTAAGTTGTTTTGAGTCGTTGAAGTTGGATTAGTTGTTTTGAAGTTGTTGCAAGTTGTAGGCTGTTTGTGGAAATTGGTATATATTGTTGCTGGTTGGAACAATGGAATTTATGTTCTCATAACTCGTAAATTCTAACTTGTTTATTGTTTTTTATTATTATTTCTTGGTTGTTGCTGTTGGATTTTAACTTCTTTATGTTTATGTTTATTATTACAAGTTTTTGCTTGCTAATATTTTGAAGAAAAATTTTCAGAGTTGCATGTTGTTCAACTAAAGATTATGTCATTTTCGGGTCAAACCGAACCGACCCGAACTGACCCGATTTTTTTTCGGTTCGGATTGGTTCGGGTTGAAAGGTATTTCGGTTCGGTTCGGGTCTGAAATTTTTCGATTTGAGTTGATGCTAAAAATTCGGTTCGGTTCGGTTCGGTTCGGTTCGGGTTGACCCGAATGCTCAGCCCTACTTGTTTGTCACGTTCTCATCCCACAACACAATCGTGATAGCTATGTTTTGGTTTTGACTAACCACCATTTCTTGGTTACTTGTTATTTACGTAATTTGATAACTAAAATAAAATAAATTTAATCATTTAAGAGTTAATTTGTAAACCTCGATCTAATAGCCTAATATTATATTCAAATTAAACTAATACTAACACACAAAAAAAAAACCAGTCAGCTCCTTTAGAAAGACTTTTTTTTTTAGAAAGTCATTTTAGAATTAAAAATAATTAAATATATTACCATGTATTATTAGTATTATAATAAGCCATTAAATGCCACGATCTGGAGTTTTGTCATAAGATACATGGGAAAATTGCGTTTCAGCCCCCCCGTTTCCCAAAATTGACTTTTCAGCCCCCGAAACGCGTTTTCCCGCCGACGTGGCGGCGCGCGCGTGCCGCCACGTGGCGTTTCGGAGGGCTGAATCGCACGATCCCAAAATTAGGGGGGCTGAAACGCAATTTTCCTAAGATATACTTTCGCGAAGTACATCTTATTCCATTACGTAATCTTTTATCATAATTTTTATAATCACTAAAAATACCAAGGGCAATATCGTCTTCCAGCAATAAATATTCATAGGACGAAACAACCCACCCCGGTTTCCCCATGTGCCCACGCAAATTAAATACAGGGGCATTGTCGTTATTTTGTACATTCTCTACTTAACCGCTTCTTCCGCCACCACCGCTTCTACACCTCTCCATCTCTCCCTCTGCCGTCGTGGCGATGTTCCATGCGCCGCCGTGCAAGGCGTCGGTCTGCGCCCTTGTGCTTTTCTCTCTCGTCTTTATCTCCTACATCGCCTTCTTCTCGGCTGAGTTCAGTTGGCGCTGCCCGACGCCGCCGTCGGAGTCGCTCTCTGTCGTCGGAGCTCCGGCAGCCGCTCCTACGACGGCAGCGACGGACCTCTCACACGTCGTCTTTGCCATCGCGGGGTCTGCGCGCACGTGGGAGAAGCGTCGGATCTATAGCCAGCTGTGGTGGCGTCCTGGCGTGACACGTGGCCACGTCTGGTTAGACGAGGATCCTCCGGGCGGAGCATCAACGTGGCCTTCAATGTGTCCGCCGTACCGTGTACAGAAGAACCACACCGGCGGCGCTTCGGCGGCGAGGATTGCACGTATCGCCGTCGATGCGGTGGCGGCGGAGCCAGATGCGAGATGGTACGTCATTAGTCTTTTGCTCGAATTTTCTCATGAATTTACTTTGTACTGCCAATACTTTATGTTATTTCATGCGACAATTTTTTTTTTATTATAAATATTTGAACTTCTATAGGAGACTTTTTATTATTTCCAATAGAGCTTCCGGAATCAACAGTAAGTTTTCCCAAATAAATTTGATTCTAATCATCGGTCCAGTTGATTAACGCAGTTAAATGCTAAAAGCTTATTATGATCTATTCTTAATAAAAGACAAGTTAGAAATTCAAATTTAAGTAATATCTAATCGGATGTAATTTATTTTAACGTGTGCTATTTTCTATCGATGTATGTGATAGAAATTCGTTCAAAACCAAAATAAACAAAAATAAATAAATAGGGGGAGATTTGGTGAAATTAATGAATGACCCCAATTGGCTGGCTGATATTTGTACATGGTTTGTAAATATTGGCCCGGGGCAGATGAAATCTAAGTCAGTGCGCCCACGGTCAGGTCCAATCTAGTGCGGACTAAACCGGTTCCAATGCGGTCAGTCTAGGCCCCACCCAATGGGAAAATTTTACGATTATCTAGATGTAAATTTTAAAACTTGCACCAATTCATAAAAATTTATAGTTAGAAATAATTTTTTAAAAATATATTTTAATTATAAATTTTATTTAAAAAAAATAAAAGAGATAACTTTATAAATTTAATTTTAAAAGAAATATATGACACAAACTGTCTCCATCTTAAGCATCAATTCTCATCAGGTACGTAATGGGGATGACGACACGGTATTCATACCGGAGAACTTGGTAGCGGTGCTGGGGAAGTACGACGACTCAGGAATGTGGTACATCGGAGCGCCGTCGGAGAGCGTAGAGCAGGACGAGATGCACTCCTACGCTATGGCGTTCGGCGGCGGTGGGTTCGCGCTTAGCCGGCCGGCAGCCACGGCGCTGGCGGAGAGGGTGGCGGAGGGACGCTGCCTGGAGAGATACAACTACTTTTACGGCAGTGATCAACGAGTTCAGGCGTGCCTGACGGAGCTCGGAGTTACTCTTACACATGAACCAGGTTTTCACCAGGTAAATTTTCGTTTCATTCAACCTCAAATTTATTCTTTATAAAAAACAAATCATGATATTTTAGTTTTCTTGAGCTAAGATAAAGTACTGTTTCTTTTTTACTGTTCTTATGTTGTCGTGTTGCTCTGTGTCATTGTTCTTGCTGCTCCAAAAGTTGAACCATTTGATGTCCAGATGACTGCATTATACTATCTATCTATTTATAGCACGCTTGGAATCCTCTTAATAAGACATAATGATTTAAGGTATGTGAAAGTGTAGTGCTCGGAGGTTTAATTCATCGGCTTTTGATTTCTTTATATCTACACTTGTTTTGTGCTTCCTTTGTGTTTCACCCGGACCAGTTGTCGTGCCGATTTGGATGAGGTCAGTGCATGGTTGATTGGATCACGGACCAGACCGGTTATCATATCTTAGTCGTGCTAAGGAGGGAGGCACTATTTTGCGCTATGCTTGAACTGCTTACGCTACGGAATATTTGTGCATATTTGTTAAAATAGTTAAATAATTATTTTTTTAATGTTTTGGAACGTGCAATAAAGTTCCTCAAAAGTTGCAAAATTATGGTCAAAAGTTGCTTAATGTGTGCACGTTGTTTGGAATCTTCTTCTGCATGTGGAGTTATATATAACTTAAAACTTTAAAAATCTCAAAGGTAGAAGATTATCATTGTAGTAGCTATTCTTTTATGCAACCTCATATTGCTTAAATGACATATTTACCCTTACGGTTTGTAACAAATAACAGGTGGACCTTAGGGGCGACATATACGGCCTACTGGCGTCCCACCCGGTGGCGCCACTTGTATCACTACACCACCTGGACTATGTAAAGCCGATATCACCGTTACGGTCAACGCAGCTTGAGGCTCTCCGTTCGCTTATGGATGCAGCCCGGCTGGATGCGGCACGGACGATACAGCAGACGTTTTGCTACCTACGCCCTATCGGTCTCAATTGGACGGTCTCTGTTTCATGGGGCTACACGGTCCTAATCTACCCCTTCATTTTGCACCCGCATGATGTCGTCGTCCCGCTACGAACCTTTAAGACATGGAGGTCGTCCCAAGATGGCCCTTTCATATTTAACACTCGTCCGATGCCCCGGGTGAACTCTTGTAGGCGGCCATTAATCTTCTTCTTGGGGAGGACGAAGGAGGAGAAAGGAGGATCAACCATGACAGAGTATTGGAGATATGAGTTCGAAAAGGAAGAGACCCATGGGTGCGAGGAACCGAGTTACCGAGCTGCATCGAGGGTGCAAACAGTCTGGGTCTTCGCTCCGAAGATGGATCCTGAAATTTGGAAGAAGGTATACATTTTTTCTGCACGCATATTTGTAACTGAGATGCTAAAGATCACGAATATCCATCCCAAGGCCTTAACAGTGAGTGCAAAACATCACGTCCGTAGAATAGGTCTCGTGATAGGTACTTAAACGAATTAGGGTTTTTTTTTTAGCCCCTAGTTGGGGAAAGTAACTCCGAATCCTAGAGTTTGACCACTTTTATTTTAGCCCCTCTCCGATTAGCGTGTTAAGTTATTTTAACTATTGGATTAGAATTTTTAGAAAAAAATTTAATATAAAAATTATAAATTTCTATTAGATTTACAACTTTTATATTTAATATTTTTTAAAAAATATTTCTAAATGGATATTTTGATGCTTCGAAATTTTAACGGGCTAACGGGTCCTGTTAATACTTCGGAGACTTAAAATATCTTCTAGAAATATCTTTTGAAAAAAAAATATCGAATATAAAATATGTAATTTTTTTTTATCAAATTTTATAATTTTTATATTGCAAATTTCTCTAAAAAAAATCTGAATACAGTAATTAAAATAATATGGCATGAAAAATAATAGAGAGATCAAAAGTGAAGAAAAGAAACTTAAAGGGGCTGTAACAGAAGAGGTTTGCAAAGGAGGGGGTGATGAGGTTTTTTATTGGGGTTTGCCGTTTCAGCCCCTCGTTTTTCTTTTTTGCGTAAATTAACTCCCGAAAATACGTTTTGGGGGGCTGATTTGCGAAACTCCAAGCAAATCAGTCCCCGAAAACGCGTTTTCGGAGGCTGATTTGCGAAACTCCAAAATAGCGGGGGCTGATACATAATTATCCCTTTTTTATTTCCTTGTTCTATTGTTGTAAAGTATTTTAACGGACGGATTTCTTGTGTGCAGGCTCCGAGGAGGCAATGCTCCGAAGCAAGCAAGTCATGGTGGGGAGGGACCGTCGAGGTCAGGATTAGAGCTTGCGGCGCCGGCGAATCGACTTCCCCACCATAGGCGTAGTCGGGGCGCTGTCGGCCGTAGTGTTATATTTTTGGCAGTGGCCCAAACCAATGGCAAATTCTACCCTGCGCGCCCATGCACTATCATTTTGGTGCGCGGACGTACCAAAAAAAAAAAAAAAAAATATTTATGATTATTTTTTGAAAAAAAATTTTAACATGAAAGTTGTAGATCTCATCAAGATCTATACTTTTCACATTAAAATTTACAAAAAATGAACGTAAATATTTTCTTTCTTTTTTTTATGGCGCGTGCAATGGTACGCGGGCGGGGCAGAATTTGCCAAAACCAACAGACAATGAGGTCCTGCACCCGACTTGACCAAACATATAAGGGAGACGACTTAATCAAAGATATAAGGGAGATACATACAAAGAGTTTTACATGTATTTTCAGCAGTGGCTTGTTGCTATACTTTGTCGGGATAGGTGTAAGGATGGAGGGTGGAGATGATGACGACCGACTGGATGAGCTACATACATAAGGTTTTGTTTTTTTTTTTTTTTTTTTTTTTTTTTTTTTTTTTTTTTTTTTTTTTTTTTTTTTTTTTTTTTTTTTTTTTTTACAAGGAAAAAGCAAAAAATAGCTTTAGAAAATTGATTAAATTACTCGAAATTCTTTAAAACTTACTAGCCAGTGTTTTCATAATCTTTAACTTACTATAGACCCTCCTTTAAAAAAAAAAAAAAAAAAAAAAATGCAAGTTCTCTGTTTCCATTCACAAGTGGCATTCTTAGAATTTTTGACGGACGTTCTTTAACCGCTGTTTGTTTAATTACAAACTAGGAGAAGATGCACCCGTGATATTTGTACCAAAAAAAGAAAGTATTGAAACTAATTGAATATAAAATTATAACTAACGAATTTTAAAGATAAATTAGTAGGACATAAAAACAAATTACTTCCGATACGTTATCTACTATATAGCCATTGAAATTAATCGAGCCAATTCAATTACTTTTGAAGAAAAAATTTAAATAATAATTTAGAGATGAACTTGTCACTGTGGTGCAAAGGGCAGGGAAACACCTTTCGAAGCCGAGTATAGCGATTAATAGATGAATGGAGTAAAGAAGAGAGAGATTGAATTAAAAAAGTGAGAGAAAGAGAAAAATAATAAAGTTAATTATCAAATATCCTAATAATTAGTGAAGTGGGAAATAATAGAAAAATAATGGGAGACTAACATATCAGCATTTTATGTTTCAACTTTGACGAATAGGCCCATCGTTTTATCCGTTAATTTTGATATCCTAAAACACTTTTTTAAAAATATTTATTAGAAAAATATTCAATATAAAAGTTATAGACTTTGGAAATATCTACAATTTTTATGATAATTTTTTTTTTCAAAAACTGCTTTTAAATATGTATGTTAAGGGTCCAAAGTTCAATAGATTAATAGTTCGATTTTGAAATTCACTAAAACTTTTAAGTCTCAAAACACATATTTGAAAATATTTTTTTGAAAAATGTTAAACATGAGTATTGTAGATCTCATTGAATCTACAATTTTCATGTTAAATTTATTTTTATACGATGGTCAAAATTACTTCTGCACGAATATCAAGATAATGGTTTTTTTAAAAGTTTAAACAGCAACTGAAGAATTTAGGGATTGATTTGGACGAATAAAAAAAAATGTAAGGGCTGAAATGATATTATCCCAAAATAATTGGATTCCCAGTATGATATAAATGCATATAATCATCATCCTATAATACCCGCCGAGTAAGGTATGCTATATGGGCTAGGCTGGTCTAACCAGCCGGGTTGTAGGCTAACTAAGCAAAATATTAAGGCCGTTCAGGAAGGCCGGCCCATGTTAGGGCCTTTCTTCTTTTCTTTTTTTTCTTTTCTCCTTCTCTTTCTACTTTCTTTTTTTTTTTTTTTTTTAAATTTAATTTTCTTGGTAAGCTGTCGCAGTGTTCGTGCATGTAACTGGTACTGTTTGACAAATGCATATAACTTTTTTGGGTGGATTCTTTCTGATGTTTTAAGAAAATAAATAGCTAACGATTAAAAGCCGGACAGCGTAAGTTCATCAGACAGCCGCCCAAAGCATAGCTGAGAGAGAGAGAGAGAGAGAGAGAGAGAGAGAGAGAGAGAGAGAGAGAGAGAGAGAGCAGGGCGTGCGCCATTAATGGCGGTTAGAAAGAACAGTGGATTTGAATGGGAGGGTTGAATATCAACCTCTTCTCTATTTAAGAGTTTGTGAATCAATTTATTATTGTGTACATTTTAAAACATCTATTAAAAATATTTAAATATAAAAATATATATCATATTAAATTTTAATTTTTATATAAAATTATTTAAAAAGTATTTCATACTAAAAGTTATTATGCTCAAAAATCGAACGGATTAGCATATTAGATTTTAAACTCGCTAAACCTTTACGGCTAAAATAATATTTATATTCGAAATAGGTGATATAGGGTTCTAAATTTTAACGTAAAAATTTTAGATTTTAATAATATTTATAATTTTTATATTAAGATTTTCTGAAAATAAATCAAAATAAGTGTTATAGGATTACAAATTTTTCGTATTTTAAAAATTATTTTTAAACACATTTTAGAATTCTAAAATATCAATTTAGACTTATTTTTTAAAAAAAAATTAATGTTAAAAGTATTTTGAAATATATATAGAATGTTAGCGTATAATATAGTATACGAAATTCGTTAGTTTTTGAATTCGTCACAAAAATATCAACTCTCATTCTCATATCATAAGTTATCGTCGGCATCTATCTATCTATTCATGCCTGAGATGGATATTATAAGATGCTGATTCCCCGGACAGAAATAGTTCGTTCATATAAAGTTAGCCTCTTAATTAAATATAAAACAACACCTACTTTAAAATAATATCATTTTATATAAATTGATCTCGAAAGGGATATTCGAATTTGAATTCCCAGGTAGCTGATGTATGGACTGCATGATCTTGAATGGGCCTCTTCTCTTTTTTAATTGCTATGTTTTTTTATATTTTATTTTATTTTTTAAGCCAAAATCTCTCCTTTGAGTTAGAATTTTGTCCGTCTAAGGTTCTTATTTTCTCTCATAAGAATATCTAATAATATCATGTTATATATGAGAAAGTGCACGTGTACATATACTCAGCCTAATATTCTTATAACTGACGGCACAGAAAATTAAATTTGGATGAAAGATTTTTTATAAGTGCCCTTCGTTTAACTCGTACCAATACTGCACTTATATAATGCATAAAGCACTGCCCGAGTAGGCCTCCAAGATTATCTTTTAAGCTATAGTTTTATTTTAGATAACTTAGTTAAAAAAATCTTAGCTATAATAATCTTACAATTTAACTTCAAAATAAATTTATTCTCATATGCGATAAACCGTCAAATTTATTTATTTGCAGAAGGTATAATGTTATGATACAATATTATTTTTATCCAATCAAAAATCAAAGATTGGTATGAAAACTGTGGAAAAATGCATATGAGGTTTTTTTTTTTTTTTTTTTTTGAGATTAATATCATAGTTGAATTCATAATATAAGCGCACCCCTTGTAAGTACAGAGCTATTATACTTGATAAAATGAAATATATATGCTTCCAAGTGAAAGGGACCAAGCAAACTTGACGAACTTCGCATAAAAGTGGTCCTTTTTCGGTTCCGCAACGGGAGGTCTCATGGTCGGGGTCTTCGGACCGTAAGGGTCCAGCCTTAGCAAATTTTGACGAATTTAGACATGAAAATGGCCCTTTTCCGTTCCGTGCTAGGACGCGCACGGTACGACATCTCTACTTTGATCATTTAGCCGCCACTTCGAGCCGCAGGTCGCGAATTTTAATTCTCTAGTAGCATATGAATGGATTTGAAAGATAAAAATATATAGCTTAAAATCCGAGTAAGATATAAAGATATGACCATATAATTTAAAAGAGTGGCACAGAAAATTCATCTATTAGACATAGTTTTCTACGGTCAATTAAAATGTCCTTCCAATCAACATTTTTCTTTTATTTTTGAGAAAATTCAATTCAACAATTTGAAGAATGCAAATGGACACAAATTTAAAAGAAATAATAAATTTTGACCATAAAAAAAGACATAATAATATTAATAAACGCCAACTTTTGGTAAAGTGAATCCCAATAATTGGATTTTGCAAAAATTTAACTGGTTAAAGATGAAACAATGTGTGGATCATGATTTTGCTTTTTTATAGTCCATCATTGGTTAGCAGGATTACGACCGAAGAAAACCGCAGTCTGTCTTTTATAAACGTTTGATCGTAAGTTTAAATTTCTACAAAAATGAGTTAAAAAAATGTTCATACCGTTTAATTTTGTATAAAATAGTACATAAATCTATTTCGACGATCATATACTAAAATTTTATTCTTTTTCAATAATAAATAAAATACATATACCTATCTCATTTATAGCGAGATACTATGTGACTCGACTGCCGTTTTAAATGTATATTTTTACAGATGACAAGAAGAAAATTGAGATGAACTTTGCGTCATTTAAATGTATAATTTTGTATAGTTACCGACGATCAATTGTCTTCTGAGTAAGAAGATGTCCAAGTTTCTAGGCTTCGGGTATCCGAATTTGTCAAAATCCATTTTACCAGTCTAATATCGTAAACAGAAAATTGGACTGAAATTGCAAAATAATTATTTATAATTAAAAAAAATAAAGAGTAATAGTGAAGTTGGTGGTGAGCTTTGATTAGGGTGTTCGTTTGGGGGGTTGTTTTGAGAAAATTGTCTGGACATGACGACAGTGACCTGTTCCCACTCGCCCTCCACTTTCTCATCCGCACGTTAATACACGCTCCCTTCTAATAAAATAATAATTAAAATTAAATTACACTTATATTATATTGCATCATTTCAGCTATTTTTTATATTTAGTAACTACGAAATTGAATACGTTACAGATATGAAATATAATAACTTTAAAAAATAAGATATAAATATAGTTATGATATTTTAATAAAAAATATAAAAATATTTTAATACATTTATTTATATTAAATATTTACAAGTCTGAAAAAATAATAAAAATCTAATTTTTAAAATTATGCATTATATATTTTCTATTTTTAGACAAATTTAAACAGTAAAATTCTTTTTATCAATAAAATAACTAATATATTATTTAAATATATAGCTATAATAAATAATACATATATTATTTATTACAGCACTATATAGTGTTTTTTAAATATAATAATAATAATTTTTTAAACAAAAATTAGAAATTAAAATTCAGATATATGTATAGGACATTCATATCTAGTTTGTTTGACATGTATGTTCCAAATTAATTTTATTTTTCAATTTTTGGAATATTTTTATGGCATGTTCGAACACAATTCGCCACGTCTTTGGTGTGTTCATATTGGATACCGCACGAATATGATGCGAGAAATAAAATTTTAATGTAGCTGTGCTTTCTAATTTTTTGCTTATATTTTTCCCCTTTGTATTAGCAGTGAATTAAATTATTTATAGTAGTCTTTAGTATTAACCAAGACATTGTAATTTATTCAAAAATATTATTTATTTAAAATTATCCATGTTCAAATAGGCCGTGATACTGTAGAGATTTGGATTGCGAAAAATTCTATAATAAAATATTTACCACGTCAGTATATATCTGCCTCGTGTTTTTACAACAATTTTTTGAAAAAATATCATAAATAAAATTTGTAAATTTTAATAACAATTTTAATGTTTAAAAGTTTTTCAAAAAATATTTTTAATTAGCTATTTTAGGACCTAAATTTTCACAAGTTCGATAAATTTTAAAATAATTTTTAAATTCGTTTTAATTTTTTTTAAAATATTTTTAAATAGAATTTTTAAGACCGTTATATAAAATGACGTGATATAATCGTTACGCTAAAAAGTTTCGCTTGAATCACAAGGTAAAAAGACTTACTGCCGGTTCTCTACTTCCATTCGAATATAAATTTTGGAACAATCTTTTTATATTACTCTTGATTTTATTTATTTATTAATTTTTTTTTTTGGAAATATAATTGGTTGAGAAAGGTCTAAGAAATTGCATAGTCTGAAATAGAAACAAATAGTCTAAAGTTGTATGACCGGGTAGCAACCAAACCGGTCACACACGCATACGACCATTTTCTGCGACCGTGTCGTCAAAACTCAAAGAGCAATACTCAGTGCATCCTACAAATTTTTAAATAAATTACAAATAATTAAAAATAACTACGAAAAGATCTTATAAACATTTGTTATGATAACCTTTAAATTTTACTTTTTTTTTTATTTTTTATCTGTAAATAGATTTATGGGCTGCACATGAATTTTTTAAACTTAAATAGACTTTTGTTTTAATATATATATATATTAGTGGCTAAGAATATGCATGGAAAAAACCCACAAAACTATGTAGCAAACAACAATGCAACATTCCCATATTTTATTGGGCATATATTTTCTTAAAATAACGTTACAAGATTATGTAATGAATAAATTATTTTACTAAATCAAGTTTTTAATCACAACTCTTATACTATAGTTTGGAAATAAAATTTTATATGCATATTATTTTCTGACATGATTTTGACTACATGCTCAAATATGTCACAACATTTAAATTAGTCTCAAAAATTTAAAAAAAATACTATCCCGTATTGTAACGGACGGCATACTTCATGAGCTATTTTGAGCTATCCCGACGGCACGTTGTATTATATTTATCAAATTCCATATATGAGAATGAATTATGAATTGAATAAAAGATTAAAAGTGGTCTGCACCAACTTTGTGAAATTTCTGTGAGAGGGCTAATTATCTCCAAAGTTGGATTGACATCCAATTTGGACTTTTGAGGCCACTATGCAAACTTTTAACGATTGTCTTCCTACATTTTCAAAGTCAAAGAAGATTTGGTAATAATTTTCTACAAATGACCAATCTATACATAGGAGACTGTTTTGACAATTTTATATATATATATATATGGTGGAGATACAAATGTTTAGAATATATAAATATAAGTATTTGTCTTATTTGAACTGTATTTATATTACATAAAATAAGGCAACTTTTACTGTTTATGTGGAGTTATCTTTATAAGTTCTAGATCGTATAAGATGGACTAGATGAATATTATTAAACTCATAATTTTAAATCCGTTATGATTTATGCTCCAAATGTCTACTTAAAAGTATGTTTTAAAAAAAAATTTGAAGGTAAAAGTTATTGATCACATCTAAACAAGTTGGTGTTAAAATTTTCTAAAAAATTTTTTATGCGGGTAGTTCGAGACTTTAAAGACGTAGTAAACTAGTAGATTAGTTTTTAAACTATTTAAAACTTTAGAGTCTTTAAATATTTATTTTTAAAAATATTTTTTTAAAAAAAATAAATATAAAAATATAGATCATATTGTAATTTATTTTAAATTTTTAAAAATTAATTGCCAGAAGACAATTATCCAACCTTAGATATTTACATTCGGAGGTTCATCTATTACACATATTTTTTTCCTATTATTTCTCATTATGATAAGTGTGCGAAAGGTAGCTATATATGTTTATTATCAAATAGAAGTAGCGATTGTGAGGAAATGGCTTGACAATATAGCCAAAAAGGTGTCGTTTTTTATAACCAACTAGTTTAAGATAATCAAAATAATAAACAATATATATATATATATATATATTAAAATAAAATTTATAGATTTTATTATAGTGAACAATAGTATTCTATGGAAAATAGTCTTAACATCTTTGCCTAAAAATAAAAAATAAAAAGAGAAGGAAAACTTCAAAGCTTGAATGAAATGGAGCCCACGGCTCATTATTTATCTCCATATTCAACTCAAGCCGAGTTCTATGTTTAGAGATAAGAAGAGAGAGAGAGAGAGAGAGACGACGAGAGATAAAGAGACAGGGAGAGAGAGAAAGAAAGAACGTGGACGGGAAAAGCCAGGATTCCTCTTCCACCCCATCCCCCCCCCCCTCCCATCTTCCAAATCTGTCCAAACACAAACACTACCATATTATCATATATCACTATCATATTGCAAGTTACAAGATACAATCTACAACCCAGTAGTAGTGAAAGCTTGAAAGAGATAGCCATGGCGGCACCCAGCAGATAAATCATCCTGAGCACAAACAATACATCAACAAGTAAAGAAGCGGAGAAAGAAAAGTTTTCTTCCCTGATAGTTAGATTCTTTGAGTACATCATCAGCAGCACAGAGAGAGAGAGAGAGAGAACGAGAGAGAGAGAGGATTCTTAATTTCTTTCTTCAGTTTCATTCACTTCTGATCTGAAATCGTGTACTTGTTTGCGTCAGAAAGAAGAAAATTAGTAGCACTGCATCTTCAGATCGATCCATAGACTTCACTTTTGTTTGTGGAGGGAGGAAGACTGCAATATCGTACTATTTATAGCTATTTCCGACGTTCCTGTTTGATCTCTTCACTTGCCCTAAATACAAAAATTCTCAACAACGTCAACAAAAGAATGAAGAAGGCGACTGACAGCTCTTGTCCTTCTGATTGCTAGAATCGAAAGCTAGAAACTGGATCTGATACCTGATCCTTTTAACTGTTGTTCTTGTTGATGGTCAAGGTAATATCTTATTGTTTTTGGTGAGGAGGAAGAAGTAGAGCTGGCGAACAATCGGTGGTGGGCGGCGATGGGGGAGTCGACAACCCGTCGTCTTCTCCTCCCCGCCGTCGTCTCTCCATCTCCGTCAATCCTTCCAGCACTCCTTAAAACCCGACCCCGATCACTCCTCCAATCCCACCACTACCACCACCAATAGCAGCAGCTCAAACCCTGAACGCACCGACGACAACACTGCTGGCGCCACCGCCGACGACACCTCTCCCGCCAGCGGGGCTACTCCCTCCCGCCGCCCTCGCGGCCGCCCTGCCGGCTCGAAAAACAAACCGAAACCTCCCATCATCATTACCCGCGACAGTCCCAACGCCCTACGCTCCCACGTCCTCGAGATCGCCGCAGGCGTCGACATCATGGACTCCATCGGCGCCTTCGCACGCCGCCGGCAGCGCGGCGTCTGCGTACTCAGCGGCAGCGGCGTCGTCACCAACGTCACCCTGCGTCAGCCAGCCGCACCGCCGGGCGCCGTCGTTACACTCCACGGAAGGTTCGAGCTTCTCTCGCTCTCCGGCGCGTTTCTCCCACCGCCATCGCCGCCGGGAGCGACGTGTCTCACCGTCTATCTCGCCGGAGGCCAGGGACAGGTCGTCGGCGGCAGCGTCGTCGGAGAGCTGGTGGCGGCGGGGCCAGTGATGGTGATCGCTGCCACGTTTGCCAACGCAGTATATGAAAGACTACCGCTGGAAGACGACGCACAGGCGGCTGCCGATGATCAGCCGGCAGCGGCGGCGGGTTCAGAGGGGTTGCAGCTGCCGCCGAGCACCGCAGGCGGAGAAGCGGCAGCAGGAATGTACAACGTGTCCCAGAATCTCATGGGTAGCAATGGGCAGCTTCAGCAAGATTTGTTCGGAGCTTGGGCTTCGCCGGGAGCCCGGCCGCCGGGATCCTACTGATAATATAAGTAGTCTATCACTCCCTTTCTCTGTCAAATTCTTACTTAATGTTCTGATGTTTGCTTCTTGTGTTTGCTCTTAAGTTTTAATTTACATGATGGAATGGTAGTTTTGTTGAGTTTCATTGGATATTGCATGGTTGCTCCTTGTACACACTGTTTAATTTTAATTATCATGTTTTATTTGTGGAATTTTATTAATTTGCTTGTTTATTTATTTGAGATATCACTAATTTGTTTACTTATTACAGTTGTGTTGATAAACCACTGTTGGATCTATTAAAGAGTTTCAAGTTTCTAGATAATATATATATATAATATATATATATATATGTTTAATCGTAACTTGTTCTCAAGAATATACATACATTGCCCGGCAGAATCCCGCACTGCAAGTCGCTAAAGCACCACGGATACAAAGGGCTTTGGTTCGACCTCCAACGGCATCGTTTAAGTTCTTAAAAAAGAGAATACATATTGCTCTTTTTGGGATTTAATGGGCAATCCTAAGTTGGATTATTCTTAATATTTGAGATATCTGCATAACAAAAAGTGTGGTAGATATGCTTTAGTTAGGTTAATTATCATAAAATAGAGTAGTATTTCTATGCTTCCTGACCAAAATGCTGAATTAATTTAATGATATATTTTAGCTACTGATTCAACTCTAGCATTGTAGGCGAGCCTAGTAGCGCAGTGGTTAGGGTTTTTTCTCACCACGACACTAGTATGGGTTCGAATCTCTAGAAGAGAGGATGAAAACATCATTCGTTAATAGCGGGTATGGGTGTATACGCTACAGCCCCCCACCCCTAAGCTTGTAAAATCCACGCGAGTTAGCGGGGGCAGGAGTGGTCTTGTGTCCTGAGATCGCCTTTCATTGAACTCTAGCATTACTTAGACGAAAATTTAACTACTTTATGTTAAAGTTTGGCCTGCTTCCACCGATATGGTTCAACGATCGTCTTGTTTTCCTAGAGCAGCCAGCATTGCTGAAAAAAGCTAATGTACTTTCAACAAGGTTCGGCAAAAATGATACAATGCTTCCGTCGAATTTAATTCCGTCAAATTTTCAGGGCTCAAATTGGATGTAATGAAGTTTAAGTAGTAATGTTGTCACTCTATTTCTCCTTAAAATGGTTAAAGTTGTGTCTTTCATTCTATTTAAACTCCTAACCATATTAAAACTTTGTTGGTGTTTCAAATATATAGTGATCTTCGAAAGCAACTATTAAATCATAGTATTACACTCCAAGTGCATAGATGATTTCTTGTTATATGTTGGGCTTGTTTCCTATTTATGATTCTATTGGTGATAGTTTCTTCAATCATTAATTGATAGAACGAATAAACAGCAGATTACTTTTAGCAGGCACATTCTAGATTTTATTAAGTTTGGTGATTAACTCCTACTTTAACATTTGTTATATGTTAGTATTCAACAAGTATATAATGCTTGATATTTTATTTTAGTCTTAACCTTCGAATTTGGTTTCTATCTTACATTTCAACTGCGTACTGAGCGGTAATCGGTAGACCCTCCCGACCAATTCTTGCTGAGATTCGAACTCTTGACCTATTTTTCGTGAGGGTTAAATTTTTGTCTTCTTCTAACATCAAGCTCTGCTAACCAACTGGACCAACGCGGTTCCTACTTGTATTTTTTTTCTTTTATTGGCTTCTTCACAGTATCGGTGTTATAAGCAGTAGACAGCAGTCCTGATGATCTCGATCTTCCATCCATCTTACTCAACTAATTAGTTGTATGGGTGATTGTATGTTATGTTAAGATCGAAGATTTAGCATCTCTATCATGCTTATATATCCAAATGTTCCCTTCTTTACCCTATTTTTCTTTAGTTTCTTCAACAAGAATCAACTAATAAAGCCTTTAATCGTAATGACAGCATTTGTCAGAACTGAGAGATGTGTTGAAATTTATAGGTAAACAATGGTCCAAAAGGCAAAGACTTTACATGCTAATTGTATGAATTTTCCAAAAGTTACAAAACTCTTTTTTTTTTCTGTATAAAGCTAATACAATGTTACGTAAACTGCAAGTGTAATCAGTGATCTGTAAAATTCTGAATTTAGTGTAGGAATATTCCTTTGCTTACCAGTTTATATATTTTTATATGCCATGTTAGGAAAAAAGGCTACTTTTTTGGACATATTGCAAATTACAAAGCTCAAAAATCCAAGCTTAGGGCAGTTGTTAATGTAGAACTATATATGGAGTTTGATATGTCAGCTATCATTTTATAGTTTCTGCTTCTTATATCTTATACTGGTTTCAAGTAACTCATCATCTGTGGTTTGATATATTTTACCCCTCTTTAAGTCTTTTATTCTACATATACACTGATCTTTGAATCTGACAAGGCAAGAACTTATATCATAGTTTCTTGTAGAAACCCGCCATTTGAAGTGGCGGATCAAAATTGCTTCTTTTTTTTGTGAATTTTATTATGAATATGGGTTCAGATACGTAATGAAAGCTATTCTTTGATTGAAATCTTAAAGCAACAAGAGAAATAAGAAAAGCTTTTTTTTTTTAATATATAAAATACCTGTTTTTCTTTTAAAAAAGCTTCATTGTAGAGCTTCTAAATCTGCCCCAAGTTCTCCTCCAAGATCAACTATGTTGTTTGAACATCATATTATTAAATTTGTTCTTTTTTTGGAGAGGATATGGTTTAAACTATGCAGTTTTCTGGCTAAAATTTGTGAGTTTATTTAGAGATTAAGCCCCTGATGAAAGTTAGACTAAAAGTTTACTACAAATTTTGTTTTTGGGCCGAATTTGCCTTTTTTTCATAAATTGAACTCCATAAATTTCGTTATTCACCCAAATGTTAAACAGATTTCGTGGTCAAAAATATTTGCCCCAATTTATATTCTTCTTTTGATTCTAGCATCATAATAATGGATAGTTAGGGTATCCTAAGGCCGTATGAAATAGTGATGTCAGTGGCGCATTTAAAAATAAGTGCAATATGCAATGGATTATTTTGAAATGTACTTCTAGGGGTCGGGTGATAGATTTATGTGGACACAATTTTAGCTTTAAGTGGAATAAAAAAAAAAAGGAGAGTTGTATATCAATCATTCGTTTTCATAACGTACAAATTTAGAACAAATAATTAATTTTTAGAAATAAAAAAATACGTTAACGTGATGATACACATATGTCATCATATTAGCTTTTTTTTTTAAATTTTGGTGACTGATTTATTCATAAAGTGATCATAAAAAGGACCCTGTCCCTGTGAATGTGAAGTCCCCTTTTTTGTACTTTGAGAAATTCTGTACAGATTGGAAAGGTCATGTTCAACTCATAAAATAGGAAAATAGGTGGTGTTCTTGTTATTGTACTTGCTATATATATTTTTCTAATTACAGCATATTCTGCTTTACGTTTTATTCCACTCAATAAACCAAGCCGACTCCGGTTTTATTAATAATTATTATTTTTTATTAATTGTTTGTTTTAAAGGGCCCCAATAGACAAACACGAACGTGAACTTATAAAAACGAGGTTTTGAGCTCCACATACTTGGCTTTGCCTGCTCCCATATATATATATATATATATATATATATATATATATAATATAACCATGAAAAGATGATGGATAAAGTTTGAAGATAACCCCATAAAATAAGGGAGTGTAACGTTATTCTGTCTATAGAAATATAGCGCTATTATTGTTAACTTTATATTTATTATCATTATATAAATGTTATTGGATTTGATTGTGTACATTTGCTAATATATATCTTATTGTTATTGTATTGTGTCCAGAGAATTTTTTCGCAACTCTTAATTTAAACTAAGATATCAATTATCTCTACCACATATTTATCTATTACTGAAGCATTAATTTAGTGGGTTGATGTACCATAATTTAACGTATTACAACATATTTTTTACTGAACACTATTTTTTAATCAAACCCTCCAGCTTATAATCTGTTCAGAAAGTAAAATTTTAACCTGACATTATCTTCTGACTAGACATAGAGTACTCGAAGTCATCCACTTACTAGCTTCGACGTGAAGTCCGAGCCAGCTGATCCAGCGGTGAGAGGCATAATTTAGTAACTATGATCTCTAAAATACTAAAAAAATTAAGTTTTTTAGACATAAAAATAGTGTTTTGTAAACTGTGTTCAAATTTTTTTAAAATGTTTTAAAATAAATATTTATAAACTCGAAAATCTTATGATTTTAGAAATAATTTTAATTTCCAACAGGCTAGGATTTAATCATTTTTTTAGACATTTTTAACAAATATTTTGAATGCAAAAATTATATTTATTTTCTAGAATACAAAAAAATTCCAGATAATGTATCTATTTTAAAATATTTTAGTATGTTTTGAACTAGCAAGGTTGACTATATTGTGTCAAAAAAACAAGTATCAACTCTTCTAGCAGATATCCCAATTGTTATACTTGGGGAAGTAATTAAGATCACCTTTTTCCTTCCTCTTAATCTGTCAAATCAATTCTAATGATGGAGGGATAATGTGGTCTTCCTTTTAATTATCTTCTTTTTTTTCAAAAAAAAAAAAAAAAGATCACATTTTTATAATTATCTTGAAGAAAAATTGCATCAGCTCATCACTTTTTGAAGTATGTTGATGTTCTACTACACTTTGACCGATCGAACTAAGTTTGATATGGCTTAAGAAGATTGCTCAAATGGGAAGGCATTCGAGATCTTTATATATTCATTCAGAATTCAAATTTACATGTTTTTACTCATCAGCTGCAAACATCTGCTCCGCAGGAGAAAATAGCCCGAACCTAACCCTAACCCTAACCCTAACCCTAAGCCTAAAGCTAACCCTAACCCTAACCCTAAGCCTAATCCTAACCCTAATCCTAGCTTGTGAATAAGATAAGATAAGAGCAAAGGAAGCGTCCCTGTAATGCATGGGGCAATCTCACGTGGGATTGCTTTCCGGTCTGCAACCCCACCAAACACAACCACCATATGCCATCAATCAATCAGTTTCCCAAACTCTGCAGTTTCCCAACCTCAATATCCATCCTCCATCTCCAGCACATATCCCGAGAGGATCAGGATGAGCTCCACCCAATTCACTGTGCTGCTGCAACTGCAACACAGTGAAATGATTGAAGACGACGCGGAGGCGCCCTAGAAACCCTAGCTTTTGTTTGTTAGACCCCCCTTTAAATGCAATTTCGTCCTTCTGAAGGGATCCAGATATGGAATTTTCAGTAAAGTAATTAGTAAATTTATTATTTTCCAAGCTCATTGACTATACATATGGTCATTTATATACCATTAATTCCGAATCTAAAAAATACGGACACAGAGATAAATATATAATTTAATAATTTTTAAAAAGTGAGATATATATATATATATATAAAAATTAAAAATTATTATATTAAGTATTTAATTTTTTAAAAGTATAATAGTATCTAAATAATAAAATTATATAATATAATATTATATATTCGTTGAACAAATTTAAACATCAAGAACTTAATTTCATTAACAATACTAAAAATAAAAAATTATAATATATAATATTATTTACTGTTAATAGTTAGTATTAGATACAATATTATTTGACTAAAGAATAACAAAAAGAAAAAAAAATTTTAATTTGGACACGCATGCCGGACACTTATGTCTGGTATGTTCGACATACATGTCCGATTTTTTTTTTACTTTTCAAATACTTCTCTGACGTATCCCCGTATATTCTATCGTGTCTGCAGTTCTCCGTATTGAACATTGTAGAGAATAAAATTTTCGTGCTACACATATTGATATATTTGGTCCCCTTATCATTTTTTGCTGCCATTTTTTACTGCCACCAAAAAAGTGGATAAATTATTGGAAGAGTTACAAATCAGCCTCGATTAACATAATATAAATAAAAAATTTTATTAGAATTTTTTATTTTTATATCTTAAAATATATATTAAAAACTTTTTGAATACAAAAATTTCAAAGCATATAAATTATAAATGATATTTAAATTTTGAATATAAATTATATTTAAATTTTTTTTTTGTACAAATTGTTTTTAAATATGTTTCTAAAATTAGCATTTCAGGCTCTTAGTTTTTAAATCCAATAAAAATTTCAAAGCTTAAAATATATTTAAAATTATTTTGAATATAAAAATTATTAATCACATCTAAATATTCTTCAAAACATAGTTATATAATAATAAAAATATTTATTCTAGAAAAAGGTTGATATGTAAGGATTTAGAATCCAGATGTTGATTTATATTAATTTTTCCTAAATTAATGTCCTCCGCATGGAGGGATAAAAAAAGGAACCTGTAATGTCCCTTATTTTTTGAGAAATGCTTGGCCCACTTCCTCATTTTCTTTTCACTCAAGATAAAAAAGTGTTAAGGTGGATGGGTGAATGTGAGGTTGGCAAAAAGCTTTCACCTTTGAATGCAACTGCTACCAATGAGATCTTTGATCACACAGCTTGTAAGCTTCTCTCCTTGAGTAACAAGAAAAGAACCAACTTTTTTGCAAAAATAAATGTCAATAATACGCTGACGTGTCAACGTGCATGTTCAAGTTAGAGCATTTCTCTATTTTTACATATTGATATGCCAATATATTAAAAAGAGGATTGATACATAATTAACTCTAAAAAGAACATGCTGCAAGTTAATAGGTATATATGCATATATGTAACTATTTCCGAGTCTAGATATATACCGTTAAAAAAGAAGGCAGGTGCCGGAAGTTGCCTCCGCGCCCTGGTTCGCCTTTTATGTGAACAAAAAAAAAAAATGATGACATAGATGCTACACACAGAAAGGTTAGAAGGATTTTTTTAATGATTGGCCAAGTTGAGTTCTCCTTTAAGCAAGCTTCGCTTTCCGACAATAGCAATATAATCTTTCAGCCACAAATCATTAAATAGGAACCTTAGCAAAACAATTTTTGGGTCTCTATAATTGGATCAAGCGATACAGTCGGCCCCTAAAAGAATTAATCATAGATTCAAATTTTAGTGCAATAATATAGAAGACAACTCAGTTAATTTTCAATAGAACTACTGAATGTGATGACTGAATAATTTTTAGTACTCAATGTCTAATTCGAAAGTGAACTTCATATCAAAGTTTTTCGGACCCGTCCAAATACAATACGGCCTAAAAGATTTGGTTAGAAATTAATATACAGTAAAATAATCTAACATATATTGTCGAAAAAATTTACCCCGTTTTTTTTTTTTTTAAAAAAAAGAGTAAAACTATTTTTAAAACTTGGTTTCAAATCAACTCGCTGCAAAGAACTTGTTCATGTCAGCACACTAGTCAAAAATTTCTGAGTATTCCATACAACTAGCATAACCTATGGTAGCATACAACATTTTTACCGTAGTGTTGTGATATAAAATATAATCATAGTCATAACGAATTAAAATTTGTACCATTATGGAATGAAAATCCTGGCTATTGCTGGAGAAACATCACTAATTTCAGACTTCAAAGGAATGACAAACCTGTTTGCAAGTATGACAAACCTGTTTGCAATAAGAATAGATGTAACTTCTCCACTGAATACACACATTCTTTTAGTTGCATTGTCAGATCGTTGAAGATCAGTGTCAAAATTTTCAGAGACGTTAAAGTGCACCGAGACGCAAGAAGTCCCCTATAGTCCAGATGTTGTAAAGGCGTAGAAGAAGCACAACAATTCCTATAGTCCAGATGTTGTAAAGGCGTAGAAGAAGCCACAACAATGATAAAGACGAGATGCACAATAGAGACGACATGCAAGGTAGAAACAGTAGTAGTTAGCAGTATTAAAAAATAACAAAAATAAAACAAATAAAATAATACAGTAGTCTTACTAACTAATGTTTTATATTTAGGTGCGCATTTTTCTGTTAGAATGCGAGTGAGTACATCACGTTTTATTCTCTTTCTATTAAAACCGGGAAGTCATCATTAAAAGACACACTTTGTAGCGCACACAGATGCCTTATAAAACGCACCTCGACGTGGCAGGACTACACCTTATAACGGAAGATTGACCTCAACCTAAGACATTGCAACAATCCAATAAATACAGAACACAGGTTCAAAGTAAACAAGCTAACTCCAGGATTAAGGTTTCTAACTATCAGTCCACAAGAAATATAAGCATAAGAGCCTTTCCATTTTAAGAAAAAACAAAGCATTTCCTATCAGAGGAACAGTTTAATATAAGTATCACAGATTCACAAAGGAATTTAGTGTTATGTGGTTAACAATAACTATCAAATATATATAGCTGTCAGCGATGGCACATGATAAATAACTTGATAAAAAGAATTTCGCACAAATAAAACAAATGAAATGCTGTGCCAATACTTGTTTGTTCGGTCAGATGATCAGTCAAGCTAGTCGCACCCAGTTTAAGCGAGTTAACTGACTTCATATTTATCCATGGTGTAGAAGTTGAATAAAGTGGGACCCAAACTCAACTGAACTGAGTCACACACAGTAAGCAAAGTAGCCGACTTAGATTGTTTCAGTACACCATTTAAACTGTAAATTTTGTTTATATTTGCATATAATTCTGACCATCATGACACATACTAGAGCATAAATGTGTATCTAAAAATAAAATGAGGATATTGGATGAGGACTTTTCAAACACCACCTATCATGCCATCCTTAAATTAACAAGAAAATGCTAGACGACCTGAAAGTTTTGACCCTAAATAGCACAAATATCCATCCATGATCCCTCGAGATGGTAGACTTGTTTTGGAAGATAAATTTGGGCCATGTCACATTGCTTTTGAATTTGGGCCATATGTTTTAAATTAATCATCTGCTTTCTGGGCAAAGTAATTAAACTTTTTCCTCCTTGGTAGTTATATTACACAATAGCATTACATTCCAAGGTTCAAGTATCGTAATACCGTCAATGTTAAGCTAAATTCCAGATTCATTACATTCTAACTCTGCAACAACTTTGAGATAAAAGGAAATCTTAAATTTACCATTCACACATAGAAATACTGTCACTAAAATGTCAAGTGTCAACAATGAAGATTCTCAAATTTCACAACTTTTCAGGACTAGAGTAAGCAATTGATCTCTGCATCAAACACATCTACAATCTAGAAATAAGGCGCCCAAGAACAATGAAGCCTTTTTAATTTTTGGCCAGATTTGTATCCTTCCTAACAAATCACAATGCCTTAATATGTTCATCATAAATACTTTTAACACTTGGAAAGTCTTTACCAGTATTATGAAGACACTAATTAGGTCGACAGTGTGCTTGAACAAGATAGTATACAAAAATTGAGCACCTACAGCATATAGGAAGACTCCCCTAGCACATAAAAAGTAAACCCAGTGAAATATCATGAAGTAATAAGGATAGACAGATATCTCCAACCTCCAGAATGCCGATGGTAGATAATGCGAGTGGAGATGGAAATAGATGTAAAGATAGATAGTAATAATTCTGTTTTGTGCGTGTAGGCAGGACAAACTTACCATGCAATATCCTCAGTATGAGAACAAAAGCTTCAACATGTAGTCTGGTAAACCATTGCTCACAATTCCAGCACCTGCTAATAAAGCATACAACCAAGACAAAACAAGCACGAAAACACAACTGTGAAATATCTCTGTGGCATCAATCACATGGTTGGAAGTATTTGGTAAAAGATAATTGAACTGTTCTCACCTGTCAGATATTGTAATACTTGCAAAAGACCAGAAATATTTGATCTATCAATCAAAGCACAGAACAGACTTAGTTTCAACTTTCAAATTGTACTAGCAAAACACTAACACCTTAGGTTACCGAAACATTAAAATAAGTCACAAAGTGATATTTCTAAGTATTGACGTCCCTAACTAATCTGAAAATATTTCAAATTGCAAATCTATGATAAAGACAAAGCTGAAGACTATAGTCCAGGAAGGATCATGGATAAGAAAAAAAAAGAAAGAAAGAAAGAAATATAAATAACCTCCTCACAAGGAGTCAAGATGAAGAAAACATAGCAGCAAACTTGTGCACAAAGTTGCATCACTTAAAGCTCAGCTCAATTATCCACTCCAGCTGCAGAGTGAAGGCAAATTACATCAAATGAAATGCAACTGTCACAGAGGGACATCATTTATGGCAAGATTCATCCTAGTATCATAGTAAACATATAAATAAATTTTCAAAAATAAACATATATGTTTTACTAAGGAACGCTTAGAATGTCTAGAATAGAAACTAAGGATTAATAGCTTTCTTTGCCCGAACAGAATCTAGAGCTTTCTTTCGAAGCTCAATCTCAAGCCTCTTTTGCTCTGATTCCATCTCCATGTCACTTGGATGGGAGCTTCCTCGTTTTCCCCTCCTTGAAAAATCATCAGCAGCTTCATCATTGTTTTTGTAATTATTCTCCAGATCTAACGGAGGTGCCACAGTATCAATGGACCTTCCTTGAGGCTTGCCACCACGACCCTCTAATCTTCTATGATGCCTCTCTTCCCTCCTTTGACGTTTCTCTTCCCTTCGTTTCTTACGTTCTTCCTTCTTTTTCCTCCTTGCCTCTTTCTTATCATCTGCTCTACTATCGTATTCACCATCGTCATCACTTGAATCTGAATCCAAATATTGTTTATAATGCGAGGACTTTTTACGCTTTCGTTTATCCTTCTTACTATAAGCGTCAGCATCTTCGGAGTCTGAATCAAGGCCATCCAATTCATCCCCATGAATGCCATTTTTACTGGATTTTCCACCAGATTGCCTCTTAAAAAGTGAATCCTTACCTTCCTTCTCTTCTTCGAGCTTATATCTTTCCATCTTCTGCATGGAAACTATCTCTATTGGCAGTCTCTATCTTGGATTGCTCCTTAAATTCCTTTCCCCCAAAAACCGATGCTTGAGTTTCTTGCTTCTTAAATCGACATCTAGCATGCCCATCATCAATTGAACCCATTTCCCCCTTAACTCTTCCTCGAGCATGATACTCATCATATGAAGGTGATCGACTTTGACTATTTTTAGGAAGATCCAAGCCACTGCATTCGAATACAGCAACAGTTAGCCTCCAGTTAACCGAAAATGATGAATTACATCAAACAAATGGGTTCAAAGAAATATAATACCATTTTAGTAAATGGTGTGCATAAATTCCAAAAGCAACACATCATACAGGAACCTTACATGCATCTATGATAAATTTAAAGAAGCATAATGGGTCTCAAAGCAAATAAACTTAATCCATTTTCTATAAGAAGAAAATGTTGGGGATTTAAATGTCCAACAAGCATTTTCTTACCCACTATATCAAGACTGCAATGTCTCCTACACAAAAATAAAAGATATGGAAAATAAGCAGCAATCAAACATGTTCAAGCTACCCTAGTTAAGTGTGTGTTTGTTTGCATGTGCATACAAAGAACTTAAAAAGTTCATTACCGCCTTGTTCCTTGCTGGCTTTAAATACATGAGATCTCCCTGCAGGAGAGAGACTTCTAGATGGCTTATGAGAAGCATAATCTGATGGGCCTTTCTCCCTACGATTGGGCTTTTCTTCGAGCTCAACTATAGTAGAGCGCTTACTTCGTTTTTGTGCATTGCGAGCTCTGTGCTGCGCACCTTCTCTGAATGTAAGAAGCACAAACGAACTAACAATGTTAACAACATTATTAACACGTGTTGGAGTCAGTTGGAGATGGGACGTCAAGATCAAAGCTGACCTTTCATGATAGTCTTGATTGTCCTTCTCACTTGCTTCTGGGCTATCATGGTGAGATACCCTTTTGCGACACTGCTGATTAGGGCTTGGTGAGCTACATGCCAGTCACATGATTCATTTAAATTTAGAGAAAGAAAAAAGTGGAAAGAAAAAACTGGACAAAAAAGATATACTTATTAGAAATATAGAAAATAGCCTAAGCATTAAATGCTTACTGTGTCTTCAACACTGAATCTATTTCCATCTCATGGCTACATCGGGTAAGAAAATTGTCATCATGTAGAGCACGAGGTGACCCTACAGAATCAGAAACGTTTTGCTTGGAACCACATTTGGTTGCAGAAGCTATTCTCAAGGCTTCTTTATAGGGAGATAATTTACATCCTCTAGGATATTTGGTTATAGGCAGATACATAGTATTAATTCATCGCCTTCCGCAGATTTAAAAACAAAAAGCAAATAAGAGAGGCTAAACACTATGAGAATACTACCTTTCAGACAAAAGTTCATCCTGATGCTTCCTAGTTGGAAACCATTGGTACAAATGTCTTTTTCTCTCTCCCTACTTAAGCTTCTTCGAGCTCGATGCAATGGGGTCCTAGTTCCTGGAGTTTCACTTCTGCAAGCAGAAAAATAGATGAGAACGAAGAACATACAAGAAAAGACTCAAAAAGAAAAAAGACAAAAAAAAAGAAAAGGAAAGAAGAAAAGAAAAGCACTTAAGATGAAACCTGTTTCTTCGTCGCGTAAAAATTCGAGAATCAGCAGGATGTATTTTAGGTGAAGGTGATGCAGACCTCTTACGATGTGTTAGAGACCTGCTCTCAGGGTACCTCCTTGGAGGAGTAGATGAGCTGTGCCTTGTCGGGGATACTGATGTCCGGCCAACAACAGGAGATCTTCGGCGTAAAGGAGAACGAGATCTTCGAACTTGAAATGTTGATCTGCGAAGCTTTGGGGAAGGAGACCTTCGACGCAATGGAGAGCGAGATATCCAACCGCGTGACGGGGAAGGAGATCTGCGGCGCAGAGGGGATGGCGACCTACGACGAATAGGTGAACGTGTCCTACGACGAACAGGTAAAGGTAACCTACGATGAACAGGAGAACGAGAAAGACGGTGCACAAGGGAAGGAGATCTACGGCGCACAGGGGAATGAGATGGAGATCGGTGGCGCATAAGAGGGACCTACGTCGGGGAGATGGGAATTTGTGTCTCGGACGTGAAGTTGAATGCCTTCGGCCATAAGGTGATCTTCGTCTAGGAGGAGATGGCATGTACGGTGACAAACGCTTGCCGAGGAAAACAGACCTCACCGGGGAACTGGAACTGATGGAGATCGTGATTGCCTACGACGAGGTGTTGAGTTGAGGAGACTCTGAAGAAACAAATGGGCTCCTTGATCTTGTCCCTTCCCTAAAATAAGAACTATTAGGATATTATGTGTAGAGGTGAAAATAATAAAATTCCAGCCATAACATAATATTTGACAAGCATTGACAACTGCTGTGTTCTTGCTAAACATCTGAGATGCCCAAAATACCAAAGAGTTTCACAAAAAAGTAGTATGTAAATATTAACTGAGAAATAAAATGCCCCGCCACAGTATGTTCATCTACTCTTGTGTATATTAACTACAATAAAAATATTCATCTATGATGTAAGAAGCATATATTAGGATGCAGACACCTAAGAAATAATTATTGGTGACAAAATATAAGTAACCTTAAATTTAGATTTGCTATGTTATTTCTCTGCTATTCATCAATAAACTAGCAGACTCGGAACTAATAGATGCCATTACAAAGCAATTTCGCAAATCAATACTTGGTGATTAGTGTCAACTGTTAATAAGTCAAATAATGAATACATTTGATCCCAAATGAGGAAGTTGGTATTTTTAATAATATACGTTCTAATTAGTTCAAAATTAAACATAGCAACATAGACAATTTGTAGTTTCCATTCAGCAGTAACATTAATCAATGATAACCTTATGATAAAAGAACATAAATATATGTTTTGATGATAATAAGTGTGCTTCGTATGTGCTTTATAAAAGATAAAAGATTGATCAGATGGTGAGAATAGATGAAAAAGTTGTAAGCAAGTTTTTCACTGCTGGGCCAAGCTGAGTTTCAGTAAACTCAGATTCAGTATGTGCTGACCGTACTGACAATACCGTACAACCACATTGATATTCATTAATCTGCTATTCTTCAAAAATAATAAAAAAAATAACTTTAAATTATATGTAAGATTTCTTGGCACCCTGTGCCGGTTCGTGCCGTGCCGTGCCGATAATAGCCAGAACAGAGATACGCCATCCGGCATGTGAAATCATGGTTATTGAGATATCAATCTGTCAAATAGACAACTAGAGCAATGTCCTTCAAAACTATTGATATAAGAATCCATTGAAAGGTAATAACTCATTTCACATTGACCAACAATAAGCACTGAGCAAACAAAGACTATCCCAGATAAGCAAATGAAAACTAAGACATGAAGAAACATACACAAGTAAAAAAGGATTCAAATAAGTTATGGACAAACACAATTCCAACATAACAAACCCCTAAAGTAATAAGCTAATGATAATAAGCTAATATTATGAAACAAAAATGAGTATAATTGATGGTTAAACATCTATTAATATAATAGAACGCATGGCCTCCAACCCTGCTTATGTGCCATGTATCGTCCATGTGGATCCAAGTGCCTTCCTAAACATTGTTCTAATGCCACTTCACAGACACCGTTGCACCTCTTCTTTTCCACCAAAGCACCTCATTTTCAATAAAGGGATGTACCACTTCATCTCCCACTGTAAGCACCTACGTTAATCAGATCAACATACAACTGTCGAATATGTCTACATATCCGGATGTCCATCTCGTCGGGGCTAAAAATCACAAAATTAGGGACTGAGTATCTACACGAATGCAAGGACACGGCATATATAAACAAAAATACAAAAAGGAAAATACTTGATAAACAAAAGTGAAAAAAAAAAGTTTAGAAATAAACTAAGAGGTCATGCAACGTTTGACAATTGGTAAGGTCATGCATGACCTTACTATTAAAAAAGAGATCGATCGAGCGGGGCCATGATCGGGAGAGAGGGCTGATCTGGAGAGAGAGAGAGAGAGAGAGAGCAACGGCAAAAGCTTGCCATGATTAAGATGGTGGTGGCGGCAACAGACGTGGCATCTTCTTTTTTTTCTTTTTCCTTCTTCTTATCATTTTTCTTCTACTACTTGTTCTACTTCTTCTCTCTTGTCTGCTGGGTCAAACACCTATCGATGTCAATGTCCTTGTTGGACCCTATCAACACAAGTATGGCTGGGGTAGAAGAAAAGTCTGCTTAACATAGGTAAGCACCTTTTTGTTCGCAAACTAAATAGAAGAATCTCGAGAAGTACCTCTTCATAGGTGGTCTTCCCGATTTCAGATAATAAAAGGCAAGACATGATGTTGTTGATCTTATCAAACTTATCAACAAAAACTTAAACATAACCAGCATGGATATTCCCTAATGACTTTCTGACTCCGACATTTGTTATGAAAATTTAATACGTTTCTGTAAAAATACAAGTTTGAAAAGGTGAAGTATAAATCACAAAGGAGGAATCTTAAGCAATTACATACAAATTACTTTCAAGAAGTTTGCATATGAGGCACCTAGCCTCTAGGTGCCTCTTTTCCTTTATTACCAATTATTGCTTTCCAATGTTTCAAAAAATGTCACTCTTGGAACAATGAATTTCCAACTGTTACTCGTATGACTAGGAATCCTTTCGAATTCAATATCACAAACAAATAGATGCAGTTCAATGTTCTAATTATTTTTTCGTTTAAATTACCTTAGAGAAACTCAGCCCTTCATCAGCCCATTTTTTGGGGAACCATCGTTATGGATAAACTCATAGATAGGACCGATCCATATTCTACCAACTAAGAAGTTCAACCTTTCAGTCTGAACAAGCCTGAAAGTCTGTGTTACCCTCCACGAAATACAAAGAAAATAAATCCCCCCACCCTTGAGGGTGGGGTTTGCGGAATTCAGAATTCTAATTATCAAATTAGCAACATAAACAACTTGAGCAGCTTTTATCTGCGAAGCGGAGCCATCTAAAGAATAGAAGAGATAATTAGAAATAGAGAATAGCGATTTTTTTTCTCTTTTTAAAAAAGAATGAAAAACATAGTGTTCATGAACGAAACTTGATAGACAAATGGAAAAATCCTATTGATAGTAATGCATAAAGCTTGTCTAGTAGGGACTTATCACATTAACGTGACTTGGAACAATACAGATGCAACCTCTTTCCTCTTCTCTACTCGTCTAACTTAACTTTTGCGCAAATTCTACTAGTCCGGCTAACAGCTCAAATGTATGTGTGACATCACAAAATCGAACTTATCTTTACCTATATTTACAAGAGGATCAAATAATGCTAATAGTAACAATGAAAATCCAAATATATGGGTCAACTAACCTTCTGCTTGATCTTGAGCTACGCCTGATCTCCTCTTCTATATTTTCATCACTTGTTCTCGGTGATGGGTGCTTTAAAACCAAATCAGTAGCAGCTTCATTTGATTTGGCAGTGCTAACCTCAGCGCCCTACAGTAGATTGAGGTAAAGAAGGGCATCAACCAAATAATTGCAGAAGTAGCTGAAGATCATAAGAGAGAAGCTCAAGTCAAAACGAAAGGATATTCAGCCAAATAACATAGATCAAATAGGATTAGATTACCGTTCTACTCAAATCTCTGCCTTCCCTTTCTCTCCTCCTCTGGATTTCTTGGGCAATTCTATCTGTTTCTTCCTGCACAGAATGAGTCAACGAATATATGATATGGAGAACAAACGATCCAGATACCTAACGATAAAATTCCACCTTGGACAAAAAAAAATATCTACCATCTTCTTCCTCATTTCTTCCTCCTTGGCATCCAAGAACTGCTGGGGTACACCACTTGCATTACTTTGGGCACTGAGCAGAAGACTCCATAGCTCTTTCATGAACTTTCCTGTGTTCTTCTCCATGAACCCAGTGAGCTGGATCTGCACCTGCTTCCCATCCACATGCTGTTCCATATATCAATTGATAGCTCAATTTCCAGACTCTCAAATATGAAAAACCTTAAAGGATCACATGATCACATGCCTTGCCGTCCAGGAGACCATAAACAAAGTTGATAAGGACCTCATCTTCAAAGCCAAGCAGCTCAGTAACTCTATTAGCAATCCATGGCCTCATGACATCCAACTTCACCTTTGTCATATCCACCTATAAAAAGCAATGAAAAGACACAAACACTATTTCAATGACGTAGAGATAGAAAACTAAAATAACGTCAGGAAGTATCACCTATTAGGTTAAGAACCTATCACTTTACCACATCGTGCTGAACAACAACACTAGTCACTCATCTCAAAATCTCATTCTGTCTCATCATCCACAAGAATGTCCCTACCATCTTCAGAAGTACAGAGGATAAGATTCTATCTCCAGGTAAGAAAGCAATAAGAAAGTCATGCATAAACAAGCTATGTTTCAAACACTATCCTATGTACCCAAAAATCCCAACACCAGAAAGACCTCCACAATCCCAGCCTCTCATACAAGACACAGAACTAAAATGCTGAATCAATCGATACTGTTCTAATTATCATAACCTGAAACTCTAATTCACATAAAGAACACACTAATTCATACAATCTGATACTATGTTCCAATATCAGAGAGTAGATGCTAAGTGTAAACAGCACCAAGGAGTAATCCTTAATTTGCGGTAACATTAATCAACAGACTAATGCTTGAAATGATAGGCTAAGAAATTACTGTCAAGCAGCGATTAGCATTCCAACCGGGATAACCATCCAAATATCAAGTCTCCTAACTAATTAATTTTAATCCTGTAACTCACTCAACCACAAAAAAAATAAAAATAAAATCATAATCTATTATAAATTTTACCGGGTGATCTAGTTCGGAGGGGAATTTCTGAGTTTTGAGCAGCTTCGCCTGCTTATTCGAGAATCTTGTGTCCTGATCAGCGGATGTCCCCTGAATTCAAAACAGATCGTCAGAGATATGAACATAAAATTGAATAACATCAAAACTAATCGAAACAAAACATAAAACGTGAATTGAAATTGCAGAGAAGAGGAATTTTCAGAGGAACTAGAAGATTACCCGGAAGAATCCGCCAGACATTTTCTAAGATTTCAGATAAACTTCCTCCGGCGCGATTTTCAGATTCTCGCGCAGCCACTCTTCAAGTTCTACTTCTATCGCGGGTTTGTAGTTGTAGATGAATGAGGAAATGATTACCCACGAACTGTGCGTTTATTTACTGATATTGGCATTCTCTGCCATCGGCCCAAATTCGGCGTTATGCATCGGACAACAATTCTTTGGAAAGCATGCCCCCTCACTGCCCACTTTACCATCCTCCATATTCAATTTATTCATCCCAAGACGCATTATTTTTCGAATTATACAGTCGAACTAAATAGTTTTTTTTTATAATTAGAAGCAAAATTTGACGTCACCAACTCTATTTCATACCTCGAATAATGTTTAATTATTCTAAACGTTCTTAATTATATTTCGAACAATGCACTTATTTTGTTTAATAGATGAACAAATGGGTTATAAACTAGCTGAAAATAACGGTCCAAATGTCCAGATAATATATATATTGCTTAATTAATTATTTTTGGAATATTATTAGTTTATATATTTATTATGCATTTTCATTTCGAATGGTGTTAATTTTAAAATTTTTGAAACACAAATCAACTATTAAGGAAAAGGAAGAAGATAATTAGGAGACAAAAATTGTTATATATAAGAAAGAGCGCTCCTATGCAGCAATAGATCCATCAATAAATCTGTCAAATTCATAATCCGTTTAATTAGAATTTTAAAAAATAAAGTTTTTGGGACATATTTTGAAAAAAAAATTAATTTTATTCTGACAAGTGAGAGCCCGAACATTCTTTCTATTTGAAGTTCTCAATAACCAAGCAATGACGATAATATATACGTATGTCCATTTATGTGTGATAAATGGGCCGTGCTAGGAATTTATTAGGTTCTAGGATGGTTGGACAATGTCTTTTTTTTTTTCTGAAATTATCGTTGTGATTTGAAATTCGGAATACGAGCGAACGATTATATATGGACCTCAAATTCGTAGAAAATTTTCAGGTTCTTTTCTGAAAATGCTCTAAACTCCTATGCTCAAAGTCAAATAATGATGTTTCTTTAGATGTTTTTATCTGGTCGAGCTAAGCTAGCCGCCGTCGGCTAATATCCATTTTTTTTTTTAAAAAAAAAGCATTAAACATTTATGTAGTTTTATGCAAGACATTGTTTTGCAGGGAAATGCTAACGGGAGTTGACCAGACTACGCGCTAGTCAACTATCCAACGCGCCTACATCTTCCCAACGGGACATTGACTTTCATAAAATAAGTGAACCTGAACAATAAGAACACGAATTAGGGGGGGTGTTTATTATGCCTTTCAATTTTGCTCGTCTTGTCAATTCCTTCGTGAGATTCCGATCGTGAAATCGAGATATAACAGCAACCAATCCAGGAATTACAAGGTCAGTCTATGTTCTTTGCTTCCAGTTTTCTATTTTAATTTTGAGGAGAAAGAAGGGAGACTCCCCAATGCAATGAGATTTATTTCTCATTTTAATTTTAGATTTGTTTTTTTTAAAGTTTAATTATCACTTGCCACTTTTGTAATGGTTTTCGAGATGCCTCTGAAAACCAGAACCATACTTCGAGATGCTTCTGGAAACCAGAATCATACTCCGATGATGATCAAACTCATTTCTGATATAATTCTCAGGTAAGGTATCAATTAGATGGCGGCGCTAACTCCAATCAAGCATCGCGCGGATGAAGTCACATTTAGTCTTGAAGATTTGATGGCGGCATCAGCAGAGGGTTTGGGGAGAGGCACATGCGGCTCGACGTACAAGGTGACGTTGCGGAGCGCCGATAAGGCGGTGAAGCGGCTCCGCAATGTTAAGGTTGGCAAGAAGGAGTTCATGGATAGAGTTGAGGCGTTAGGAGCAATGGAACACCCGAATATTGTGCGGCTAATAGCTTACCATTACCGCAAGGAGGAGAAACTTCTGGTTTATGATTACATGCCCAACAAAAGCCTCTCATATCTTTTGCATGGTAATAAAACCTTCAAACATCTAGTATTACAATTACTAATGTTTGTCGTTAGGGCTAAGCATTACCCGAACCTACGTAAAAAACTGAACCGAACCGACCCGAACAAAACTAAAATTTCGGTTCGGTTCGGGTCGGCATTTTAATAGTTCGGGTCTATATAATTTAGTTTGGGTTCGGTCGTCGAATTTCGGGTCGGGTCGGGTTGAACCCGGGTTATCCTCGTGAGTCACGTTTTAGTTAGTTTTCGTTGGTTTTTATGTGCCAATTCTTTTTTTTAAAAAAAAAAAACAAAAAACATTCATATTACAACTATAAGAGTCGACCCGAACCGACCCGAATCCGAATTAGTGTTGAATAAAATTTGTGTTGTTATTCGGGTCAACCCGAACTGACCCGAATTTTAGTTGGTTCTGGTCAGCCTTAAGAATTTTGGGTTGGGTCGGTTTGGTTCCGGTTGACCAGAATGCTCATCCCTATTTGTCGTGGAAAACAACCTCTTATGGGATGCGGCTGCGAATATTTTACTGGATTGTTGTTGTTTGATGCCCTTTTTTCGGTACTTGAAGGTAAATCCGATTTTCGGAGGAAGGTAAAAACTAACCTTTCCCAATATTATCGATTTAAATGAGATACACTGGATCCTCAAACGAGAAAGTAACAAATCCAATCCCAACCTTATAGAGGGTGAGAAAATCCAGTTATATCACTATCTGGTCGAGTTTAAGAACTAGAAGAAGATCAACGAATATATGGAATACCCATATGATCTAGTCTAAGTAAACCTCTACAAAAGGAATCAAAAGAAAAAATTGAATGATGTTCTCCATTGTGAGAGGCCAGTCGTCCTTAATTCACTAGAGAAATATGATGGTATTTTTTTTTTCAAAAGGCTTGTTTGCCATGCTTAGTTAATATATCATTGGAGCTAGAATTAGAAGTTGCGCATCTTGGTAGTTATCTGAACTCTTAGGTCTTAGGAGTAATCAACTAAAAGCATCTTTATTTAATAATGGTAGGCGTATCATTTTGAAGATGCTTGATCTCTCCAAAAACTCATATGAGGATAGGATTGTCCCAAATGTGATTATTGGACCCTTGTTGTGCAAATTGCCGAATATTTGTTTGTACCTACTCTGCTCTACCAAATATTTGGCTTATTGTTATGCATAATATTTCTTAGTTGTTATTTTTGTAACAAATTGATCTATCTACTGTTAATGTTGTCACATAACGGCTATTTATATGTTGTAAATCTTATATTTGTTCATTTATTACTTCTTCAAATGGCTATTGCATAGTTCCATGCCATTTTTCAAGTACAGCTAGAACACTGAGGAGATATCCCTTATTTCCTATCTTTTCCTTTCACAAGTAATTTTTCCTTTTCAATATATTTTTTACAATATTTGTGTGCTAACCACCTGGTTTGTTTTGTAAAATGAGCGAACTTTTTTCCCTTCCCTTGCTTTATAAGCATGTTATAAAATATTTAGAATATAGAATTCATCTTTCACTCTTTTAGAAATGTTATTAGTTCATCCACTATTACAATTTGCACAAGCTTATATTTTCAGTTCCAAATCAGAATCCCAATGTATATCTGTTTTTTGGTGTTTATCGGTTTTGACAAATATAGAAAATGGAGGAACTCCGCTTGACTGGGACACACGATCTCGTATCATCCTTGGTGTAGCCCGTGGCATTTCCTACATTCACTCAACCGGTGAAGATGTCTCTCACGGCAACATCAAGTCTTCCAATATTCTTCTCGATGAATCCAGAAGAGCATGTCTTTCCGACTGTGGTGTCACTTTTCTTGTCGACCTAACTGCCAACTCTCTCGCTGCTGGCTACATTGCTCCAGGTGTCAGAGATTCCCCCAAGGCTTCTCAGAAGGCCGATGTGTACGGCTTTGGTGTATTTTTACTAGAGCTGCTCACCCGCAAGAACCCGGTTCGTTCACCTGAAGAGGGTGTGGATTTACCTCGTTGGGTACAATCTGTGGACGGTAACAAATGGTCGTCTGAGGTATTGGATGTTGAATTAATAGAATCCAGCTTGGTGCCAACTGTTGACGAGATGGTGCGGATGCTCCAGCTTGGTATAGACTGTACTAATCAAAATCCAGAAAGACGGCCATCTATGATGGAGGTCGTCGCTAAAATTGAAGACATTTACCGCTTCAGGCTGGAAAAATGGGATCAAGAGTTCAACCAGCAAATGTATGTACTTTTAACTGTATTAGTGCACCTTTTAATATTGCTAAAATCTTGTATTATAATAACTATATACGAGGGTAGGTTATCCATCTCATCTATACGATGTTTTCAGTTACTAATTAGAAAACTATAAAATCGTCATTTACGGCCACCATAATTTTGCTCGAATGTCATCGTCTCCCATGTTTCTTTCTGCTCGTAGCACATGACAGGCTTCTTAGATTTAATTTTAGTATTTTATTATAACTTCATTTTCGTACAGCCTCATTTTCATACGGCCACTTTTGATCTAAATTTCTTCTTCCTTCTATATTAATACTTTATAAATAAATGACTATTGATTCTCTTTTCTCTGACTCTTATGGAGTCCCTTGCCGAATCCGACATCACCATCAAGCTCTGCAGGAAATTACAAGGTTGGTAAACTTTGATCAGTTTCTACAATTAACATGGACTTTTTTAACTTCTCATAAAAGGGACCTCCTTTTATATATATATTTTTTATATTATTATTTTTCAAGCAGGTAAAGTTTAAGTTGTCTTCTCTCTTACCATGGCGATTGCCAAATCTAAGATCAGCATCAAGCACTGAAGAAAATCACAAGGTAAGCTATCTGCTTTGATTATTTTCGCAGACTTCTGCCATTCTTTTAACTTTTTTTTTTTTTCTATTTTGCTTTCAATCAGAAAGACAAGCGTAAGCAATCAGCAAAGATCAAAGATATAAAGTGGGATGGTATTACTACATTTACATATTCAGAATTAGTGCAGGCAACTTCCAACTTTAGTAAGTCAAATGAACTAGGCAAAGGTGGTTTTGGAAAGGTTTATAAAGGAGATCTTTTATGCACAAAAGTGGCTATCAAGATATTACATCGTGAAGGTGATGCAAGTCAGGAACAAGCATTTCGACGAGAGGTAATGACATGCCTTTTGCTAAAATATTATTATATTATTCATCGGGAAGTCGAAGTTTCTCAACGGAGAAAGTGGAAAATATTCTATTTTATGCATATGTAAAGCTTTGCTTTTTTTGGTTTGCATATCTAGGTTGATACACTATGCAGGGTGAGTCATCCACATCTTGTCCAACTAATGGGAGTATGCCCCAAAAAGTATGCTCTTGTTTATGAGTTCATGGAAGGAGGAACTCTAGAAGACCGCCTTGTACGCAAAGACATTCCATGGCAAGACCGTATCCGAATTGCTACTGAAATTTGCTCTGCTCTTGTGTTCCTCCATTCACGTAAGCCGGACATTGTGGTTCACGGTGATCTTAAACCGGCAAATATACTTCTAGATGCAAGTGGTTTGAGCAAACTTGGTGATTTTGGAATTTGTCGAATTATTCCTCCATCTAACACGACAACTACTGCGCACATTACCGCTACTAGTCTTCAAGGTAGTGATGGTTACATGGACCCGGTCTTCAAACAAAATAGCAAATTACAACCAAGCATAGATGTCTATGCTTTTGGCATGATAGTCCTACGTCTTCTAACAAATGATCGGCCAGGACATGGACTTGTTATTGATGTAGAGGAGGCGCTGTCGGAGAACAGCTTGGAGGGTGTGCTGGATACAACAGCCTGGTGGCCTTCCCAGCTGGCAAAGGAACTTTCTGATCTTGCTGTGAAGTGTTGTGATCTCCACGTGAAGCGTCGTCCACATCTTCATGAAGTTTGGGAGAAACTGGAAGGAGCTGAGCAACAAGGCCCCATCTGCTTAATCGGCATGTATTTTGAGCGTTCAACGAGATCGAGTATTTTAGCCGTCCTTTGGCTCCACCTATCTCCAGGCTGGTTTAAGCTCAACACAGACGCCAGCATTACCGCACAGGGGCTGCCATAACATGGATAGTTCATAATGGTCTGTGTGATGCTGAATTACTTGCTGTTTATTAGGGTGCTATCTTTTGCTTCAACAATGGCTGGTTCCTGGTTGCATTCTGCAGATGCGGTCAAGTGCGATGTCTACAACTTGCGTGCGGCTAAAATACATTATATATCCCAGATGGCCGTCCATATTTCACATATCTTTCGAGAAGCAAATCGCGTGGCGGACTATCTCTCTAATCCGGCAAGATCCACCAATGCTACTTTTTGCATTTAATTCGATTCATTCTTTGAATAGATTTGCAAAGGGCAGGTCTCGCTTGATAAACAAGGGATACCGTCTGTAAGGAATCTCTTGTTCCTTTTTTTTTATTTTCCTTTTCCTCGCTCAGGTTATTCCTGCAGCGCATAGATTCTTGAATTCTTTCTTTGGAAGATGGGGCTGGATTTGTGTTTCTTGCTCGCCGGGTGTAAAGTTGAGGATGATCATCGGTCTGCCATTGTTTTTCTTGCTCTCCACTCATCGTCATGTAAGGTGGATTGTTAACAATTTACTACACTTGTAAATTTTTGTTTGCCTCGCAAATTTTTGGATAAATAACTTTAAATGAGTGCCCACAGTTTGGATAGAGAGTGGAAAGCAAAATTCCAATAGAAAATGGGGAGAGAACCTAGAGAAATGTGGTGGTAGACTATAGAGAGTCATACATGTGAATAACAAATTTTGAGAGACAAAATAGTGACTAAACCTAGAGAGATAAAATGTGAAGAAAATTGAGTAGAGAGTGGAAAATATCTTAGAGAAAGACAATTTGGAGAACAAATTTTACAAGACACCGATGGTTACATAGACCCGGCCTTCAGGCAAAGTAGTAGGCTTCAACCAAGTGTAGATATAACAGCTTCGGCATGATGCTTCTGCGATTGAGCTCACTGGCGAAGTTGAATACGCGATAGAGGTGGACTGTTTGGAAGGTATGCTCGATGTTACGGCGCGATGGCCTTCTGACACAGCTAAAATGACTAGCCAAAATTGTCGTAAATTGTGGAATCACCGTCCAAGGCTTCGTCCTTTGTTTCGGAGGTTTGGATAAAGCTTGAGAAGTTGGAGAACGCATCGTCTGCTTCGACATCATTATCTCGGTAGTCATCGACCGAGTTCTCCTGCAGTTCATCGTGGTTGATGAGTTAGTAAAGCAACAACAAATGCAATGCATCCTACTTTTATGCTCAATAATTGTAAGATCACTTAGCTTCAAGTCAGAGAAAGTAATGGTAGAGATCAATAGTATGTGAATGTGAATTTTACGGTTTTTTTATATAAGAAACTGAGTCCCATGAATTTATTGAGCAACGAAATGTGTGTTTTTTTGAGAGTTACGTGTAAAAAGCGTTCTTACACGATAGACCTCCACACTTTTTTCCCAAAATCAACAAGCTCGCTTTTGAGATACACATAATTTTTTTTTTAAATTTTTTTTTTTTTGACACGCATTGTATTCATGCTGAGTATGTTGATCTTGTCTTGGTGTAACGGTTGAATACCTGATTTTATTTTTTCTTTTCTTTTGCTTTTTTTTTTTTTTTGGTTGAAAGGCAATGCACGAGTCGACCAGAAAGAGCTCTAATAGAGTCTTCATAGTGTCTTAAAAAAACATGATAGAGCCTTTTGGGCGAGTCCAACCTCCCATCTAACCCCAGAACTAGCCATGACTACGAGAATTATGATAATTAGAATAATAAGAATCGTAGCATCTTCATCATCGATCGGCACCTAGCTGCTCCACCAAAAAGGATAAGCTCGCAAATATTAGTAACTATAACACTCGGCTTGTTAGACGGTTAGGGGATAACCGACTAGCTAGCTTGTTAGTGGACTTTGGTTTGTGAATTTTGGCCAATTCAAGAATATTATGAAAGACTGTTATATATATGGGACGGCACTGGCGGCCTCTTCATAGCTCTATTTGAAGTCTGACGAGCAAATCATTTAGCGTGCTACCATTAACATTCGTGCAAGCCCAATTAGTTAATACGGCTGGCTACTGAGATGGGACCGTAGTCTGTTTGTTTTTTAAGAATGGCAGGTTATGAGTTTGATGTATAGCAACATCTTGTTATAAAAGATTTAATCTTAACGTGTTCTATTTCTGGTCGGGATGTAATATAAAAACTAAACTACATGGTTGAACAAAAAAAATGTTCGTACAAAATAATTACAAGAATTGGATTCGATTTCAGCAATTACGGATGTCAGAACTTGCTTTTGCAAAATAGCCAATTAATAAAAAAAGACCACGCACAACGTCCCTAATTTTTAAAGTATAATTATTTAATTAAATTTTTTTTTTTGGAAATTGATTTAAAAAATGTATAATTATAAATTACAAAAATTTAACTTTTCTACTCCCTTTGTAGATTAAATAAATAAATAATAAACTAATATAAAAAGCGTTTCCTCAGAAGAATTGACAAAACCGAAGGGAGGGGAAGGAGATCTCTGCAAGTCTTTCAGATTTGCGTCAATTGCGTCTCTGTTCTTCGTTCTCTGTACGATTGCTCTGTCGGAATAGGACGTTAGTCTCTCTTTCTCTCTCTTTCTTTGATTTCTATTTTTGGAGTCAAGTGATTGTAAATTACGAGGTAACTATCTGAACTGATTACACAAGAAGATCAATTTCGGAAAAGGTTAATAGTATATATTCTTGGGCAATCGGCAGGCAGGGCCTGCCGATACAAATTCAGCCCCTGCTATCCGATCCGCAGGAGCTCAAAAAACAAGACGACCCAACATCTCGATTTTGGTCTATTTTTTGAATTTCCAACATGAAAATTGTAGGTTTTGACGAGATCTACAACTTTCATGTTGAAAGTTTTTCCAAAAAATATTTCTAAATATATATTTTGGAGGTCGGAAGTTTAACGGGTTCTGAAATGTCACGTCAAAATCCGTTAAGTTTTGGAACTTCAAAACACCTATTTAGAAGTATTTTTTGGAAATACTTCCAACATGAAAGTTGTAGATCTCGTCAAAATCTACAACTTTTATGTTAAAAGTTTTTCAAAAAAATACTAATATAATGATTAAAACGAAAATACATATTTTACGAGAGAAGAACATAAACAGTAACCAGGGGCTGAATCGGTAGAGGTTTCCGATCAAGGGGCTGATTGATCATTATCCCTATATTCTTCAATTTTTCGTTCATGAAAAACAAATACAGTATTGCAATCAAACTTACAAGAATTATTAGGATTTTTTTTTTTGGGATCCGGTTTTGTAAGTAACATTACTTATGTAATGCTGTCATCAAAACCAATATTCACATTACTCCCAGGTCAAGATATCAATTGATGGCGAAGCTAACTCGAATCAAGGATCATGCCCATAAGTACAAGTTCGATTTGGAAGATTTGCTGCAGGCATCAGCAGAAGTCTTGGGAAGAGGGACATTTGGGATGGCGTACAAGGTGCCGCTAGGGGTGCACGGTAGCGGTGAAGCGGCTCAGCAGTGTTGTAACTAGCGAGGAGGAGTTCAAGGACAAAATTGAATCTTTAGGCGCAATGAAACATCCGAATATTATGAGGCCGTTGGCCTACTACTGCAGCAAGGATCGATACTTATTAATGAATAAAGGAAGTCTCTCATTTCTTTTGCATGGTAAAGCTATCACCCTGTCGAATACTTATCTTTAGCCTGCTGAAAGTATTGATATAAAAGTGGCAAACTGGTCTTTTATGTGCAAGGATACATGATCGACCACTCCGCTTTGGTTTTAAAATATTGATATAATATGGTGTTTCTTTGATTTTGACAGATGTAGAAAACAGAGGAACTCCGCTTGACTGGGACACACGATCTAGCATCACCCTGGGTGTAGCCCGTGGCATTTCCTACATTCACTCATCTAGTGAAGGTGTCTCTCATGGCAACATCAAGTCGTCCAATATTCTTCTCGATGAATCCAGAAGAGCATATGTTTCCGACTGTGGCATCACTTCCCTTGTCAAACTAACTGCCAACTCTCCCGCTGCTGGCTACATTGCTCCAGATGTCAGACGTTCCCCCAAGGCTTCCCAGAAGGGCGATGTGTACAGCTTCGGCATATTTTTACTAGAGCTGCTCACCCGCAAGGACCCTCTCCATTCATTTACTGGATGTTGGGTACAATCTGGTGTGGATTTACCACGTTGGGTACAATCTGTGGACAGTGACAAATGGTTATTTGAGGTACTGGATGTTGAATTAAGGTCCGAGAGCGTGGAAGAAGAGATGGTACAGATGCTCCAGCTTGGAATAAACTGTACTATACGAAATCCAGATAAACGACCTTCCATGGGAGAGGTCGTTGCCAAAATAGAAGAGATTTGTCGCATGAGGCTTGAACAATGGGATCAAGCGTTCAACAAGCAATTGTAAGTACTTTTAACTAAGTTGGTGCGCTATAATCATTGTTGAACTCTCATATATATTAATTAATCAGTACTTGATCCGTGGTATGCACGAGACTTCCATTGCTTTATGTTTGCTCAATTATAAATCTGAGATATGTCTTCTGATGTAAACATACTGTTGAAATAAAAAAGTTAGATAGCTAATAACAATTAAATTCAATAGTTGAACAACTAAAAAAAAATTTGTTCCAAATATGATATGGTTAGGTTTTTACGAATTCATATTTATTCAAAGGACTGAATCTCTATGGACTATAGCTGTTTTTTTTTTCTTTTCATTTGAGTATATATATATATATATGTGTGTGTGTGTGTGTGTGTGTGTGTGATTGTCACCAACCTGTCACTTTCCCTTATCTTAACATGCGACCAGTCTCTCAAAATTAATTTCAGTATATTAGCTAGCTATACTTCAATATAGGCCACTTGTGATGATACACATAGGTAGGTTAAAGGTCTTTTTTTTTTATAGTTAGACTGACAAGGTCAAATCATCCTATAAATGAGCTGTATGCATAACTTAGTATAATTATGACAAGGGTTAATATTTGCTATTGAATTGTTTGATAGAAAATCAATGTCATGTAATCAATGGAAAATATCGTAAATGTCGTATTCATCACATGCCAATGATCACGTGTCCTGTGCCGGATGTACATTCAGTTGGAATATTACTAAAATATACAAGTTGAGTAGTCGATTTTATAAAGTTTAAAGCAAAAAAGTCTCATGCGTTCGATTTGAAAATGTAGAATTACTTCCGTCCACATTAATAAAATTTAAATAAGCAACAAGAAGATATAATATATGAGCTTGACCGAAGGTCTTTTCAGGGAGATATTGACTATTTCCTCGGATAATGATGAAAATGATTCTGATGGAAGTACCAAGCAGGAAATGGAGGATGAGAGGGCTAGGTAAGAAATATATTTCATTTTAAGCATTGCAAAGTTATTATCCTGTCCTTGATCATAGCATTCATGATAAAGGATGAATAATTTTTTTTAAAAAATTAATTAATGAGTACTGATCCTCTTTACTGTTTGCTTTGGTGGCGTCGTAGCCCTTCAGGAGGTTACAAGGTTGGTAAATGTGCTTCCATTGATTTCCTAGAATTAACATGGAACTTTTATAACTTCTTAAAATAAATGGACTGCCATTTTTTTTAATATGTTTTCAAGCAGATAAAGAAGTTGAGGTTTTCTTCTCTCTTACCCTGGCGATTGCCAAAACTGAGATTAACATCAAGTACATTAGGAAATTACAAGGTTTGTCAGTCTGCTTGATTAATTTCTCAGAATTAAATTCTACCATTTTATTGAACTTCTTTTCTGCTTTCGAGCAGATAAACAAGCGTAAGAAACCAACAAATTGGGACGGAATCACTACATTTGCATATTCGGCGTTAGTGCAGGCAACTTCCAACTTTAATAAGTCAAATGAACTAGGCGAAGGGGGTTTTGGAAAGGTGTATAAAGGAGATCTTCTATGCACAAAAGTAGCTATCAAGATATTACATCGTAAAGGTGATGCAAGTCAAGAACAGTCATTTAGACGGGAGGTATACTGCATGTCCTTTAGTAAGAGAGTACTACATGATTTTGTTGTGAATTTGTAAATAGCTTCTCTAATAAAAAGATTTCTTTTTGATTTGCATATCTAGGTTGATACGCTATGCAGGGTGAGCCATCCCCACCTTGTCCAACTAATGGGAGCATGCCCGGAAAAGTATGCTCTTGTTTATGAGTTCATGGAAGGAGGAACTCTAGAAGACCGCCTGGTACGCAAAGACATTCCATGGCAAGACCGTATCCGTATTGCTACTGAAATTTGCTCTGCTCTTGTGTACCTCCATTCACGTAAGCCGGACATTGTGGTTCATGGTGACCTTAAACCGGCAAATATACTTCTAGATGCAAGAGGTTTGAGCAAACTTGGTGATTTTGGCATTTGTCGAATTATTCCTACATCTAACACAAGTAGTACTGCGCACATCACCGCTACTAGGCTACAAGGTACTGATGGTTACATGGACCCGGTCCTCAAACAAAATAGCAAGCTACAACCAAGCATAGATGTCTATGCTTTTGGCATGATAGCCTTACGTCTTCTGACAAATGATCGGCCAGGACATGGACTTGTTGTTGATATAGAGGAGGCACTGTCAGACAAACGTTTGGACGTAGTGCTAGATCCAACAGCCGGATGGCCTTCTCAGCTGGCGGAGGAACTGTCCGATCTTGCTGTAATGTGTTGTGATCTCCGTGTGAAGCGTCGTCCACATCTTCAAGAAGTTTGGAAGAAACTGGAGGAGATGAAGAACAAGGCTTCATCTGCTTAGTCTTCATGTATTACAAGCAGTCTGCCCTTCAGGAAAGAACACTGCTAGAGAGCATATTCATTTCCCATTGTGTTTCTGCTCGCCTGGTGTAAAAAAGGAGATATTCTGTGCACAAAAGGAAATATTCGTATACAGACTTGGTGCAAGCAACTTTCAACTTCAATGATTCAAATAAGCTAGAGGAATGCGTATAAAGGAGATATTTTGTGCACAAAAGTTAGCATCAAGATGTTAAGTCGTCAAGGCGATGCAAATAAAAAGAAGGCACCACGACAGGAGGTACTACAAACATGCCCTCTACAAGATCCTAAGTAGCTATTTTTGCCACCAAAAAATGTTTGTTTCTTTTCATTGGAAGAGCCAGATTGCTGAATGGATTCTTTTTTGCTATTTTTGTGAAGCTGTAAAGTGTCGACGCAAACATGGCTGAATGCGTTAGCTTCGATGATTTCTATATGCAGATTGAATTACTCGCCAGGGTGAACCATACCACCGTTATCCGTTTAATGGGGGTATATGTAGAAAAATATGCTTTCGTTTATCAATTCATGGGTGGAGGAACTTTGGAAGATCGCCTCGTCCGCAAATGACCTTCCTTGGCGAGACCATATCCGTAAGGCTGTTGAAATTTGTTCTGATCTTGCCTTCCTCCGCTTATGTAAACCTGACATCGAGGTTCGTGGTGATCTGAAACCATCAAACATACTCCTGAATACAAGGGTTAGAAGCAAGCTTGGTGATTTTGGAATTTGTTGAATTATTCCTCCATGTAACGCAACAACCATTGCCAACGTCACTGCAACTAGTTTACAAGGCACCGATGGTTACATAGACCCTGCCTTCAGGCAAAGTAGTAGGCTTCAACAAAATGTAGATACCTCTGCTTTGGCGTAATACTTCTGCGTCTTCTAACAACGAAACAGGCTGGGATTGGGCTCACTGGGGAAAATACTCAGACATGTGAAACAGGAAAATACTCGCTTTTACAACTGATAAATAAATAAAATTCACAAGTCATCGGTAATCGTGGCCTTTTTAAGGAAAATAAACAAATATTTTTAGATGATAACTAGGCATAGTCTGTTCCTACTAGAGGGGAATCTTGTATTACCTCCTGTCAAAATGCCATTGTCGATTTTCGTTACCTTGAAGATTTTAGCATCTTGATAGCTACTTTTGTGCATCAAAGATCTCCCTTATCAACAATTTCAAAGCTACCTTCGCCAAGATTATCTGAATCACTGAAGTTGGAAGTTGCTGTACTCTGAAAATGAAATTCTAGCGAGGCAATCTTACGTTATATCTATGATATCTATTGAATCCTCAGTTGCATTAGATGCTTTAGCTTTTCAAAGACATTAACAGCATCAAGACAGGGCATAGCTCTTAAAATCAGCTGAAAAGGAGAAACACAAGGGTAGAAATAATTTTCATTTGCAACACGAATTCGTTCTTGCCATGAGAGCTCATGGCTGCCTAGGCAATCATCCAAAGTTACTCTACATATGAACTTGTACACAATAGCGCATTTTCCAAACATGCTCCTATTATAAGGAATGAGTGTGGATTGTGGACGCTGACACATCTAGCAACCTGCAAACACACAAGCCCAAAGATAAAACAATTTACTATGCTCTACAATCTATTTCTACAAACTAAATAAATCTAAATAATTATTATTCTTCCTTGACTTGATCAGTATGTAATACAAAACTATATAGACTGGTGAGCAATCCATTTCCTATTACAGCTCTTCCTAAAATAAATTCCTTATTTTTCTACTTTCCTACTAAGACAATATTTCTTATTTTTTTTGAGAAGAAAGACAATATTTCTTATTACATAATACCTTTCTACTAATACAATATTTTATGTTACATAACATGTTAGTAACTGGTACTATCAAATTTTACCGGAATATCAACTTCAAATTGTAGATACAAGGATATCCTGCCTATCGACAGAAAACTTCCTGATCATCTAGCTCGGATACAGTGAAATAGCTATATCTGTGCCCGAACACTTCTTTACATACCTTCACAAAAAGCCATTTGCGACAACTAGAAGCAAATTTGCAACACTGAAATGGGAAGTTGCCTGTTGTAGCTTTGAGACTGACAATCTTGTAAATTCCTAGGTATTTCGAGAATGTAAAATTGCAGATATTAACTACAAATACACCTACACAAGTGTTATTTGTAAATTCACTCTAATGTATGTTAACTTGGCTAAAACTCTTATTCTCTTTCCTTATTGTCTTTCTCTAAGATTATTTTCCAATCTCTACTTAATTTTTCTCTATATTCTCTAGCTAAGATTTCTCACTGTACTTTCTCTTTCTAATTTTTTATTTCTATAAGTCTATAACTCTCCAATTTATTATGTACATAATTCGATGAGGACAACTTTTTCATAATTTTCTTTACATTCTTTTTCTCTAAAAAGCTTGTCATATTCGCCCTCTAGGTCTTTATCCATATTTCTCTAGGACTTTGGCTCTCCATATATCCAAAACATTGCTAATCAAACAAACAACTCATAGATAATAGCTAATCAAACAAACAACTCATAGATAATAGTAAACTGTGATCATTCCAACCTTACAGTGGAGAGGAAAAATCGTGATGGCAGACAAAGTATGCTTTCTAGCAGTGTGCTTTCCAGGAGATAGATTGCTTTTGCTTAAAAAACATGATGGCTAAGCAGATGAGGCGTTGTCCCTCATCTCCTCCAGTTTCTCACAAACTTCTTGAAGACGTAGACGACGCTTCACATGGAGATCACAACACTTTACGGCAAGTTCAGACAGTTCCTCTGCCAGCTGGGAGGGCCACCCGGCTGTTGGATCTAGCACACCCTCCAAACGTTTATCTGACAGTGCCTCCTCTACATCAATAACAAGTCCATGCCCTGGCCTATCATTTGTTAGAAGACGTAGTGCTATCATGCCAAAAGCATACACATCTATGCTTGGTTGTAATTTGCTATTCTGTTTGAGGACTGGGTCCATGTAACCATCACTACCTTGCAGACTAGTAGCGGTGATGTGCGCAGTAGTTATTGTGTTAGATGGAGAAATAATTCGACAAATGCCAAAATCACCAAGTTTACTTATACCACTTGCATCTAGAAGTATATTTGCCGGTTTAAGATCACCATGAACCACTATATCCGGCTTACGTGAATGGAGGAACACAAGAGCAGAGCAAATTTCAGTAGCTATACGGATACGGTCTTGCCATGGAATGTCTTTGCGTACAAGGCGGCCTTCCAGAGTTCCTCCTTCCATGAACTCATAAACAAGAGCATACTTTTCCGGGCATGCTCCAATTAGTTGGACAAGGTGGGGATGGCTCACCCTGCATAGTGTATCAACCTAGATATGCAAATAAAAAGAAAAACCTTTTATTTGTGAGACTGGATATTGTCACTTTCTCTGTAGAGAAGCTATTCACGACTTCACAACAATATCATGTAGTAATCTGTTACTAAAGGGCATGTCGTATTACCTCCCGTCGAAATGCCTTTTCTTGACTTGCATCACCTTCACGATGTAATATCTTGATAGCTACTTTTGTGCATAGAAGGTTTCCTCTATAAACCTTTCCAAAACCCCCTTTGCCTAGTTCTTTTGACTTATTAAAGTTGGAAGTTGCTTGCACTAATGCTGAATATGCAAATGTAGTAATTCCGTCCCACTTTGTTGGTTCCTTGCGCTTGTTTATCTGCTCAAAAGCAGAAAAGAAGTTCAATAAAATGCAGAATTTAGTTCTGAGAAATTAATCAAGCGCATAGACCAACCTCGTAATTTTGTGATGTACTTAATGTTGATCTCAGTTTTGGCAATCCCCAGAGTAAGAGAGTAGAAAACTTAAACTTCTTTATCTTTTTGAAAACATATAAATGAACCGGCGAAGCCAATTTGCCATGTCCCAATTCCTGGTGGTTTCTATGCCAATGCTTATAACCATCGGTATGGTGAGTCTTTTGCGAGCTCACTTTTCTCTTGGAATTTGGATTTTTTGCCATGTCTTTGGCTTTCTGAAGACCTTCTAGAAGAGTCACGACTTCGTCCATGGCAGGCCTATACTTAGGTTCGCATGATAAACATTGGTAAGCCAATGTTGCAGCTTTTTGAGCTGCTCCCATGGAATACTGACCTTCTAATTGGGGATCCAATATGCGGAACAGCCTTCCTTTGCTCGCCAGGTATGGTCTGGCCCATTCCACGAGATTGTGTTCACCAGAAGGCCGCCTAGCGTCTATACACCGTTGACCTGATAACATTTCCAGAAGAACGACCCCAAAGCCATACACGTCGCACTTTGTAGTCAAATTACCTTTACAAGAAGCATACACAGTATTAGACAAGAAATTTACGATGAATTTCTTTTTTTTTTTCGTCTAGCATAGTGCTTGTTATAAATATTCATAACAGAATGTGAAAAAAATGATCTACTTTAAGCAATATAGTTTATATATAGTGTACCTGTTGCCACATATTCAGGGGCTGCATATCCATATGTACCCACTACTGTGGTCGAAACGTGGCTCTTATCATCAGTGGGACCATCTATTGCCAATCCAAAATCACACAGCTTTGGATTGAAGTGCTGCACATATGATTTAAAAAAAAAAAAAAATGAGTTGTGGGTGGACTTTAAAATCTAGACAATTGTAGTGTTATATATATATATAAAGTAAATGGAGCCATCATACTGAATCGAGAAGTACATTGGAGGCCTTAAAGTCACGATATATGACGTTGACCTTGGGACTATGTAGGAAAGCAAGTCCTCTAGCAGTGCCAAGAGCAATTTTCATACGAATATTCCAGGAAAGAGGTTGAATGTATGAACCTCCTGCATGTCACACCATATACAAGCACTAATTTAGTTAAAGACGAGTAAGGCATGCTTTTTCGACCCAAGAGTACCCGGAGTCTCTCCCAAAAATCATGCATGAATTTATTTTCGGAGACATTTAAGAAGAAACATTGGACTAACTCTTTCAAGATGAGTTGACTCGTCAAGTTCAACGAGTTGTACCCACAACAAATTCAAAGAGAGTTGCAACAAAATTGGGATGATTGCTAATTTAGTTTTGAGGGGTAAAAAATACTTCAAGATCAAAGAGAAGCACAAAATTGGGATGATTGCTAATTTAGTTTTAAAGGGTAAAAAATTATTTAGAAAGAGCAAAAAACTCGAAAATATCGCAAACAATGTCAAAAAATAGACTTACTCCTAAAGAGATTATCTCCAAGGCTTCCTCTAGGCATGAACTCATAGACCAAAAGGCGATGTTCATCTTCCAAACAGTACCCGATCAGCTTCACAAGATTGGGATGATATAACCTACCTAGGTAATCGACCTCCGCCTATGGTTTTGAAAAAGGATATACACGTCAGAAAGAATTACTACAAATTCATATGCAAGGTGTTGAATATGATAAGATAGCATATGCATGTCGCATCTTCTGAGGAAAATATAAGCATTGCTAGAGTTCACAAAATTCGATAGAGTTCACTTATGGACATCACGTTGTTTGAAATGTTCAATACATGTCGGGAAGCAGCGCGATTTTGGAATAAAATGTGGAGGTAACCAGGGGCGGAGCTATATAGTTGGCTGGGTGGGGCGATCGGCCCCCCCCAACACCAACAAAAAAAAAAAAAAAAACTTCTTGTCGGCCCAATACCTTCTACCCTATGTATTGTTTGAAAAAAATTCAACATAAAAGTTGTAGATTTTCTTGAGATTTACAACTTTCATATTTAAAGTTTTTCTCCAAAGCCTTAACAGGTTTAAAAATTATTTTTAAACCTGTTAAGATGTTAATCCTTTTGGAGCATCGAAACACCTACTTAAAAGTATTTTAGGAAAACTTTTAATATAAAAATTGTAGATCTCATCAAAATCTACATGTTTTATTTTGAAATTTTTGTAAAAAAATACATGTAAATATTTTAGGGTGTAGGAAGAGAGAATGAGGATAGAAAACGGGGGTAGAGGATTCGACATCCATTTATCCCACCCCTACATCCTAAAAAATCAGCCCCAAAACTAAATTTCTTTCTAAAACTACCGCACAGTCGACTTCCCAATAATCATACTCTACAAGAGTACCCCAATACCTAATTTCTAAATCGACGCCAACGGTGCGTCGGCCGTTGTTGCCCACCTGCCTATGTTTCAATTATTATAATTTGCAATTTGAATTTTTCAATCATTACAATTTACAACCATATTTCATTTTGTTGTCAACTATTTGTTATTATTGTTGTTCTATTTTTGTAACTTAGTTGCAATTCATATTTTTGTTATTGTTGATCTGGTTGTTGTGGAGTTGTGCATTTGAATTTGTAATTTTGTTGTCAACTATTTGTTATTATTGTTGTTCTATTTTTGTAACTTAGTTGCAATTCATATTTTTGTTATTGTTGATCTGGTTGTTGTGGAGTTGTGCATTTGAATTTGTCCTTGGTAATAAACAAAAATTTATATAACCTCTGAATAAAAATTTTACTGCGAACATTTTTAGCCCCACCAGCTGAAAATTTTGGCTCCCCCGATGGAGGTAACGCCACAACTCCGAAAGTTCTCCAAACTTACTGAAGTTCTATGATGAACATCACTTAGTTAAAGTTCTCCAAACTTACTGAAGTTCTACGATGGACTTCACTTGGTTCATTTTCGAGATGCACAAAATTCAATTCATGTGAAAATTAATATATATTTTCAATGAAATTTTAATAATAAGTTTTGTGAACGGTAGCCTATACAACAGTATTGTCTAATGCTAGAACTCCCACAAGTTCTGCCAAACTCAATAAGATCACCGCCGATCATCATCTAGTTCTTCAAGCAGAATAAAGTCAGGACAGCAGTGAGATAAATTTTTGTAGCTTTGGGAGATCTAACTTTTTTAGTATAACATGTTTGGACTCCCAAAAGTTCTCCCAAACCCCATGAAATCCACAAATTGAGAGCACAAAGTTTGATTTTTGTAAGAAAGAGCACAAACTTTGAGGAATTAGGAAAAGTTTACGGAGCTCTAGCATTTTCACATTTTTAATAAGTAATACCACGTATAATAATGCTAGAGCTCCCAAATGTTTTTCCAAAATCAAAAACTTCAATTATGAATATCCAATGTTCATTTTATAGCAGCGCATAATACTGGCATGCAGGAAAGTCGCAATTGGGAGAAAGTTTCAGCAAATTTACCAGCCATTCTCTGTGATCCTGGAAACCCTCTTGGTTGTGTTTCTTTACTGCAAAGACCATTGGAGTCCGAGGTTTCGCAGGAGCAAAGGTATGTTCGTCGATCCAAACTTTGAAAACAGATCCAAATCCACCCTCACCCACAACGCTCTCGGGGTGGAAATTTCTTGTTGCATTCTTGAGTTCGTTGAATGTAAAACTCTTCAAATTGGAAGCCTGCAATATTTCACTTTCACTACGTTGGGTGTGAGGCACATATAAAGCTGAAGCCTGGCTTCCGGAGCTACCCTTGTTTTCCACTCCCAGAGTTTCGCCCTAAAAGCATCCCAACTGTAACGCCCCAGATCTGGGGTTCGCAGGAAAATACAACTTAGAAAGAAAATGAGAAAATTCTCAAAAAGTTAAAAATAATTTAAGAACTCAACTAATCATTTTAGAAACGAAATTGAAAGTTCAACGAACTAAAAGAAAACAGTGTATTAAGACCAAAACCAAAAGAAATAAAATTAAATCTTACCTTTATAAAACAAACGAATATACTTACATTTGAAATAACATGTCCTAATCAATCAAGTTCACCAATCAACTATGGAGAGAATCAGTCATCCGATGCCATCCACCAAAGCATTCGAAGTAGATTATCAGTTGACTGACCTCTCCATCAATCAACCGACAATCTACTTCTTGCTAAGGTCCCAAACGTCAAGATTAAAACTCAAATAATCCGGGTACTATATTCCCAATAGCAGGTTTTTCAAAGATTAAATTCGGTAAACCATATTTTATAAAAAAGATAATCCGCAGAGTCTTCCATGTATATACAAGCACACACACACACACACCCCCCTAGCGTTACAATTCTAAACATTCATACCAATACTCACAGGGAACCACATGCTCCATTACCATATCACAAAAGGACTACAAAGGTTCTAATAATCCCGCCCACAATTAAACATAATAAGGTATCACAAAGATTACAGAACCGAAACGTAAATCAAATCATAAATCCAAATTCATCAGGAAAATCATAAGTTCGGTTTACAAAACTTACTTCTCAAACACTAGTGATATAAAATAAAAACATAACATATTCTTTTAAATAAGAACCAGGATCTAGAAAGGTTGTGGAGATAGCTTCCCAAACTAATTATATTTAAATATCCCGCAATTTACCTTCACTTCTGACTCACAAAATAGAAAACATGCCTAAGTGTTCTTCGTTAGCTTTTTCTTGCTCTTTTCCTGAAACTGAGAATATAAAACGTCTCAGGTGAGTGAACTATGAAACAAGCATAATATTATACATAATAACGAATTACATGCTGAGAAAGGAACGAGTGCAAGCTACACTGATAGGCATAACTCAATCAACTAAATCGTTCAACCATCACTCAACTTAGAAATGCAAATAAATAGCCTATACATTCAAGTACAGCCCATCAGAAATCACTCTTCCGCAGGCGAAAACAACAATGGGGATTATGGTAGCTGAAGTGTCGTGCCTATGACGGTCGGTTCCCCATATCTTCGGCCGAGAGAGGGGTTCCTATGGAACTAGGAAGCTCCCAGATTCTCACCATCCTCCTGGGACTATTATGGTCAATCCAACCTTACAAAATAATATTGCAATAGAAAGGGCACGAATCTAATGCAATAAATTCCTTTATAACACGTCAACTCACGAGTCAATCCCTCCAAGAACAATTTAATGCAAGGGTCCTAATGCAGTAAATATTTTTAACATATTTTATAGGAGCTTCTGTGCCCACAACATCCTGGACTATAAAATAGAAAATCTAGTTCTTGGAGGATATAATATTCACTCAGCTAGGATTCATTTTCGTGGTCAAACTTGACCTCCAATCAATAACCATTCATATCACATCATAAATCACAATGGATCAATAAGATCATGTCAATGAATCAATACTGTCATAACATTACTCTTTTGTTTATGCAAATAAACTTGAGGCTTCAAAGTGAGCTAACATCCTGTTACGAAGCTCTAATTACCAAAGTTACCAACATCAATGTGCAGTTAAAATAAAATTGATTCCGAAGAAAAGCAAAATGTGATCACTCACTTGATTATCTGAAGTAAATTATATCACCTTCAACGAAGTTCCAATACCTCTAACCAGTTCATCCCAGCAAGCTAAGATTAAAAATAGGTGGCTTCGAAGTAGAATGTTTTGGTATCGAAATGGATGCAGAAGGTACGCAGGATTTTTAGCTCTAAGATGTAGGAGAAACCCATCAGGGTCAATAGAGGTGTTACTCAACATCTTAACATGATAAAACCAATCTAAAATTTGATTTAAACTCTACGAGTTATAAACTTAAAAAAAAATTCACATACTTATACCCTTGAATTTATAGTAAGGTCAAAAAATGAAAACAATATTAATTGAGGTGATAAATAATTTTTTGTTTTCGAACTTACGTAAACCAACTCCAAAAATTTCATGAGGAGGCAAAGAGTATAAACATTCCCATCTGAAGTAATAACACTAGGACTGAAATGATCAAAACAGTAATAATGGAGCTGAATTGCGAAAGAAATCAAGAAAGGTTGACTAGGACAACATGATACTAGAGATAAGTAGTGCTTATTTTCGCTTGAAACCTTTACTTTTCGAATTCAAAATAAATATAAAGTTAGCAAAACTCATTGGTTTAAGATCATATTTAACTACGAAATTCACTGTCCAATTTATGAATACACAAACTCTTCAAGAAATCCACCAACTTCCTCCAAAACAATTTGTAAAACTTAGCAAGTAAAATAGCCATTCAAAACACCTTCTAAAATAATGATTACAGATCATAATACATTAGATATAGTAATTCTAACATCTTATATTTCTGGAAACCCCCTCTTTTTAAATATAAGTTAGGCATAACATTGTTACTTGAGATCAAAAGCACATATTCAAAATCATCAATTAAATTCAAAAAATCAGCCTTTATAACAGTAAGTATAACAGAATCTCTCACGTTAGAAATTCACAGTTGAAATCCTTCGGATTTCTATTAAACAATATATCAAACAAATGATTTACGTAAATCGGACTGAACGATTTCACAAACTTAAATGCTACAATCTGGATTTGGAACACACTAATTTCTAAATTTCTTCATTTTAAAATGAGACTAAAATAATTGAGAAAATCCATGGAATTCTAATCATGTCAACAATTACAACTTGGCATAAGTTTCAGAATTCAAAACTACGCTGGAATCACTTACTATAATTCGAACCCCTAAAAGCTTATGTAGAATTCCACCGAGCTATTTCTTCTAATAATTTCGTCCCCTCCTTTGAGCTAGCTTGAAATCTCAGACAATGGTCGGATGTGCGCTGTTCCGAGAACAACTACTAGGAAATGGGACGGAGTTTTGGGTTTTGAGCCAACGCAAATGAGGGAGGCTCAACGCAAATGAGGAAGAAGGAGCGAAGAAAGACGAGGTGGAGGGGATAAGCAGTTTTCCTGAGCAGAGGAGGATCCATGTAGCTTCCTCCGAAACACCGTCCCCCTCTTTCACCCAACGCTAGTTTCTTTTTCTTTTTACTTTTTTTTTTTTCCATTTATTTGACAAATTACACGCTTAATATATAAATTACTTTTGTACAATACAAGGTGGAGATGGAGTGATTATTTTATTATTTTACTGGCTAAATATATAATTGTTGGGTGCAAAGAGCATTTTTCCGGACATATATATTGATATGGACACATTACGTAAACATGATATGACATGAACTGATAAATTTTTTAAAAATAAAATACGAATACCTTTAGGACACGATAATAAAAATATAAATAATAAAAAATATATATTAAATATTTAAATATATAAAAATATAATAATTTTTAATAATAAAATTCATGCATAATATATATTTTATATTCTTGAGATAATTTAAACAGCAATAGTCTAATTAATAAAAATATAGATATGATATTTGAATACATTACTATATTATATTACTTATCGTTATATACTGTTAAATATATAAATTTTTCTTCTCTTAAATAATTTCATTTTATAAAAAGTATAGCACAAATACCGATACACGTGTTTGAATACTCCTGCTTCATGTATCCGATGAACGTATATGGAATTTCTTTTTATTTTTATTTTTCGGACATGCCAAATAAAGTGTCGGTATCGGAGACCGTACTAATCCGAAATTTAGCATAACTATGCTTTCTGATCGAGCGTGTACTCGACCGATCTACTAAGTGCTCGAAGACGAGATTGGTTAAGAAAAACTAGCAAGAGACACACGATTTTTAACGTGGAAACCCTCGGTTAAAGCCGAGGTAAAACCACGGGTCGTACGCGACCACGAGAAAATAAACACTAATCGGAGAAAGGGATTACAAGGGATCCGAGCTGATCGAGTAGCTCGGATTATATCTCACTCAGTCTCTCCAGAATACAATGAAATGCCAACCCCCTCTACATTAGCGAGGGGTCTCCTTTTATACCACTCGCCAGACGGTTAAGCGAGAAAGAATCGGATCCCGATCCGATTTACGCGGTCAACAGCTTCTAGGTGCGCGCCACGTGCCATCCCGTAACGGCTGGGCGACCGAGTCTTCCGCTGCCCACGTTTTCTGTAAACAAAACCGACGTCTCAAGACGTCGGTGCAGCCTTTCTGTAAATAAAACCGACGTCTCAAGACGTCGGTGCAGTCGTACGCCCCCGACGTCGAAACGACGCCACGTGTCCAAGAGGTACCGACGTCAAGTCTTCGCCACGTGTCCCAGCACGTAACCTCCCATATCAGATGCCCCCCGACGGTCTTGGTGACGCACGTCGGCATGTCCGTCGGAGTTCTTCTAGCGCTTTTGACACACCTGTCACCAGCTTCGAGGTACGTGCCGCTGTCTTTTCAACTCCTGCTTTACATATACCCGATGGAGTGAAAATGTTTTTACCTGCTCTTCATTTCTCTCATCCCCCTCTAGCTCCGGCGATTTACACCGACCTCCATCTAGACGTCGGTGGTGTTGGTTATCCATACGTCCGAGCTCTTCCTTTGGGTCGGCCGATCGCCTTCTCGAGGTTAGTCAATCATGTCTTCTCCTCCTAGGACCGATGAGTTAGCTATAGTTAGGGTCGATCCCATAGAAGGTACGTCTTCGTCGGTCTCGGCTTCAGCGTCATTAGCGCCACCTACTTTGCTCGCTTTGGAAGCCGCGCCCACGTCAGGCGTCGGTTCTACTTACCATGTTCCACTATATCCCCTTACTCCCGAGGAAGTGCAGTCCACTGTCACCGCTAAGCAATTGACCGAGTGGTGTAGACGCTTTGGTTTAGGAAAAGAAGTCGGTGCTCGGTTGCCGACGTCAGAAGAACGAATGACCAGCTACTACCCCACCGAGATTGCTGTCCTCTACGAGCACCTCCGTTTAGGTCTGCGCGTCCCATTTAACCGTTTCTTCGTCGACTTATTTTGTACTTACGGGCTAATGCCCTGTCAGCTCGTACCCAACGCTTACCGTACCATAGTGGGATTTCTGTACATCTGTAGTTGTCGAGGTGTTAACCCATCTGTAGAAATGTTTCGTTACCTTTTTGAGTGTATGGAGTCGACGAAGTCTCGGGGTTGGTTCTATTTTCGCTGTAGATTAACGAAAAGTGGTAAGAATTTGGCCGGACGTGCTTCGTCGGTGCACCACTGGAAGCCTAGATTTTTCTTTATCCGAGCCGACCCGTCTTGGTCGTTCAACAGAGTTTGGGGTGAGCCGAACCCCGAGGCTTTGAAAACTCCGATTCCGGTAGCGGGAGAACAGCTGAGTAACGACATCATGAGTTACTTGACGTATAATGGTTCAGTTGATTTGAAGAGCCCGTCCGAGGAGTTGTTGGCGCAAATAGCTGCTTTCCTCCTTAAATGTGACGGTATGCTGTTCACTTCGGCTCGGCTTTCGCTATTTTGCTGTCGTTTGCTGATTCACGTGTATATTTCCTTGGCAGGTTCTTCTTCTTCGCGAGTAGCTCGACCTCCCCCGCATGCGATGGACGAGCTCGTGAACCGTAAGAAGGCCGAGAAAGCGGCGAGGAAAGCCGCAAAAGATGCGAAGAAAAGCAAGGGAAAGATTATCAATGTGGTCGGATCCGAGGAGGGGGCTGCTCCGACTATTGAACCTGCCGCTGACACCACCGACGCACCGTTGTCTTTCGAGGCTGGCTCGCTGCAAGATCGTACAGATGACATTGGGACACCTTCCGAGGCCGCTACCTCGCGGAAACGTGTCGGCAAGGAGGTAGCACTGGAGTCGGGAACAAGGAAGAAGGTTCGTGCAGCTCCGAGTTCTCCTGAGCTGGGTCATCTTTCCCACGAACCTCTCATGTCTGACGTATACATCCCTCCTTGGAACCTGAAATGGGGAGACGTGGGCGTCGACGACTCTGAAACTGCCTCCGTTCACCTCAGCTATGCTCCTTTACCCCGAGACAGAGACGAGATGGCAGCGCTTGAGGATATGGCTTCGGCATCTGTCTTCGCCAAGGCCTCTTATCACGTAAGTTTGACATACAGCTTTTCTCTCTTCTCCTCTTTTTACTAAGTAAACCGTGTTTTCCCCCCCAGGCCTTTGTCGCCGCCTCCGACCTGCACCGTCGGTTCTTGAAAAACAACCGCCAATTTCGCGACTGGGTGCAAGAACGGGGATTGTACGAGGCCGACATAAAGTCCCTCAGGAACAGTTTGCAGACGTCTCAGGAGGGGAGGCTAAAGGTCTCCAAGACAATCTCGGACCTACGACGACGACGGCGAAGGAGGCTCATGCTAAGGCTTGCTCTTCCATCAGCGACTTACGAAGTCAGCTAGAGATCGAGGTTCGGAAGAGAAAAGACGCGGACGAAGCTCTTGAAAGAGCCAAGTCTGTTGCTGAGGAGAATGATCGCAAGCTGACTGAGGTGAAGGCAGAAGCGGAGCTGGCGGGTGACCGAGCCGTCGCGAGCTTCACCCAGTCAGAGGCGTATAAAAACGATCTTAACAAGTACGCCGTGGACTGGGTGATGGACGCGGTCACCCAGTGTCGTCGCCTGTGTAAGCAGCATGTCCCGCAGAACTCCTTTTCGTTCCTCGACGAATCAACGATTGTTACCGAGGTCCAAAAGCGTAGGGAGTCGGGGCAAGAGGCGTCGGATGAAAGCGAAGAAGATGACGATACCGACGCGCCCGCGACTTCTGGTGGTCAGCCAGCTTCTGACCCTTCGTAGTTTTTCCCCCCCCCCCTTTTTTTTTTTTAAAAAATTGTAACCAAGGGCTAGTTTTTGTGGTTACTCGGGGATTGTCCCGAGATCCAAACTCTTTTCATAGTATGATCTTTCTTTTCGAAAAGAGTGTTTTTACCTGGAGGAAGTATTATTTTCAACGCCACCGAGTTTAGCCATATCGGGCCTTAGTGTCGGGGTCGTGCATTGGTAGCGCCGAGATTGATACGCGCTAAGGAGCGCAGTCGGCGTTTGTTACCAAATTCGTTGCACCGAGGTATGATACTGTCGGTGTTTCTATTCTGTTCCCTTCCGCACCGAGGCTCGGCATAGCGACATCGGAGTCCTGGGAAGGGCAACGATTTGCTCTGTCGATCATCCACTCGCACCGGAGTTTTGGCGAAGCATCGGTGTTGGAGTGACTTCTACCGCAGTGTCTTATTCTGACCGACGTCGTAATTTGGTCAAATGAGAACTTCTACTAACTTTTTAACTTGGTAGAAATAGCTTTCTTTTATTGAATTCATGAAACGCTACATGCCGAAGTGAATAAAGGTAGACAAAAACAGAGAAATAACTCCTACGCTAAGGGAGAGGTAGATGCATCATTGATAGTACCGTCTCAAGTTGATTATGTTCCACGTCCTCGGCACATCCTTTCCCGACGAGTCTGCCAGCTTGTATGCCCCATGTCCTAGGACCTCCTTTATTTGGTAGGGACCTTCCCAGTTCGGTCCCAATTTGTTAGTGCTGGTTTGAATTTTTCTTAGTACCAGGTCGCCCACTTTAAATCCTCGGCTCCGCACTCTCCCGTTGTAGTATTGGTAAGCTCGGTGTCTATAAGCCTCAGCTCGGATCACGGCGACTTCCCTCCTTTCGTCCAGCAGGTCCAAGTTGTTGCTTAGTTTTTCAGCGTTGGTGGCCTCATCGAAATATTCCACGCGAAGGGACGGTTCGCCTATCTCCACCGGCACGACAGCCTCGGCGCCGTAGGTAAGGCTGAACGGCGTTTCTCCTGTCGAGGTACGATGCGTGGTTCGGTACGCCCATAAGACGTAAGGTAACACCTCGGGCCAGTTTCCAGCTGCTCCTTCCAGACGTTTTCGCAAGCCTTCAAGGATGGTCCTATTCATGTTTTCGACCTGTCCATTAGCCTGAGGATGGTACACCGAGGTGAACCGATGTCGGATGTTCAATAGGCTGCAGAATTCTCTGACTTCGGGACAGTCGAACTGTCTGCCGTTGTCGCTGATTATGGTCCTCGGTATCCCAAATCGGCTGACTATGGATTGTTCGAGAAACTTTTGCACGACCCGACCAGTAATCGTCGCTGTTGCCTCCGCTTCGACCCACTTGGTGAAGTAGTCTATCGCCACAATGAGGAATTTGCGTTGACGAATAGCTATCGGAAGAGGTCCGAGGATATCAATACCCCACTGAGCAAACGGCCAAGGTGCGGTAAGACAACTTATGGGTTCTGCAGGTACGTGATGGATCTTCGCATGTACCTGACATCTCTCGCACTTGCCGACGTAGGCTTCGGCGTCTCTCAGAATTGTTGGCCAGAAATAGCCCTGTCGAAACACCTTCTGGGCTAGCGTTCTTGCTCCGATGTGGTTAGAGCAGAATCCCTCGTGTATTTCTTCGAGGATCTTCTGTGCAATTTCTGGGCGAACACATTTGAGGTACGGTGCTGAGAAGGACTTACGATACAGCTGATCGCCGATGATTACGAACCGTGCTGCCCGACGTCTCAACTTGTCAGCCTCCCTCTTGTTTTCGGGGACTGCCCCAGTGCTCAGGTAACGGACCAGGGGCGTCATCCACGTGTCTCCTTCCTCGATCATCGAGACCTCCTCCTCTTCTATGCTCGGCCTTTGAAGTTCTTCGTAGAATATAGTGGCCGGGGCTCCTCGTGCCGCCCCCGACGCCAGCTTGGATAACGCATCTGCCTCCAAATTGTCCTTCCTTGGTATATGCCGAACTTCGAACGAATGGAAACCACCTGTGAGCCGCCGAACCTTGTGAAGATACCTAGCCATGACGTCGTCCACGTAAGCTTCCACCGTCTTGCCGAGCAGAGGTTCAAATATTATGTCCATTCCTCGCTGGAAGGTTGCCCCTGCGTTCTTCAAGCCAAACGGCATCACTCTGTAACAGTAGGTGCCGTAGTCCGTGATGAAGCTAGTCTTCTCCTCGTCGTCCCGGTGCATTCTAACCTGGTTATATCCGGAGAAGGCATCCATGAAGCTCAGTAGCTCATGTCCTGCCGTGGCGTCTACCAGCTGATCTATACGTGGCAACGGATAGCTGTCTTTAGGACAGGCCTTATTTAGATCCGAAAAATCTATGCACATCCTCCACTTGCCGCTGGCTTTCTTCACGAGTACGACGTTGGCCAACCAGTCGGGATATCGGACTTCCCGAATGAATCCCGCCTTCAGCAACTTCTCCAGCTCGGCTTTGATAGCTCGGCTCCGCTCTGGCGCGAAACTTCTCTTCTTCTGCTTCACTGGCTTGTGCGAGGGATCAACTCTCAGTTCGTGGCAAATCACTTCCGGGTCCAATCCTGGCATGTCGGAAGGTGTCCAAGCGAATAAGTCACTATTTTTTCGAAGGCAGCCGACGACGTTTTCGAACTCCGCGCCATTGAGACCCGAGCCTACTTGTATGCATCTTGAACTTTCGTCGCTTCGTAGTGGGACGGGCAAGGTGGGCTCCGCAGGTCCGCCCATTTTAGTGTCTTCGTCCCTGACATCGAGTACCTCGATCGGGAGTGTTTCCTTCCTTCTCAAGCTGTTTCGGTAGCAGCGCCGTGCCTCCTCAGGGTCGCCTCGTATCTCGCCGATCCCGTGAGCCGTCTTGAACTTCGCCCGCTGATGTGGAAGGGAGGCCACTAATTGTAGCGACTTAATGCCGGGCCTCCCCAGTATGACGTTGTAAGCCGACGGAATGTTCAGGACGAGGAACGTCATTTTTACCGTCTTCTGTCGTGGTTCTGTCCCTACCGTCACGAGTAGGGAGATGGTTCCACTGGGACGAGGTCTGGACCGCCGAGCCCGTACACACTTGCACTGTCCGTCGTCAGGTCAGCCTCCGTCAATCCCATCCTGATCAATGCATCATAGAACAAGATATTTGATGAGGCACCGGTGTCAATAAATACTCTTTTTACCTCTCGGTTTGCCATGATCATTGACACAATCAGCGCGTCGTCATGTGGAGCTTCCACCGGCACGAGCTCAGCGTCCGTGAACGTGATACATTCTTCTGTTGCCCCAGCGGTCGAACTGACCTGATATACTGGCTGGGAGGTTTGGCGTTGTCGTTTCTTTTCCCTTGGTGTCTCCCCCGAACCGGGTCCTCCAGCAATAAAGAGAATCGGTCCAGCTCTGACTTGCTGGTGCTGAGGTTCCCTGTCCCGTGGGGCGTCGTCTCGTTCCCTCTGATCCGTCCGAGGCCTGTCTACGAACTCCGGGAGGTCTCCACTTCTCGCCAATTCCTCGAGGACGTCTCGGAGCTGTAAGCAAGCATTGGTGGTGTGTCCATGTGTGCGATGGTAGTCACAGTATTTGGACCTGTCCCTCTTGTTCGTCGGAGTGGTCAACCTCGGTGGTCTCGGGAGTTGGCGTCGTTGCTCGACCACGGCCAGGATTTCACTTCTTGAGGAATTCAGCCGAGTGTAGTTGTGGAACCTCGGCTCGAATCCTTTGGAATCACTCTTCCTTCCGCGTCGAGTTCCGCCTCGACGCTCTTCCTGCTTGTCTTCTCGATCCCTTTTTTGTCCTCGGGTCAGCTCGTCCTCACGTTCTTCCGCCTCGATCGTCAATCGGACCTTTTCATAGGCCTTCGTAAGGGTCTCCGGTGGATTTGTATGAAAGTCATATGACAGCTGTTTATGTCGGACCCCCCTCTTTAGCGCTGTCAACGCCAACTTCGGATCAACGTCTTGCATCGTCTGTTGCGCCTCGCAGAATCTCTTAAAAAACGCCTTGAGCCTTTCCCCTTCCTTCTGGACGACGTTAAGAAGGCTCTCTGCATCTTTTGGAAAATCCGTGCTAGCAAAGAACCGGGTCTGGAACGCATCTACGAGGTCATCCCAGCTGTTAATGGACCCCGGCCTCAGTCCTGTGAACCAGGTCTGAGCGGGTCCTTCCAGCGTCATTGGGAAACCCTGGCAATATGCAGCCTCGTCATATCCCGTGAATCGCATTGCGGTCATGTAGCAAGATACGTGGGCTTTCGGTGCCGAGCGACCGTTGTACTTGGAGATTTTGGGCGGTTTGTAATTGTGCGGCAGAGGCGCGTCCAAGATCTTCGCCGAGAAGGGTGAGTTCGGGTCTCTGCCGAAGGCTGATTTGGCAGCTCCGCAGCCCTCCTTTGTTTTGCCCTTCGAGACTACCTCGGCTTGATTCGGCCCCCGTTCGACTCTTCGGAAGATACCGCCTCTGACCTCCTATTGCTTACGCGAGCTTCGCGTCCTCCTCCGACTGGTTCCGCTTGTTGTCTTTCGGCGGTCCTTGCCCGTCCTCTTTCAGCAGATCTTGCTTGTTCTCTCTCCCTCGCCAACCTCGCCCCGTGGCTCCCTAAGCGTTCCTGGATCCTCGGGGGACCGAGGCGATCGAACGCCGAGCCACGACTGCGATTAGGGGAGTTCCTTCGACGTCGCTGCGCCGACTGTCCAGAAAGCTCCTGTCTTTCCGCTTCTCGTTGCAGGCGCGGCGGTGCAACTTCCGCTGTGTTGTATCCTCGCATGAGGGTTTGTAATTCCTCTCTCAAGAGCGCGCGGACATCGTCCAGTGTGACCGGGACGCCATTCGCCTGTTGTCCCTCTTCGACCCCTCGCGAGCGTTGCATAGATTCTTGCGACTGCTCGGGGGCTTCCGTTGCTGGATTCCCGTGTCCTACGTTCCGTGCGCCGTTGGCGTCTGCTTCCTCTGGTTGTCTGCGATCTTCGCTGACGGCCGCACGGTTCAGTCTGCTCGCTGTTTTCTTGTAAACCATGTCTTCGCGATGTTTTCCCCACGGACGGCGCCAATTGATCGAGCGTGTACTCGACCGATCTACTAAGTGCTCGAAGACGAGATTGGTTAAGAAAAGCTAGCAAGAGACACACGATTTTTAACGTGGAAACCCTCGGTTAAAGCCGAGGTAAAACCACGGGTCGTACGCGACCACGAGAAAATAAACACTAATCGGAGAAAGGGATTACAAGGGATCCGAGCTGATCGAGTAGCTCGGATTATCTCACTCAGTCTCTCCAGAATACAATGAAATGCCAACCCCCTCTACATTAGCGAGGGGTCTCCTTTTATACCATTCGCCAGGCGGTTAAGCGAGAAAGAATCGGATCCCGATCCGATTTACGCGGTCAACAGCTTCTAGGTGCGCGCCACGTGCTATCCCGTAACGGCTGGGCGACCGAGTCTTCCGCTGCCCACGTTTTCTGTAAATAAAACCGACGTCTCAAGACGTCGGTGCATCCTTTCTGTAAATAAAACCGACGTCTCAAGACGTCGGCGCAGTCGTACGCCCTCGACGTCAAAACGACGCCACGTGTCCAAGAGGTACCGACGTCAAGTCTTCGCCACGTGTCCCAGCACGTAACCTCCCATATCATACACGTTACTCTAAGAAAGATGATAGCCTGCTAATTAACTACAAAATAGTGCTCATCAATTACCACGAAATCGTATCGATGATTCTTAGCCCAAGCTGATCTGGCGCCGACAAGAAGGCCATAAAACACCATTAACCCTAGAAACTCCATTGTTAAAAGCCTATGTTGAATACAACCCATCTCTTAGTTTCTATATGAAATTCTTCTTCTTCTTCTAAACAGAAAAGACTACAGCGATCGCTAATCTGTAGCTCTTTCTGAATATCTAAAGAAAAGAAAGGGAGCTGAAAATACTATCGTAAAAACTTGGAACTAATTTGAATAGTTTTTGAAGGCATCTTGACGGTTTATATTGTATCTAGATTGCTCTTTCGTTTAGTAAGCCGTCGTTATCAGTGACGATGAGGTCAAATCCAAAGCTCTTCTCTTTCATGGCGAAGATGATCGATCATTATTAGCACATGCTAAGTCTTTAAAGATAGGTAAAACGCGGGCTTAAAGAATAGATCGCTTCATAGCTTTTGCGTGCTTTGTTTTGAAGCCCTTCCCTCGCACTCTCTGAACAACCATGATCAATCTTAAAATCATACTAATTTGGCACGAGTGAAACTAGCATATTATATATATATATATATATATATATATATATATATATATATATATATATAGATTATTAAAAAATATTAAATTATTTATATTTTTAATTTAATGTAAATTAATAATTATTTTTGTTAAAATAATATACTTTATTTGTTATACGTAGTAAGAATAAATGCCAAATAATATTTATATATAATTTATTTGAACAATGGCGTGCAATAATAGCAATATGTGCGCGCGCGCGCGCGCACATATATATATTATATATATATATATATATAATAATTTTTAAATATCAATAAAATTTTATTTAAATTTTTTTATTAAATAGTATATAATATAATTACTTTTGTATTAATGCTTATGTTCGTATATAGATAATTTTTTGTAAATTAATTGTTATTTGATTACTTAAACCTTTCATATTCTTATATAATTTTTTAGAATAATAATAAATACTATAGTACTTACCAATTATCTAAAGTACAACATCACTTAACAACTTTAATTGTCTAATTTTTTTTTTTTTATGAAATCTAATTTTATAGATTAATATTAAGATATTACTGCACGGGGTTGGTTAACAAAGGTCTAGAAAGTATGGACACGAGCATATATAGGGGGGCACGACGCGATACGGATACGGAATATGACAATTTTTACAAAAGTAGAAAAGGGGTACAGTTTATACGACCAAAAAAAAATTATATTAAATGTTTGAATATATAAAAATACATATATTTAATACAAAATTCATGAATAACATAATGGATAAATTTAAATAATGAAAGTTTAATTACATCAATACAAAATAAAAAGACGTAAGATTTGAGTATCACTATATTATACTATTTACTGTTATGTATTTCTAGTGTATAATGTTTACTTTTTAATAAATAAAAAGAATAGAAATACGGACATGTGTGTTGAACATGCTATCTAACGTGTTATAAATTTTTTTTTTAATTTTTCGGATCCTCTATAGCATGTCCGATATGCATCGGGATATATCTCAATATCGGATATTATACCGGATAGAATTTTAGCGTATTCGTGCTTTACATACCGAGGTTTAGTCGTGTGCTGCTTGAAAGAATTGTCAACAGTCTTAATTGCTTTTTCTCTGTTTTTAAAAAGAAAATTTCGGTTATTATTATACTACAATAATGCTGTATTTATAACTTCCACACACAAATATTAAAAATGTAGAAATAGAGTTTTGGAGAGGCATCTGGGTGTCGCTGTGGCTGAAGGCTTTAACAATTCAGCTCCGCCAGTAATACGCGTGACGAATTAGTCGGACAGATCGCTCGGACGACATTAAAGAGCTGTAGCATCTTCTCTTTCCTTGAATCCTTCTAGCCCACGTATCTGCAACCACAATCTCTTGACACGTGTCATTCTTTTCTTAATTTCTATTCTTACTTGAAAGGAATAATGCAAAATATCGTTGTTCTTTAGGACAATACCATATCTGTCCCCTTTTTAAAGGTTTGTCGGATCAGTCCCTAAAAATATATTTTCAGGAGCTAATTCGAATAAATTCAAAAAAGAGAGGCTGATATGGAATTTTCCCTTTTGTTTTCTCCCTCACGGCATAGCGCCTCTTAGAAAATATACATCATATGTTCGAACTACGAATATAGTTTTGAAATAAAAAATATGTAAGTTTGTAAGTTTTCAGAAAAATTTACTAATAATAGTGGTTGACTTAACTAGTACTTTATGTATGACTTGGAGCAATATATTATACTGAAATTTTATTTTTGCCTGCGGTTTCGGTTCAATACGGATAGATCGTCAATTATCTAAAATAGTACTTAATTTGTAAATTTTGAAAAATATTTTTGGTCTAAAGTTCAAAAAATATTATATACGACAACTTTAATGTACAACTAGTATTTCTAACTTTTATCGTAGGTGTCCGGATAAGTGTTCTAACGAATTAAAAAAAAAATTATATAAAGCTAAATAGTATTTTTATGAAAGCGGCATATTTGCTCATTTATGTTTTGCAATATACACTATTTGACAAAATTCTACTTGAAAACCTTTAAATGGTAAAAGGATTGCTCTAGTATCTAGTTTTATCATGTTTTCCCCCGATTTCTTAAACGTCCAGGGTATATTTTCCCTAACAGATCTTAACTTTTAGATGCACAAATCAAGTTAACTTTGTCATGTTAAGTTCAAGAAATCAATGGGTTGAACTCCATCCAGCTAGCCAAGGCACTAACTTTCAGAAAATTTAGAGTTGAATCTCTAATAGATCTATACAAAATTAATAACTAATTGCAGATATAGATTTTTTTTTTTTTTTTTTTTTTTTTTTGAGATTAATGAGAAAATTTTGCTCATTTATAATCTATATAGATAGATTCTAAGGGGCAATTAAACTTTTAAATACAGTTCTTGACATACGGCATACTTGCCGATTTGGCATAACATATGGACAACAAATTCTGGATTATGTTAATGCAGCTAATATTTTACCTAGAATAGTAGGATATAGGATATTTTAACTCCAATCACCAAGTCATCCAGATTGGGACAAGGAATAGCCGAATATACATATCACCCCTGCTTTTGTACTATTCTTTCATATATTTTTTTTAATAATTGCTAATTTAAATTAAAATACCTATATACAAATATTTTTTAAAAAAATTAAAAAAAAAATTTAATATGCTCAAAATATTTGTATAATTTTTTTTTTTTTTTTTAAAAACTCTGAAATGCATATTTTGAGACTCTGGACTCTTTACTAATTATTTTCCAGCTTCAAAAATATCAACTTTGAAATTTTTTTAAAAATTTTTGAATACACAAATTGCAAAGCACTGTAATATATATATATATATATATTTCAAAAAATAAGGAATGGATTTATTTGATAGAATTTTACAGGCAGAAACTTTTTCGGACAAACCGGCACAATTAGAAGCGTACTTACTTATTATGTCATTAGATTGGCTGTAACACTAAGTGAAGGGGTTAATTTTCGAACCGTAAGCCAGTAGTGCAATTTTCATTATTTTCGTCAATTTTCGCTAATTTTTAGCACGCTTTATCCACTCAAAACTCAAAATCAAACTTCCAACCACACTCATATAAATACCCTGCTTGCTCTCTCGTCTCTTCCCTCCCCCTTCTCCATTCTTCTCCTTACAGTCACACCTTCACTTCTCTCTCTCTCTCTCTCTCTCTCTCTCTCTATCTATATCTCTGATGCTTCATCTTCGCTCTTCCCCATCTCCTCTTTTTCCGTACAGATTCAATCCCTCTATCCACCGGAGCTCTTACCGGCGCCGGCCTACTCTTCGGCGACTGCCGGTGATATCCGGAACCACCGTCGTTGTTGGAAACGACGAGGACGCGTTCACCAAGTATTCTGGGTATCTCTTCGAGAACGGTGCGTTGCCGGAGGCTGAGTTCCTAGAGGAATACGACCTCCGGGCGATTGCCGATATCTACAGGAGAAATCCATTGCTAGTTCTCCGCCGAACTGCGCAGATATCTACAAGGTTCGGATGGTGGTTCGCCTCGAGGTTTATGGATAACTTGAGAGGACGTTCTGATGAGATGTTTGAGGTGAATATCTGTCGTATATGTTAATCAGTTTATGTATTGATTTACTTATTATGCATTTGATTGGTATATGTTCGCGTTTGAAGTTGTGTGGCTAGAAATTGAAGGTAAGTGATCTTGTTACATGTTTATTTGTTTGTTTAAGTTTGATTTGAATTTGATCATTGAAGTGATAAGAAGTGAAGTAAGTTGTTCCGAGTAAATTGATGTGGTTGTTATGTTAATTAATCTATTTATTATTATGGATTTGATTGCAGAGTGTTTGGTGATCTAGTTAATATGTATGAGATGAATGCTAGCTAGATACTTATGTGTATAGCTTCAGTTTGATTTGATTGGTAGAGATACACGGTGAAACGAGATGTTAGGGTTCAAAGTTGATTTATTTAGTTATTAATATATGTACTTGTGGTTTTCTGTCACGTTCGTTTAGTAGAGTGGCATGTAATCTAATCAACTGGTTGAGGTGAATGTTGGTTGCGATATTTATTTGCTTATAGACATTTGACTTGATTGGTAGAAGTGCACTTGGATGTTCTAGGTGAATTCTTATTGTGTTTTTATTTATTTATTGATGTATGTATTTTGCATTTGGTGGTAAAATGGTTGGACTGTATCTACATACAACATTGTGGCTTAAAAGGATCCATGTATTGACTGCACGTTGTGGATAAGGTTTTGTTGTTGTTTATAGGTTAAAATGCTAATAATCTAGTTAAATTACGAGGGAATGCTGGTTAGATAATTATGTTTTATACTTTCATTACTGATTCCAATTTTGGAGGTGAATTACTGATGGTGTGTCTACAATTTTTTCTCTAGCTATGCTTTTCGCATTTAATTGGGAGATTTGATTGGACAATGGTAGAAGCCATCTGTTAAATTTTAGAGGTAAAATTGTATGCGCTTCTAAATGTGAAGCTTAACATTTAAAGTTATGGGTATACTCATTAAAATAAATGAGTACCTCCATGATTATAAATGTGGTACAAATTGCCCAGATAGCGTTTTGGAGGTAAAGTTAGATTCATATTTAGAGGTAGCTAGCCTTTTCTTATGCTTTATGGTTAAAGTTAATCATTGATAACATATGTAGTTTTGTAAGAAGTATGAATCACGTTATGCCATCTAGTTAGATATTTTGTGATTACTGGTTAACATAGTTTGAAGTTGATTAGTAGAGTGATAAGCAATCTAGTTAGAAAGTTTTATTTCGTGTGTGCCCTTTTTGTTACATTTCACTGAAGTCTTGTGACTCCATAGGTACTGGAACTATAACTACGATGTTGATTAACACAATCTTTTTTGTTTTTGCATTTTTGGGTTTTCTGAGCTTCAATAGACATTTAAGGAGCAGTAAAAGGCTTCTTTGCTTTTTTTTCTTTTATTTTTGGATGTTTGTAGTAGTTTGACAATCTAACAGAATAGTCTGTTGAGATTATTCAAAGTGAAGATTTAGTGCATGTTCATTTCTTTTGTTGTATTGAGTGGAATTGATTAGTACTATTGGCAGATTAGAGCTGCGGAGATAAGGAAAATCCTGCTGGAACTTGGACCAGTGAGTTTTTGGCTCTGCATTAGTTTTAATTTGTGTAATATTCCATTATGAAGCACTTTCATTTTTTTAATCCTTAAGCATGTGAATTTTTTTCCATAACCTCCAATATTATAGAATGATTTTTCATTTGCATATAATATTTCAACTTGCTAACTTATTATGGAAGGCATGGAACAAACCTGCCATAGTAGCATGATTTTCTATGAGTTAGGCTTATTTGATCATCAAGTTAACATTAGAAACATTAGAAGTAGAATATCATTATAGAAAATAAGATTTCAGTCAAGTTAGTCAATAGTGATAAGTTAACAACTTGAATGGCTTATTTACTTTCTTATTTGAATGAAGCCCTGTGCTACTAAGCACTTAACTTGGTTTTTCTTTTAAAAAAGTCGAATTGATGATGGCACCAAGTTTACTATGTGATATATACTAATGTTTCAATTTAATTATCTCAACTTATAGGTTTCAAATACTGTTTCTTACGCTAATTTTGTTATTTCTCATTAAACATCTTGTTGTCTGTTACTCTCCATAATTCAACTACCGCATTCAAAGCATTATAAAGCTATATCTGGAGTAATCTTAGATGCAGCAGCATGCATGTTAAACTTGTTCCTATTGCTAACATGTAGAGTTGTTTGCAGGCTTTTGTCAAAATTGCTCAAGCAGTTTCCTCTCGTCCTGTAAGTTGAATTTCACTTGAATCCTAAATTTTGCATTGTAGAGGGAAAATGCAATCTTAGGTTTCTAATCTTGAATGCAATAACTGATATTTTGTTAAAGAGGTCAAAAGGATTCGTGCTTGTTCTTACAATTTTGTTTTAAAGTGCATATTCTCATTTTATGTACTCTTATCCTGATTTCTTGTCTGGAAAACTAGAATGTATTTTTCATTTTTTGTGTCCTTATAATTTTTTCTTTCATGATGTATTTCTGTCAAGGTTTTAGGTGCCGGATTCTCCAGGATCCCGCATGGCCATTTTCTGGCCATACCGGCTGTCTCTTTTTTTTTTGGTTTAAAGGGAGGCATTGTTCATGTTTCTCCTTTCATGACTGTTCACGGGTTGCGTGGTGCTACCCGTTTAGGTCGTGTCGTGACACAACCTGATTTGGTCGTGCAACGGGTCGTGCGGGATGTGACTTTTGGGCCATGCCCGCATGACCTTTATTTTACTTTATTTGTTTATGTTTTTATTTGATTTTTTAATTCTAAATAGTTTTTTTTTTTGTAAATCTTCTTATTATTATTTAATCCACATTTTTATAATTTATAAAAATATTTCAAAAAATAGAAAGAATTGCGGATTGGCACGTCATGTCCAGCACGTGTCGAGTTTGATATTTACCAAAACTTGGGTCGGCACTACACGTAAAACCTTGATTTCTATAAGAGCATTTGACTCAGAATAGCATGGTTTTTAAGTACTACTTGAGCTCGCATTCAAGCTCGAAACAGTTTTAGCTGCTCCGATGTCTCAGAGTTGGCTGCATAACCAACTGGAGCTGGGCTCTTAACATAATTCCACCTTGTGCAGGATGTGATTCCACCTGCATATCTTGATCAACTTTCCTTGCTGCAAGATCGTATAGCCCCCTTTTCAACTGAAATTGCTTTTACTCTGATAGAGAAAGAGCTTGGACTGCCTATAGACGTACTGTTCTCTGAGATCTCCCCGAAGCCGGTTGCTGCCGCATCCCTAGGCCAGGTCTTTGTCAACTATCCCAAGTTGTATTGTTAACTTCTTTTCTGAAGAATTTTGATGCCAGCTGTCTCTAAATTTAACAGGTATATCAGGCCCGTCTTAGATCCACTGGACAAGTTGTAGCTGTCAAAGTACAGAGACCTGGAGTTCAAGCGGCAATTTCCTTGGATATCTATATTCTTAGATATCTTGCTGGCTTGGTCAGAAGAGCTGGCAAGCTAAATACTGATCTACAGGTAACACCATCTAACAACATTTTGATGGCACCATTTGTAATTGTAAAGAAATATTGTTGAAGCTTTTATGCTAGATCTGTCAATGTGCTTTGATACTGGATCATTGCGAATTTTGCTTTGCAGGCAGTTCTTGATGAATGGGCATCAAGCTTATTTCGGGTACGTGTTATACTGTTGCTAACCACTCATGTCTGCGGTTGACTCTTACCATGAGCCTAACATATGTTTCACATATTGCATTTTAAACTGGACTATTAAAATCGAAGTTTAAGAGGATTTTGTTTAATTCAACACTTCAAAAGCTGATGATACGTTTCGGACAACAAGGATGCATTTGCTTCTTTGGATTAACATTCACATCTGAGTGAATTAGAGCAGCATCAACATTATTAACTTGCATTCAATTTTCTTGGATAAATATTATGCCTCAAATTTTTAAAGACCAAGATGTTCCTGTATATGTTTATTTTAAATGTTCACAGGACGAGTTTACGTCATCTCGCTTTGGATCCACTTCAGCTCCTGTGATGCTTTTGATTTTTTGTTTACATATGACACTGTTAAAATTTTTGAATTGCTTTGTCATTTTCTTAGAGCTCCACATTGAATACAGGTAAATCACATTTATGCAGGAGATGGATTACAGATCTGAAGCAAGGAATGGGCTTAAATTTAGGTATTTTCTTGTCTTATCTCTAACTTGCACTTGGCTTGTTTTTATTTGTATATTCAAATAGGTATTCTCATAGAGCTGCACTGGTCAAAACTTGAGATAATGAGGCAAAATCTTTCCTGCGGCAAACACCAGATTATTTTACTGGACAGTTTTTTAACCAACAGTCCTTTGGCCTATGGTTTGGGATAAAATACCAGGTGTACATTCCCCTTGATGCCATTGAGTACAGGCACGTAACTGCTATAAAATTCGGAATATTTTTCTGAAAACTTGAAAATAGTTGCTGGCTATTACAAGAAAAATATGCCCCCCCCTACCCCCCCCACAAACCCCAACCCATTTTCTCTCTGTTTGATTGCAGATATGTTAAAGTGCTTTCAGCCTTCGTACAGCATGGTGTATAGCTCTTCAAAAGTTATCATTACCTTGTTGTCTGCAATTACATGCAGGAAGTTATATGGAAGCCTGAAGGATATTGTCGTGCCAAATATGTACCTAGAGCGAACAAGTCGCCGAGTTCTGATCATGGAATGGGTAGAGGTACTTTTCCCTTTAGCCTTTGATGTTTTCCAGGAAAGTATGCAGAAATTGATGTCTCCCTTATGCTGACTTCTGTAGGGACGAAAATTAGCTGAAGTAAAAGATCTGTATCTAGTTGAGGTATGGCTTGTTTGAAGCATCAGTGTGAGATCCATTATTCAATGGAAGTGTATGTCTGGAAGTCTTCCATTATCTGTTAACTGCCTTTTGCTGGAAGTTATTATTTGCATGTTTCAGGTTGGAGTATATTGCTCACTCACTCAGCTGCTTGAGCATGGGTTTTATCATGCAGATCCTCACCCTGGAAATCTTTTACGTACATCTGATGGCAAGCTAGCTTATTTAGGTAAATATTTTACTATCGGCCATCCCTTTACAAAATGTGTGTAGCGAATGACTCCATGCAAAGTTTGCACAATTTTTTTTATTACTAACCAATGGGATATCTGTAATGTTATCTGAACATAATATTAACAGTGCCTCCATGATGGTAAGACTAACAGATTCTGTACATCTATAGGAGAATTTTGTATACATTGTGGAACCTACACTAGTGACTGCACATTAATCTCATCTTCTGTTTGATTGATTTGTAGAATACATTATTCTCTTTCATGAAGAATGGTCGTCCTGTTTGATTGATTTCAGTTCAACAGAGTATGCTTTTATCCCTGATTGCTAATATGTTCAATTATGTTTTTAACATTGTAGATTTTGGTATGATGGGTGAATTTAGCCAAGAACTTCAAGATGGATTTATTGAAGCTTGTGTTCATCTAGTGAACCGTGATTTTGATGCTCTGGCTAAAGACTTTATTACTCTTGGGTGAGTTATTAAATATTAATACTATAGATATGTTTGAATAATAATGGTGCTTAACTGTCTGAAAAGAAATTGCTTCGAAGTCCTTTCCTACAGATGACCTGGTGCTTATGACACTAGCCAACAGGGTAATCAAGTGACTTTCCAGTTTTATAAAAGTAAAGAAAAACACAAGAGCTTAAATAAGATAATGGTACATGTAGCTTTCTTAGGAGCCAAACTGCAAGATATTAAAAGTATATATGTTTTTTAAGTTTATAGGGGGTTATCAATATTCTCAGTTCTCAATAAAGTTGGTTTTCTATTTGTAACTTCTCCAGACTTATTCCTCCCACTGCACAGAAGGATGAAGTTACAAAGGCCTTGACAGGTTTTTTTTACTTTGCCTTCAACAGCAAACTGTCGCTGAAATATCAATATTTCCAAATGTAACATTGTCATAATCTATTCATTCTTTTATCTATAGGTGTATTCCAAAGTGCTGTCAACAAAGGAGTTCAAAATATTAGCTTTGGAGATCTATCAGGAAATCTTGGACGTACTATGTATGCTGTTTTGGCATTTTAGTTCTACTTTTTATACTACCCGTTCCTTCTTCTGGATAGTTTGCAAATTAACCAACGTTATAATCTGTTAAACCTCAGAAGAAAGCTGGAACTAAACGCATTGAATTCCGCAATTCAACTTTCTCAAGTATTATGAAAACTACCTAAAGTGAATAAACAAGTATTAAATGTTCTTAGAAATATCACTTTTTACTTCTTGACTAAACTTTGCTGAATGGTGTTTAAGACATAGACACGTTAGCCCAATGTGGCTAAGTTATCCAAGGACTATTAAAAGCAGTCTCTTAAGGACTTGCTTTTATGCCTATGCTATGGCACACAATTGTAAAAAATCTCTTAAGGATCTATATTTGTGTGCCTATGCTATGGCACACAGACTAGTAGCGCATTGTAATGACACCTTGTTTTAATAGATAGAACTTGTATGTACGTGTTGTCAATCTTGTCTTCTCTAAGAAGTCCAACATAAAAGAGGCTCTATGGCTAATGTGCTTTGTGGCTCGATTACATAGGAGTTTATGGTAACCAACCAAATAAAAGGGTTATGTATCTTTACTTGTCTTGAGTTTTTTTTTTTTTATTATTACTTTTATCTTTATTATGCAGGTACAAGTTCAAGTTCCAGATTCCCTCGTACTTCTCTCTTGTCATACGAAGGTATAAAACTTCTCATATCTCATTTTCTTTTCCTGAGCTAGTACTGGAAACAAGAATTTATTTCTCCTCCTCACTTATGCTTTCCTCTCTCAGTGGACAAAAGCAATTGCTTTGCTAAGTTAGGTCATATGAGAATCAAACACTATTGTTTTCTATCTGCAATTTCAGCCTTGCTGTTTTAGAGGGTATCGCTATCGGCTTCAATCCGAATTACAAAGTTTTGAGTAGCTCGTACCCTTGGATTGCAAGAAAAGTACTAACGGACAGTGCAACCCAACTTAGGTCTACACTGCACACTCTCCTATATAAGGTATATCAAGATATTCATTTTCATCTTCCTCAATCTAATGTTTCTAATTAAAATTTGTTTTTCCATAAAATATTAAGGTCAAGTGATCATATGGAGTTTTAAGCTGACAATAATTGTTAACTTGTTTTTTAATGCTGCACCAGGATGGTGTTTTCAGGATTGATCGGCTTGAATCTCTATTGGCTGAGGTATTATACTGTCTAGATATGACTATTTTATATCATCGTACTTGCTGTGACATGAATCTACCCAATATGTACATGTAAACTTTTGGTTTAACGCAATTAGCCCCTCATTAGTTGTATGGTTAGCTTAGAAAGTCGAATAGAAATCATAAGATCGAGCCTGATATTACCACTATTGAGATTCTTTAATCTCTCTACTTTTAAGTTGCTACTACTAGGACTCATAAAATTGCACATAACATGGAGAGACTAAACAGAATAACAAATCACAGAACCCCTAACAGTCGAGAGAATGCAAGGCCTAGACCATAATGCTCTTGTATTTATTTGTTTACGAATACCTTAGTAACAGTAATACCAAACGATTTGATATTTAGAAACAAGTAACGGCACAGTCAAGTAACCAAGACTGGTATAGTTATTTTTGTAAATTAAAAAAAAAAAAAAAATCTGATTTGAAAGTAGTATTTAGCCAAAAGTAAATCAGCATTGAATTTTCAAGGTGTTAATAGAGCATTGGGACATGTAGCAATGGATCTAATACAGCATTTAGCATTCACTAGAAGTTTTAAAGTAACAAGCCAAGGGTGTATCTGCTTGCAGTTATAACCTGTTGAGACCCAAATAGACCCTTTAATTTGCAGATTACCACTGCATTGCTTATCAAGTGTGAATTTTTCTTATGATAAATTATTTAAACGTAAAGTCCAGAAGTTAAGAGTAATTGGGGAAGACAGAATTTTGTTAAAGAGAATAAGAATACATATAATGTAATAGACATACATTCTTCTCTGTTTGACGCAATTGTGGAGAATCTCTGATGCCCATTGTTCTGCTATCGATTTAGTATCATGAAAATGGCATGCTTCGTAGAGGAACCTATCACAAATTAACTTCTCTGGTTTTATTAAATCTATGGTTTCTGATTGATGAATGATTAACTTATCAATCGCCCATCTTCCACAGTCGCTCCGTGCTAAAACAGAGGAATCCTTGACAAGAACAGATGTAGAAAATGAAGATTCTAATGCAGCTATCAAACAGATAGTCAGATTCACACTGACAGAAAAGGTGCAGTGTAATTAAATCTATGGTTTTATTTATCCAGAAAATGATTCACAAGTAGAGCCATCTAGTGCATGGTGATCGCAAGTTTTTCTTTTCAGGGCTCCATTGTGCGTGAAATTCTTCTGGAAGAGTTTGCCAAGGTACTGGGATTTTGCTCACAAACCATCCAAATTACTCGTTGTAACCTGATTTATCATTTATTTAATTGACTTTTTGAAAGTTTGTATGCACTGCATTTATATGGTTAGCTTATTTACATGTAAATGCAGGGTGTTGATGCACTTGCATTGGCCTCATTGGACTCTGTTACAGCTGCTGCCGCTTCAAGACTTCCATTTGTGGTTTCGTCTTCGTCATCCTTAATGGAAGATGAAGATATTGCAAACTTGAGAACACTACGTCGCCTTCTTTTTCTCTTGTCCCGGTTTCAGAAGAATGAGAATTTAAATTTCGTAAGAAATGTGCGCTCACTCTCCTTTCTAGTTCATCTGCAGACATGAAACACTTACAGCTTCTCCATTCAAACTTAAAGATTTATAGGACATGTAGAGGGGTTTAGAAGAGGAATTAATGCGTAGACTAATTCAACTTTGAACTGTATAAAGTTGTTGCAAACATATACAAGAATGTTGATTTACAGATACTAAAACTGTTGAAATTGCTTCAACTGCAGAGCACAAGTCAAACAAATGTTTACGATGATGGACTAGCATACGTGGAGGAGGATTCATTTGCTCTTCCTCAAATAACAACTGCGAGGGAGTTTCTGCCAATTCTCTCTGCGATCCCCGAGGTAAAGGAATTATCCAGAAACATCTGCTACTTGAACTAACAGATCTAGCGCCATATGCATTTAGGATCAAGGAGTGACAAGTTGCTTGATGATAGTTGGCTTATTCATCTTCCTTTTATGTGAAATCTCATCTTCCATCATAAATTACAATTAATCTTAGTGTAGGTCCTCTTGAAGGAACGAATTTAAAATATGTATTTTCTCTATTGCTGGGCAAGGTAGTGTTCTTTGGCTAATATGTATAATATCATGTTGATGTAGTAGTCAGCTGATGTCAAATAATGCAAAAACTAGAATTAGCAGTTTATTTTAGTATGATACAATCTTCTTTTCCTTTCTTTTGTTGGGCGTTGTCTTTTTTAGGTCAACAAACAATGCCAATATAAATCCGGCAAGTCGTTATTAACTTTTTCATGCTTAATTTTGTATAAGTATATGCTATTCGTTTGCTTTGAGTTGTCATAATAGTTATTTTTTCTAAAATTATGATGACATGTCCTCAACAATATAGATAATAAATCATATGGTATTTTGAGTATATTAATAAAATCTATTCTAGTAGGAGTGATGTGAACATGTGAATTACTTTGACATTACTTTGCTGGATTTGTCTAGATATCTGATTAGCTCTTTGAATATGTCCCTTCTTGTTCTTGGTAGAATATTATTATTGTTATTGTTATTATTTTAATATGTAAAGTTTTCTTCTACTCTATAAGAACCCGTAACGGTGGTCAGATCATTTACACGTTTGTCATCTGATGATTTGAAATGTTCCCATTTTGCAGCTTCCACAAGAATCTCAACAGCTATTACTTCGCTTGCCAGTTGATTTAGCTAGCAGGTTAGCTTCTCGTGCAGTTGCAAGGACTATCAGACGGCTTACTCTGTAGCCATCTTTCTTCAGATATTCAGAACACTCGGATGTAATTAATCAACTCAGAACTAAGTTCAAGCGAATGAGTTTTTGGATTTATAAACATAACGAAGATACATCTGTTTTACCCCAGTAAGTAATATTCTCCTTCAACAACTCATTTGTAATTGAATTTTTCCTGTGATTCAGAACAACAGCTGTACACTTGTCAATTCAGACGAAAATCCAACACACAAAGCACGGTTCTTAAATCATTTCTCACAGTAGTTCCTCAACTGATAAGGTATTCATTCGGCCGACAATGTACATGAAACTTCTCCCTCCTACATACCCCTTCTTCCCACACTATGAATGCAAACATATTCTTGCACCCTTTTTGTTTTTGTTTGGATTTCTAAACATGCAAACATATACTTGTACTCCACTCCGGAAGAGAAGCAACAAAGCTCAAATATCATTAGCAAGATTTTATCTATGTTAAACTGATATGTATCGTCACCTCACCGTCTCTATAGAAAGCCTCAGTATACTGCTTGAAAATCTCAGCGACATAATCCATGCCAACAGCTTGCTCAACTAATTTGTCGCTGCACTTAATAAATCAGTCTCAGAATCTTTCAGGAACTAATTCATAACAACACCATTCTAACAGCTCGTACCTATCAAACTATGAATAACCTAAAACCTCGGATAAGATCTTTCCGACAGTGCTTTTACCCGATCCCATCATCCCTATACCGGATAGTATAACCATCAACCCACAGATAACATGTTTTTTTGGATAAAACCCAACAAATAAACACAACTTTCACAAGTGCACAATTTCTAATTTTACAAACTTTAAAAAAAAATGATTAGATGGGTAGATTTCACTGTGTTATAGTACGGCCACACTCTGCAAACATGATTGCTGGGTGCCACCACCGGAGTGCTCGGGTGCGTGCCCGCTATGAAACATTATTAACTGGAACAAAAAAAAGAAAAAGAAAAAAAAAGAAACATTAAGTGATGAGAGAGCCTAAAAAGTGGCCATAAGGGGGAATAAAGTAAACCCCCAAATCATTAGTTAACAGGCAGGATAGACAATTATGTGCACATATAATTTGCAGTATGGTACTCCCAATATTATTCTTTGGACATACTCCAACCTTCTAAAGCAGTGTTTTCATAAGTGCAACAAGTTTGAGTTGTAGACATTAAACGAGAGCATGTAATCGAGAAATGAGAACCTGACCTACCTAAATCAAAATACTGAGAATCTTTAGTTGGTGAAATATAAATTGATATAATATTAAATTTATCTGTTACGATAGTAGTATACAAGTGAACTGGTTAGATACAAAGTTTTTTCCATAATAATTTTATAAAAAACATTCAGAGATGAGAACCACTCTTTAATATCAACACTAATATGCTCGCTCCTGGTTTCCTCCTAATCTCCCAATCGCAAATGTGGAAAAAAGATCGATCCGGTTTAGCCTCTAGAGATGGGTGTAAGGTGGTGGACGGTGAAGATAGAGAAGGGGAGGGAGCAGTTTTAATAACTATTGTTACTTTTATATTTTCTAGTCTATAAAATGATATATTCAGTTAGCCAAAACTATGTACATTGTTTAAATCATATTTGATAAATAGTTTGTTCATAGCTTGTATCTCAAAATTAACTAATAAATAGATAATTTGTGCTGTACATTACATCATATATATATATATATATATATATAGACTGCACAAAGTAAATTACAGTACAAGTTACAAGCTGCAGCACGTATATCCATAAAGTAGACCTTAGCGCACCACTCTAGAGTCACCTTTTGTACATTTACTAATTATAGCTTGCTTAATTAGTAATTATTAAATTAAAATTATTTTATAACTTTATTAATTTTGAGGAATCATAAGAGAAAAACAAGATAGTACATAACATTGCTAAAAGTGATGAAAATACCAAAAGACATAAAACTATTTTGACATATATATATATATATATATATATATATATATATATATACACACTTAAAGTCTTAAACCCATTGGGACTTAATCTCAACCAGGACTGCCAACATAATGAGACGGTTAGATTTATCCTAAAGATATTATCCCGACCCAACATTATAAAGTAAAGTTAGTTATTTATTATTATATTTTATAATATAAGAGAACGTGGTAAAGAGAATAAGGACATCCACTTCCACGTTCCATTGCAAACCACCATGTTGACTTGTCAGTCTTGTCTCTTGTCTACTTACCATTTTTAAAGTTAATATCTTAGTATTGAAGAAAAATAGGAAGACTTACATTTCACCTCCCTCAAAAATTACATTACTTATTATGTTTTAATTTAGAATTTATTATCTTCAATATTCAAAATATCTCTTTAAAAAAACTGTTACAAATTTAAATATAAAATTATAAATTACATCAAAATAATTTTTTAAAGAAATATTAAAATATACTAACATTTTGAAGTCTCAAAATAGAAATATTTTGTAAAGTCTTTAAATACAAAAATTGTAAATCAGATTAAACTTTTTTATTTTTTACAATTGTTTTACAAAAAAGAATTTATACAATAGTTAAAATATTTATCGTTTTAGTTAATTCATCTTCCAAAATCTTAGCAAACTCTTCCCTTGAACCTATGGGAATATCCTTGAATATGTTATCTCCACTGCATACCAATTAAAAAAGATAAATAGCACCATAAATAGACAATCCATTTGGTTTTAGTTATCAATTAAATGAGTTTTATGAACATATCTAGGAGTTGTCATTTATAGGTTTTTTTTTTTTTTTTTTTTTTTTTTTTTGGCTGTCGATGTGCGTATGCAGGTCATAAGTTTTTTTTTATAGCATGCTAATTTGTCCCAGGTGGACAAGTGGTATTTATTTTGAGGAAAATTATCAACATTTTAAGAGAAAATAATTGATTGTGGGTAAATAAGAAATAAGGTCGTTTCCCGTTTCCCTCTTCTGTTCAAATTGCAAGCCGGCAAAACCAATGGATTCTCAAAAGAAGCCGAGAAGAGAAGGGGAGATAAAAACCCTAGATTGAAATTGAACAAACTGTCTTGATCTCCGCAATTAGTTGCGGCTTCAAGATCGATTCAAAGTCAAATCTCACAAATTTTTTCCAATAATACTCTTCATAGCTTTCATTTTGATTTTACCCTTTCTTTTCGAATCCCAAGTGATTCAGTGGAGTCCAGTCCTGTAAAAAGGTCCCTTTTTTTTTCCTTAGAAGAGGTTTTTTTTTTATCACTTTCAATTCCAATTGTGCATTTGTTGGGAATGTTGGTAAATGTTGAAGATTTATATCTAATTTTGCCCAATTTTGAATTATTTATTTTGTTAATTTTTGAAGTTTTTTTTTTCAGCTGATTTGAATGCGAGAATTGTTGTTAGAAGTTGGAATTTGCCAGAAAGATGGTGTTTTGGGAATCCTACATCAGCGATGAACTGATGGGCACCTTCGCGCCTATAGTAATGTACTGGATTTACGGGGGAATTTACCAACTTTTACCACCGTTGGATCAATACCGCTTGCATACGAGGAAGGAAGAACAGAGGAAGAATCTTGTACCGATATCGGCGGTAATTAAGGGTGTATTGCTTCAGCAGGTGGTTCAGGCGGTCGTAGCCCAGTTACTCTTCATTGTGAGTGTTACGTTTTGCTTGAATGAAAATATATGTTCGTGTTATTTTGATGGTGTCGAATTTATATTATTACTATCAGTTATTAATGCTTTTAATATAGGAAAAATCATTTGAATGCAACTACCAAACAATCTTTTGCATGCATTTCCTGCCGACACATTCATACGATTGGCTGATTAGAGAAGTCTGGCTTAACTCCAATTTTCTTAATTGACTCTCTTACAAGTATATCTTCATCGGCAAATGGAAAATTTTACATGAAAGCTGGTGAAGAAGGATTTTGTCTAGAACTTTCGATGCATATAATTGTCTATTGAAATATGTGGTCTATAAGATGAGGAGAAATTTAGTGATTCTCACTTTTCTTATAGTTTGTTGCAAACTATGAGAAAACATCGCTATAGTTGTTAACTTGGTTTTGATGGCAAGAATACATCCTTCTATCAAATAAGATATCAGGCTTTCAGCTACCAGCCCACCACAAATCTGAAGAGAAGCAAAGTAAATTATGAAATGAAAACTGAGGTCCAGGAGGCGACGAGTAGATGAAAGGAACACACTATATATGGGAAAACTTGTATGAGCTGAATGTCCCAAAAAGATTATTTGGGTTTCTCCAATAATTATGATTGCGGTTTCTCCAATAATGAATCTACCTAGGTCCCAGAAAACTTGTATGAGCTGAATGTCCCAAAATTTCTATAGCTCACTTGACAATTGATGGGTCCTTAGGTTGAAATGTTGCAGATCCACGTAGGCGCTTATTTCAAGTAATACGAGGTTTATCTAGATCTCCATGGATGTTTGCAAGTGTGGTGTCCTCACTTGCCTATGTTGTAGGAATTTTTTTATATTTATATTAGTGTTCATGTTCTCAAGCTCACACAGGAGGTATGGCATCTGCCTCCGACATGTGTTAAGGTGTACTCTTTGATCATATTTAGTGGCCTTCAAGAAAACACATGAAGCATGTTCTCAAGAAACATCTCACGTAACTTTGCGATAGACTGGCAGTATCTTGGTCTTGAAACCGTATTTGATTTTGCCAGCGAAGTAGTATCCTTTGGCTGTTTTATTTTTTCTTGGAGATTATGTAGTGGCTTTACATTTTCGTGCATCTGGCGATTTGATTCGGAAGTGGGATAGAAGTTCTAATATATGATGCCGTAGTGTATGGACATATTTTGCAATATTTAATTTCATATCATTTTATGAAATCCTTTTCCATGCCAATGTGTTTTATTCTCCCATCTGGCGATTGATTCTCATTACTTCTTCCTACTGACAGATAACCTCAAACTCAACTTCCTCCGGACAATCCCAACCGTCCATCCCGGTTCAGATTTTGCAGATCTTTGTGGCAATGTTCGTGATGGACACGTGGCAGTATTTCGTGCACCGGTACATGCACCAGAACAAATTTCTCTACCGTCATATTCATTCTCAGCACCACAGGCTGGTCGTCCCTTACGCCATAGGAGCCCTCTACAACCACCCTTTAGAGGGCCTCCTACTGGACACGGTGGGCGGTGCGATCTCGTTCCTGATCTCGGGGATGACCGCACGGACAGCCGTGTTTTTCTTTTGTTTTGCTGTCGTCAAGACCGTCGATGACCACTGCGGGTTGTGGTTGCCCGGGAATATCTTTCATATCTTCTTTCAGAACAACACTGCATATCATGATATTCATCACCAGCTCCAAGGCACCAAATACAACTACTCTCAACCTTTCTTTTCGATATGGGACAGAATTTTAGGGACCCACATGCCCTACAATTTAGTCCATCGTCCAGAAGGTGGTTTTGAGGCAAGGCCGCTGAAAGATTAGCCTTCAGTTTCGTCGGAGTACATGAATTGTTTATATACGTTCGTGCAGACTTCTGCAGATGCATATCGTCTCTATTAATCCGGTGCGTCGTTATTAATCTTAGCAATGTGACCTCCTCCGATGTGTTTACGAAGGAATTGAATCTAATTTGATTCATTTTGGACGTAGTCTCTGTCGAGCACGAGCGGCGTGTATCTCCTGAAGCTCATGTAATGAACTTCGTTTTACTTCACCATGTTCTGTACTTTTGAGAAATTTCAGCTTGTTAAGATGAGATCTAGTGTTATTCTTCTGCCTGCCATGAGAAGGAAATTGGATTGTATAACTGAGCTGTATAAGAGTGTTTTTTTCATTTTAGTATGATTAATTTGAATACAATTTGTACTTTGTTTTTGTAAATTTATTTATATTATTATAAAATTGAGTATTGCCTCATCATCCGTTTTTGTGTATAGGTTCTATTTACATTTCGAAGCATGCGCATCTTGGGATATGTACGTACACTACGATCTTGTATGTTAACTCAACATGCAACCGCTTTTGAGTTATGTAAATCATTATCTCGCCGTATGTGGATCGTAAAAGAATTCATGCAACTTGGATTGCAAAAATTTATTTGATACGAGTTGACTTTGACAACAAAAAAAGTACGCGTACTATTTATAGATTTATCTGTTACGATAATAAATTTAAGAAACAAACATCGACAACAACTCCTGATTTAGCATATGGAATCATCAATATTACCGTCTACAAAACCCTACACACCTTTATGGAAAAATACCAGATCAGCCCCCACTTTTAAAACATATCATAAATCATCCCCTCCCTCTTAAATATTTTTCACATTATCCTTTCTTTTGTGTTTCACATATAAGCATTTCGACAACTATATAAATAGTTTTTGAAAAAAAATTAATATAAAAATTATAGATTTCATCAAAATCTACAACGTTTATGTTAATTATTTTTCAAAAAATAATTCTAAATAGATGTTATAAAGTTTTAAATTCGTAGCGGATTATTTACTAATCCATTAAGACATTGAAATTTTATAATACATATTTAAAATATTTTTTGAAAAACTTCCAATATAAAAATTGTAGATTTTGATGTTGTTTTATAATTTTAATATTTAAAGTATTTCTAAAATATATTTCTAACAATATTTTGGGGTATAAAAAAATTAACCGGAAAAAAATGGAGAGGCTAATCCGCAAAACATGAACAGTGGGGGGGCTGACATGCAAGTCCCAAACTTCATTTCCAAACACATCATATCAGCTCAACTTAAATTGCAAACAAAAAAGCAACATTATTCCAAGATAAAATAGGTAGTACTCAAAACTCTCTTCATTTAAAGAAGTTCATTGAATATAGACAGATTTCGAGCTATGTTCTTTTTGACGTCCAAGTCCTTTTCTCTCTTCAAAGATATGCTGATCCGAAGCTCTCTTTGAATCCTCGGCGGGTATCCACTATCAGCTGGCATGAGCTGGTCATGCAAGGACCATAAAGCCATTTATTCTTGAATTTTCCAAAATTTTCAAGATCGAAACATCGCAATCTTGAAGCTGAGCGTGTTTCTGATGATCGCGATTCTATTAGAGGATCAAAATCTCTCAGAGAAAGGGACTCTGATGAGAAGGAATAATAGGTATTCTTAATACGAATATACATGCAAGTGAAAAGGGTGGTTCTTCTTGCTATCTGATGGAAATGTGTCGGAAGTCAGTCTAGGTTCAATGAACCTCATCTGTCTAACGCATGTTACAACATGTTAATTACCACATTAATTCTCTACGAAAGACTTAAAATGCAAACCCTAGAGAGCTGTGTTGCCCTATAAATGGCGGATGAAGAAACAGGGTTTCTGGTCAAGTAAGAAGCAGAGTTGGGAGTCCCCCGGAGTTCCCTCCAAGCACTTCAGAAATTAGGGTTATTTTTGTAGAGTTCCATGGATATTTTAACCTTTTTCTGAAGTGTTTGGGGGAACTCTGGGTGCCACCCAACATTTTATATTCATCAATAGTTTAAGATTTTTAGTTTATTTTAGTTGCTGTAAGGTGTTAAATGGGGCTGTAACATCATAGTGCATGGAGAAGAATGCTAGAAAATAAATATAGATTATTGTCATTCCATTATAGTTTACTGGAGCACATACAATGCTAGTAACAAACCATGCTAAACACCTCACCTAGCAGCATAATATCCAATTCATGCTCTATAGCAACACACAAAATGAGAGCATTTTGGGAGCTCTAGCAGTTTTTCACTAACGCAGTCCAACGCGACAAAGAGCAATCTTAGACGACCCAAATTTTATTACCCAGAACATCACCAGAAAAAAAGAAGCAAGCAAATTTAAGGGTATTATCATTCTCGCATATCCTCTCAGTCACACTGGGATGAGTTCTAAAGCTAATATTCATCAGAACTTTCGGGTTATTTAGCATAAGAAATATGGCAACATTCTCACGGGGCCATTGTGTTCACATTCTTCACATGCAAAGTCCTTGGAGAGTGTGTGATGCCCACTTTCAACTATGATCAGTCACGTACTGGTCCATATCTTTAGGAGAAAGTTAGTGTACTTAGTAGGACGACACCCCACTTAGTTCATTTGTTGTTGTTCTTTTCCTTATAAATAGGTTTACATGTCTGGTTGGTATTTTGTACTGCATTCATAAATCATAACTTCCTTCTTCATTTGATAATAAAACATTTGCTTTTATTGTTTTTATACACCTCTCTCTCTCTCTCTCTCTCTCTCTCTCTCTCTCTCTCTCTCTCTCTCTATATATATATATATATATATATATATATATATATATATATATATAGTCAAATAAGAAAATGTAAGACCATTTTATTTCAAACAATGGCTACAGGTTTCATAGTATTGTTCTTCTCAGTTCTAGTGTTTGCTCTACTGACAAGTTCAAAGTAGAAGCAGCAAAGAAAACAGTAGGAATTTATGCTCAAGAAAGGGAACTTCTCCATGAAGGTGACTAACTGGGGTGCCACCATCCTCTCTGTTATTCTTCCTGATTCCAAATGTTTCAATATTCTATGATTTCATTGCGCAAGCAATCCAAAAATGTTATGCTTCCGTAAATTTCTGATGAGCACAATTTTTGCCTCCATATTAGAGATTATTTGGTTTAGTTAGGTTAAAAACCGTTGTTATTAAGATTAGAAGCAGAGAACTTGTATTCTTTTTGTTAATTGTGTGTATTTGTCTTTTATCAGAAGACTTGAAATTTAGAATACCTAAAGTTTTTGTGCAGATTTTACTTCTCGGTTATTTTAGCGTTTAACTTAATAATTTTGTCTTTTGATGGATGTATGTATCTTCCACTCTAATTATCTTCCGGAAGATTGAACGTGGAAAATAGGAAAAAAAGGCGAAAACCAATTTTGAAAGAAATGAGATTTTATGTTATTTGCTTAAGATGTTACCCTTTCTGCGCAGGAAATTTGGCTGATGTTGCTCTATGATTTGAAGGACTTTCTCCATACTTTACAACAGGCTCTACGGTTCTATCATACGTCCACTATTTTCTAAGTTTTTAGAGGAAATTGATAACTTTTCTGACCCTTAACCTCTGTGGTTTATTGTTAGCTATGATGAACCTTATCAGTTACTGGACAGTTATCATCTACATTTCTAACTTTGATCACCAGTTTTATTTACTTTGATAAGTCATCTTCTACATTTCACTAAATGCTGCATGTTTTGACTTACTGATTTTACAATCTACATTTAAAAGAAAGAAACACAGAACCGTCATGTAAACGTAATTGATGGCTTCAAACTGTTAAAGGAGTTCAAAGAAAATAAATAAATTAAGCACTAAATATTCACGATTTATTTGTTTCAAGTAAGCTGCTACCTGGCTTCGGTTTGGTGACACTTCGTTTCCTCATATCATCCCTCACGTCATCGACGCAGCTCCATTCCCCAAACATCGCATGCAAGTTTGATTTCAGTATGTAATTTCCACTTTGCTGAGGTTCTTGATCTATAAGTTGAGAAATCATAAATCTTGCTAAATGAAAATCTCCCGGTTCTTTGCATGCTCCAATCACGGTCCGTAATATAACACCATCTGGTTTCATAGGCATGCTGATAATTAAATCCAAAGCCTCGCGAACTAATCCACCTCTGCAAAGAAGATCTACCGTACTCCCGTAGTGCTCCATATTAGGCTTAATATTATGATCTTTAACCATCGAATTAAAACAATTCATTCCTTCTGTAACTAATCTAGAATGATTACAAGCACTTATCACGTTGAGAAAGACGATTTCATCAGGTTTGAACCCTTCCCTTAACATCTGAGAGAACCGAGTAAGTGCGGCAACACCTTGCCCGTGCATGGCCAATCCTTGTATCATCACCGTCCAAGTGACTAACGTTCTCTCCACCGTTTGATCAAATATTGCACATGATTTCTTTATGTTGCCACACCTCGCGTGCATGTCGATGAGAGCGTTCGTCAGTGTGATGCTGCACCGAGATGTCTTCTCGATGTATGAATCAATCCAGTCGCCGAAGTCAGGGCTTCCTAATCTTGCACATGTTAGGATTAAACTCAATATGGTAACCTCATCAGGTGCTATGCCTTCAGCCTTCATTTGTGTGAATAAATCCAATACTTCATGTAAGTAATTATTGTTGTAATATGCATTTATTATGGTTGTCCAAGAAATCACATTTCTAGTCTTCATGGTTGCAAAAAGCCTGCGAGAATAATGCAAGAACCCGCATTTGGCATACATATCTATCAAAGAATTGAATATCACAGTATCAAATTGCACAAAATTTCTTACTGCAAAAGCATGAGCTGATCTCCCTTCGGACAAACAATTCGTCTGAGAAAAAGCTGATATTATGCTCGAAAGAGTAACTTCGTTGGGTCTCAAATTCACATTGAACATATCCTTTCCAATCATAATAGCTTTATCAGGGCACCCTCTCCGAGAATAAGCAGCAATGAGAGTGTTCCACTGAACCAAGTCTCTGTGAGGAGTTTCGTCAAACATCTTCTGGGCAGCTTCGAGATCATCATAATCAACATACATCTTGAGAACGGCGGTCTGTGTAATCACCTCTGAATCGAATCCCAGTTTTATAATATGAGTATGAATTTGTCTGTTAATTCCAGAATCCTTGAGGAATACAAGATTGCAGGCCTTGATCACAAACAGGAGGGTATAACTATCAACTTTGCAAGAATTTCTTCTCATGTGTGCATACTCTGCAAGTGCTTTTCTAGGGTTGTTCAGCTCCACATGACTTCTCAGTTTACGGTTCCAGCTGTATGTGCTTTCTAAGAATGTTGAGACCGAATTTGAGGCTAACTTGGATTCTGGGACAGATTTTGGGAGCTTTCTGATAAATTTCATAGTCTGCAATTGCAAATGAATGTTTCCAGGTCTCTTTTAACTCGTATATGGCAAATGATACCCATAAAGTCTAGGGTGGATGGTACCGTGCGTTCTAATCTCATAAATGGAAGATCTCATGGTTTCTACATCCGTCTTCCACTCTGTCCGGTCCGAAAAGTTAGAACTTTTTAATCAGTGGAACAAATGCGGTGCCGTGCACGAATGTTTCAATTACGATGGTCGTATAAAAAAAAAGAAAGAAATAAGATTTTCTATGACAATTAAAAAAAAAAATGGATGATAAGACTACAAATGACAATCCTACTAGAGAATGCTATATTCCCAACAATTCACTTAGAATAAAAATGAAGTTGACTTTTGTACACAAACATAATTCAACGGAAACCTTTTCTGCAAGAAGCTAGTTTTAGAAGTCAACCACCAAAGTTGCATAAACCTCAATTTGTGAACAAAACTTGTCCCAAAATCTCAAACTATGGGGAAAAGAAATAACCGGGTGAGCAAATGGTCGATGCCTCTAATTTGAACTCTGCATGAAACCTCTAAGCGAGCAGGGAATTATCTCCATTCTTAGTGCGCCCAACTTAACGCTGGTGGAGAGTCTTTCCGCTTCACTTTAGAGGTTCTTTTAGAGTTCAAAGTTAAGAGGCACAAAGCATTTTTTATAACAATCACTACGTATATAAAAGAGGTGAGTGCATCAGTGAGTAGTTCGAGTCTTCTTGAAGTCGATCTTGTCAACCTTCACCTCTCCGTCAATGAGCTCGTAAACGTATACAACGACCCGCAATCCGTCTATATCCATGAGCACGAAGCTTGGGTTCACATCGTATGTGATGCTGCTATAAGCACCAGTTGCCGAACCTGGGTTTATTACAACCCCACCCTCGTGCTTGTATGCCTTGAACTGATGAGTGTGACCGGTAACTAGAATATCTACGTCTAACTGCCTCTGAAGCATCGCTAGAGAATCCAAGTCTCCCCATGGGATTACCTGCAATATATAGTCAACGAAATAATTAAACATCGAATCGATACTAATTTACAACTAACCGGTATAAGTGTAAGTGAATTTCTGATTAGTTAATCGATTTGGCTCAATTAAATAAATGCTCATGTTGTGACCTAACTAATAAGTACCGGAAATGATATTATCCTATGAGGCAGATTCTCCAATTCGACTTCTGGATTCTGAGAGTTCTATTTCTGAGTAGCTCTATTTCTAAGAACTTTCACTTGTCAGACAATGTACTCCGTTATACAACAGAAGCTTAAAAAAATAAAAGAATGACGCAATAAGAAGCAGCAAAACGTATGATCAATTGAATGAAAACCAACCTGATGGCCATGACATAGCCCAAGCTTGAACTGACCGATCGTAAGACACTTGGTCTCTGGATACCGTGCATCTCTATCATATTCGCCACAAGTAATATGAAGATCAGGACAGAGGCTTTTCAAATAATCATGAACTTCCTGAGTACGTTAAGATGGGGGTTAAGCCTAAGTGATACAAGAGCTACAGCTAATAATACTAGTATATAGAACAATTTCCAGCCACCACTTGGTCAATCTCCAAATTGTTCATTACGCTCATAAACTCATTCTTTTTCTTAAAAAAAAAAAAAAGAATGCCCGTGTAGAAACTCTGCTGTAACTGGACTCTTTGAATAAATCATACAGTAGAAACATCGTGGCAAAAATGAAAATTTTTAAGACTACTAACAATTAAGCAACAACAACATCAACAAGCATTCCTAAAGAGATCCTCCTAAATTCCTATATTTGGAATTATCATTTATTTATGATGTCCATTTGATGGATACAAATTCTCCAAAACAGCACAGACATTAGAAGTCAAGAACTAAGTATTTCATGCATATTAGACATGTTTGCTCCACCTACGCTAGTTGTTCACTTACATATTCTACCAATGAGTCTAGGCGTGCTACAACACCAACAATAACGAAGCCTTTCCCTAGTAGGTTTGCTAGGATACACGGATCCACATAAACTATAGCGCTAAATTTAGAGGCATATTTTCATTATTCTTATTCTAAAATATTAAAAAGAATTGCACAAATCATAGCAATAGATCAACACATAAAAATGTTTGTAACACGTAAGAGCCATCGTAACGTTCGACATAGAGGAAATCATGAAACATAATTTCATTATTCTTATTTTGATACATTTAAAGAGAATTGCACAAATCATACCAATAAATCAACATATAAAAATTGTTGTAACATGTATGAGCGATTGAATCGGTGGATACTAAAAAGAAATCTTGAAGCATAAGTTCATATCATTATTCTAAAACATTTGAAGAAAATTGCACAATCATAGCAATAAATTAACATATAAAAATAGTTGTAACATGAAACTATAGAAAATTTGTATAGAAACAACTAATAAATTCAAATACCTTAATACAAAGATTCCCAGTACATATAACGTGTTGAATTTTTCCAGGAACAAGCATAGATTTGAATTTAGCCGGCAACTCGTGAGCTCTGTGTGGTATATGGAGATCACCTAGCGCTAAAACCAACACCATCTTTTCTGAAATCTCTAAACTGTCAGTCCAAAATTTTAAATTGATCAATCAACACTCAGAACCCTAACAATCAAACAAAATCAACGTATGATGCCACATCTCTTATCAAATATGATGATCATTAAATAATGATATAGTAACCTCAGATTCTCACCTTCACCGGAAGATGAGCGCCGGTGGACGTCGGTGGAGATGATCACCGGTGGAGAAGATGTAAACTCGCTAGAAAATGAATAATTGGATTTATGTGTATTAATCCGATTGTGCAAATTTAATTATTATAGTGCTAATTATGCAAATCTACAAGACAATCCCTCAAGTTTCTATCTTTACTTATCAATTCCTCTATATTTCTGACCATCAGATCAGCCCCCTATAAAAACTTGTCCATAAAAAAATCATTCTATCTCCATATATTTTGACATTTTAATCATATTTTAATTATACTTTCAACACCTCAAAATAAATATTTAAAAATAATTTTTTAAAAAAAAATTAATACGGAAGTTGTAGTTCTTTCTTTTCAAAAAATACTTCTAAATATTTATTTTTAGAGATTAAAAATAATTTTTAACCATTTTTTTCAACAATAAAAAAATATTTAGAAAAATTTTTAACACGAAAATTATAGATCTTCATAAAATCTACAACTTTCGTGTTGAAATTTTTTTGAAAAATTATTTTTAAATATTTAATTTGGGATATTAAGTGTTGGAGTGGGATATTTTAGAGGGCATTTTCGTCTTTTAAAAATTGAAATAGTAAAATCGTTCAGTAAAATCTAGAATGAGAGGCTGATTAGTAACTAATATTTATACATGGGGGTTGATACCTAATTCTTCCCTTTTTTTTATGGTGAGGAACAACCAAACCCGTGCAAGCCAACCTATCTTTGTTGGTGCTCGATTACTTGCTTCAGAAGCCTTTAACTGCTCTTATGCTCCTCGGGATATGTGTATAATATTTTAAAAGATTACTGACGGTTCGGATTGAATCAAAATCGTGAAGAGCTCCTGTAAAAATTTTTTTTGGATAATTGCATATCAGCCTCCAAAGTTTATATCTTATATTTCATCCCTCAAAAATATACTTTTGTGCTGACATGTCGCACTCGCGCACCGTCATGTCAAGCGTTTTTACGTTTTTGAAAGCTGAAACACACAACTATTATTTTTAGGAGGACCGATATGTAATTATCTTATCTTCTTTTTTTTTCCATTCTTGTTTAGTTAATGGCACGATAGGCATCTCATCGTTCACTCTCAGATTTATTGGGATTACCAAGTCATCTACTAACGTATTTCATATTTAACTTGATTGGTTTGCACCATTAGTTAACCTAAATTGAACATTATCATATTAAAAAAAAAAAAGATATATTTACTTCCTTCGCGGTGCGCGTAAGTGGATTATAATTATAATTATGTATGGTATTGGAAGAGTGCAAAAAAAATAATAAAAAAAATACAGGTGTTGCGTGCGTATAGCTCAAGTAAGATGACAATAAAACTTTATTAATGTTTAGATATTATGTCAATAAAACCAGAAAAATAGCTATAAATAACATGAAGCATCAAAGATTGATGACAGGGAGGGATGGACCATATGCATGACAAATTTACATGAAATAGCAACAGTCTAAACATGTGATCCTAGGAAGCGTTCCTCGGCAAGTCCGTCCGCAACTTTCCAACGGACTGCCGACGGATCATATGCCGCTAAATGCCGACAAACTTTTTTATCAGGATGCTAGTCCGTAGGCAGTCCGTCAAAAAAAATTATTTGCCATCAATGGTTTTAGCTTGGATCGACCGATGCGTTGAATACAAACAAATATCTGCCACAACTTTTAAAAATATTTCTTAAAAAGTTTTCAATCCCACGTTGCGCTTATGGTTCAGCAACCACCCACCCTTCAGTTGAGCTATCTCACTAGGAACACATGAAGTTGAACGACGATAGTGTTCAGAGAGTTGCAAATGACTGATTCACTCTTCAACAGTAAGGAGAGGCAGAAGACTCATAAACTTGATTGATAAGCCTAAGTTAGTGCCCGCCGATAGAGAGATCCGTCGATTATTTCTTTTCGTAAGTCTTGCAATCACCTGCGTTTAATTATTATTCTTATTTTATGAATTTAGCTTGTGTTTTATTCTTATTGCTATCCCTCCTTGAGGGCGAAATTCAAATAAGAAGTGTTAAAAAGATCAAAATATTTAACGATCTCTCGATCAAAGTACGTTAATTCATGCATCCACTTTTGGCTAATAAGATGAATGAGATTTAAGATATCGGGATAGGTATAAGATGAGATTTAAGTAATGCATTAACGGTGTAAGACATTAATATTCCCTATAAAAACAATAATCAAAAAAAATATGAATCATGATTTCCAATGCTGATGAAAGAACTTAAAAATGAAGAATCCAAATCTTCTTCCTCACATCCTATCATATTATTTGTCCTATCTATTATATGCTAACATATATAACTTTCAACCAAATCTTCGGCATCCATTTGAATATGTATATTATAAAATTGGTAAAAAAAAAAATTATTATATGTGTCAAAATATATAGTTGATAAATAGATTATAAGATAGAAATTGGGACAGAAGATTCGGATTCAGATTTGAGACGGTGGCGGGGGGACAAGAGGTCACATGATGATTCTTACAAAAGCATATGAGACCAGTTGTGTGAGGCTGCTGTGGACACTACCACCACAACCATAGACAGAGAGGGACCCCCTCCCTTCAAACCCTAATTTTTTCAGATTCATGGGTCATTTTCGCGCTAATTTAGTCGATTATTTATCATTATGTCTTTGGTGTATATACACGTTACCTTCGTTATAGTGCTTGTTGAAAGTGTTGTGTCTTATCATTTTTTGACGAATGGGTGGGTTCATATTGTTTTATGCGGTCGTACGGATATATATATTAATATATATATATATATATATATATATATTATAGCTATAGGCCCTTGCACAATGCTCATAATTTACTAAATAGATTACTTCATTAAAAAAAAAAACCTGTTAATGCACCAAAATAATCCAAAATATTTGCTATCTTTGCTACAGCATTGAAAAAGTTCCCCATAGTTGATAATGCTTAACAAAATTATATTAAAAAAAAAATAAATATGCTTTTTTTTCTCCGAATTTGCCAACATTTTGATCAATGAAAACTTTGGTTATCTGACCAAGCCCAGAAAGAAGATTGATCATCGACGCCGCCACGGCCGCGAAAAATGTCAGACAAGCTCTGATCTTGGATGCCATGCTGATTCTTGGTGCTGTGGAAAACTTGGGCTAAATTTGGAGATTTATATGAAGGGAAAAAAGATATAATTTGCTGAGGATCAAGAGCTGTTCTTGAGATTTCCAAGTTGATTTCTGATGTATTCTCACTCTTGTTGCTGCAACAAGGCTCAGTTTCTTTGTTCAGATTGATTATTTCTGTTGAATCACTCCCTTTAAGGGCCAATAACTGCAAAAAGTTAGGGAAAATTACAAATATTTAAGGGAAAAAAGCAAAAAAAAGATGATTCTGATTAAATATTATTTATTTTTAGAACATTTTTTAGCCAATCAATGAGAAAGTACATGTGGATCACTTGATTAATGAAATGCCACCTAACATCCACAGCATATTTCTCAAATACTGCTCCTTGAATTGATCATACTTTGCATTTGTTGCAAGACGCTCTGTTTATCGACCTAACGCACGTTACGGTAGGTGCAAGACGTGAAAAAATGTGATTTATGATCTCAAATGAAAAATAGGGGCGCCCTCCGACATTTTTATGATATATATATATATATATATATATATATATATATATATATATATATGAGCTAAGACAGAAGAGCAATGGATGTCAATATAGAAATGGTTTCATCCTTGTAAAAAAGGGTTGCTATGATGTATTAATGATATTTGTTTTTGAAATTGAGAAAATTGAGAAAACTAAATTTAGGGGAGAATAAATTAAGGAAAAACAAACATTATTAAATTTTTAGGATCTACAAAAAATTGACATTTTCTTTTTGGATTTTAAGGAATTAAGGTATTTGCAATTATTTTCATTAACAAACAGAAGATGGACTTGCATAAAAAGAATATATTACAAATGTTTCTCCGCCTTACTCGGATGCTAGTAGTGTTGATTCTTTGAGATTTAAAAAAATAAAATAAATTTCAACTGAAAATTACTCCCAAAAAAAAAAAAAAAATTTAACTAAAATAAATAACCTCAGCTTGAAGCTTCTTGTTCTGGCCTTTTAGAGCTTCATTCTCCGATTTGGCGGCGTCTAGATCATTCTTCAATGATTCATAGTCCTTCTCGAGCTGCTTTGTCTTCGATCTCGCCCGTCTATTTTGAAACCAAATTGCGATCTGCCTCGGTTTCAGGCCGAGAGTTCGTGCGAGCTGCGTCTTCTTTTCCGGCTCTAATTTGCTTCCCAGCTCAAAACACCTCTCTAAAGCTCTCACCTGCTCAGCATTCAACCTTCTCTTCTTCTCTCCAACCCCTGAACAATCATCTGAAAGCTCCTCTTCGATACGCGTATCGTCTATAAAGCCCGAATACGACGCTGATCTCTTCCCAATTCCTTTGCAATTAGAAAAAAAATTCATTAAAATTTTTCCAAGGAAATAAGAATAATAACTGATGAAATATTATGTATATGCATAATTACCATGGAATGATGGATGGAGATGAGTGGTATCTTCATGAGTAGGAGTATCAACATGGAGCATGAAGTTAGGATGAAAGAAGCCATTGAAGCTCATTTTAGTGCACTGAAAACAAAAAAATTAACTCATACAAGACCTATCCTACCATTTTAGAAGAGAGAGAGAGAGAGAGAGAGAGAGAGAGAGAGAGAGAGAGAGGACAGGCAGGGGGGACCCTATATGCAGATGGGATGAGTTGGAAGAGAGAATACAATAAATAAGAAATATCTATGCATGAGACTCATGAAAATGATGGCAGAGTCTTGCATTGTTGAGTACTGGATCCAGATCCTCTTCCTGTTATGGTTGAGCATTGGGATTGATGTATGATTATGATGATGATGATGAGAAAATCTATCTTGGAAACAGGGATGAATAATGTAAATAAAAATTTTCAAATTATACACAGTATTTTATTGGTTAAATACAAGACAACATAGCTTGTGTAAAAATATTTTTACTTGGTGTCCCGCGCTGAGCAGCCCGTCACGGGTTATATTCTTAGCGTTTTATGAAATTTAATTCCGAGGATGCAGAGCAGTGGCTCTATATGCGTAAACACCAGAAAGGGTGTCAAATTTCCTGCCCAATATATGAGCATCGCTTAATATGTGGATCGAATGTGAAGGTCTGATAGTGGAACTGGAGTGAGCGCCATCGCAGAAGTTACGTTTTATAACGTTCGCACAAAATAGACTGTTTACGGGTATGATTTTTCGCGTAAATCTCAGAAAATAAATTCTTACTCGGTGTCTTACATGTTTTTAGTTATTTGTTTAAATGTTATAGTGATAAAAATGGGCTCCATCCATCATTGATGAACTACTACATTGTACATGTATTAGTTATCATAGCAAACAACTCGCTCGTAGGAGCAACTATGAAGTGCTAACATTGAGCAAAATAATTTTCCCTCCTTTTACAAATTAATGGGTTTATGTTCGAGCAATTTGATCTCACCGTCTCTGAGAACTCGTATTGGTCGACATATGGACATGCCTATATCTTTGTAATTTTCCTATTCCTTCTTTTTTTTTTTTTAATGAATGAAGTACTGCAGATGTTATTTTTTCTCCTCAATTTTCTTAAAAAAAAAAAAAAGAAAATTACTGCTAAATTGTAAGGTCAACTCTTTAACACTCCTCGCCCCAATTGATCGAACCACCGAGCTGCACTAGGATGCCATTTCTAACTACGTGTCTGCGGGCCTGCGGCGCATGCGGGTATGCTCTCACCATGATGTTCATTAAATCGAACCATTGATTTTTGAGATCGACATTAACCTAATCATTTACACACAGAGTTGCTCTTCTTCCTCCTTCTCTCTCTCTCTCTCTCTCTCTCTCTCTCTCTCTCTCTCTCTCTCTCTCTCTCCCTCCCCCCATAAAGAAGCTGGCCAAGTCCTCAAAAATATTATATAAATAATAACAACAATTTATTATTATTATTATTATTAACGTGGCCATGCCATTCTGTACTTATGCGAGACCATCACATCCCCACAAACAATTAATATTCTAATTAATTAGGAAACCATTAATAAAATCTATCTTGCAAGTTAATTTTAAAGGAGTACTTACATATCCAGAAAAGGCGCAAGTTATCTCCAATTTTAATGACACCCGACTAATTTTTTAAAGGTGGATGTTATGGACTTATTATCTTATTTAGCACTCTCCAATTCTATTATATATATATATATATATATATATATATATATATGAGATAATTAATAAATAAGTGAGAATTCAAGAAAGTGATAGAAGAGGGAGTTTTCCAACTTAGTTTAATAAATTTTATTATAATGACTTTTTTTTGGAAAAATAATATAACTACAAAGCTATAGTATCTATCGGGATAACTCAACTGGTAGAGTGGATAACTCATAAACCATAAATTACGAGCTCGAGTCACATCCTCTCCAATGTGAAATAAGAATTTTCTATAGCCCATTGCATTTTTACACTTTGAATAAACTTTTCAGTGTCAAGACAAGCCGAGTCTTCATAAATTTTGATCCCGAAATATGCTGATAATGCCGAGACAACTATGCCAATATTTTTAAATTCAAAATAATTTAAAATTTCAAGTACAACTACAAGTTCTATCGTGTTGATAACTGTTATAATAGATCATACCATCCGGTACAGGTCGTGACGGTCGGCACATAAAATTATGTTTTTTAATATTCTAGAACCAGAAGAACATTGTCTAGCTCCGATATAAAGAATCTATTGTATGTCTTGCTATTGTTGAATGCCAAAAGAATGAATAGTACTTCATTATAAAATGAGAGCTAAAGAAGAGTTTGTAATTGATAGAGCCTCATACATGACAAGTTTACCATTTTAAATTGGACATCTGTCATAATCTTACCGATCTCGAGTGTTACATCAACGATAAAGGGGAGAACCAAAAAGAAGGATAAAAAAAGAAAAGATGAGAACCCCTCTTTTCTTCTGTGACGATGACGACGACGAGGAGATCATCAGTGACCAGCTCCTGATACACTGCCTTCGAAAGCACGCTTTGAGATATTTGGAAGCATGAAGATGGCCAAGAATCCGCAGATTAAGGAGAAAGCACCGGCGAGAGCAAACGCCGGCACGTTGCCGCCTCCGAAGATAGCGTCCCACGGGCCTGCACCCAGTGCAATCACCACCTGCAAAAAAAAAAAAGAAGCAGCAGATATATTATTCGAGTTATTAATTAGAATTGAAACGAAAAATAAGAAAAAATAAAGAACGGTGATAGCTTAAGTTTGATCGTGCATCATGTATACCTGAGGGAGGACGATGGAGATGTTCAGAACCCCAGTGCAGAGGCCTGCAAGTAAGTTTATTTTAACAGATTTTAGATAAAGGATTTAAGGATGCATGTAGTTCGGAAGCGGCAAGATGTCGCAGTGGTATTAAAAATATTAAAAATAAATTTTAAAATATAATAAAATATATAAAAATAATATTTTTATTATCGACACGATCGGCACGTCTCGAATTTGAATTTTATCAAAACTTGGCATAACTAAAAGTGATGACAATGCATTTGCTAAAACATATGATGTTCGTAAACTATGGATATTTCATTTGACAAACATATAGTGTTCTTATTCCGGACCCGGCTCTATGCTGAAGGAAATTGCGTACCTTGGCCTCCTCCTTCGCTGATGGCCATGTTTGCAGCATAAGCGAACGGAATGCTGAACAGCACCTGAGAAGAAGATAAAAAGATTGCGGAGTTATCAAAGCCAAGAGACAAATAAATTCTAAAGGAAGCTAATGGAGAGTGTAAGTTGATGCTTACGGCCAAAGGAACTCCGAGGAATGCAACCACGGCCAGTGCCGCGACGCGAACGTTCTCGGCGAGTTCCGAGTGTTTTGCAGATTCCCTGCTCACCAGAACTATGCCTACCATTGCGGCTACAACCATGAAGTTGCTCATCGACCAGACTACCTTCGCGCCGAATTTTCGGCACAGCGGTGAAATCAAGAAGGATGTGATTGCAAGGACAATCTGTTTCACAAGATTAGAACGTTATTGCTTTCATTTTTTTAATTTAATACAGACAATATCTTATTATCACAAACAAAAAAAGAATGTCATTGTCATCTTTTGTGTTCTTACCGAGTTAAGCAGCAATGCAAATGCCCCTTCCCTGACACCACGTTCAAAGGCGTCCGCCTGAGCTGGAGTTCCCGTAGGATCGCCGTGGTACACTTCCCGGCCCATCCAGTCGGTGTTGTATAGGAAGTAAGGAAACCAAGAAAGCTTTTACACAAAGATTAAATTTCACTTCAATTATCAAAGTCTCACCAAACAAATTGAGAAGATAAATGTTTTATACCTTTTTTTTTCTCCCAAAAATAAAATAAAATTTGTGCTAAAGTGAGGAAACAATAATTTCCGCCACAGTTGAAATGTGGCGATATTTATAATTTGAAATATGTGTTAGAGGTTATTTTATATCTCACTTTAGAGATAATTTTTAGAGGTGAAAACATACCCAGGTAACAGAAGTGACAAGGAGCACAGAAAGCATCCCATGAGGCAAATTCTTGAAGGCTTTGAAGACGCCAAAGACGCCGACATTTTCTTCGCCCTCCGACTTATCATGCTCATATTTGCTCAGTGGAACCTCCTTTGCGCAGATCATTGTTACCGTCATGCAGGAAAGAAGGAAAACCTGCTCGTGAAAAATCAAAATCTTGTAAAAAAAAAGTTTTTTTTGGGAATTTACAAGTAAAATCTTAATTTTTAGTAAGGTATTTACAATAGCAATCAAGAAGGCTCCCTTGAGATTAGCACAGGCTTCACAGCAAGCTGCTGTCTGAAGGAAAGGGAACCACCTGCCCATATTTAATAGAAATAATTATACTTGTGATGTATATAAATAATGAATATTTCTCATTTTTTGTGTATATTCTTTTTTTTTTGTTTTTGGGTGAAATCTTACTTGTGCCATTGGCCACTGGCACCAGAAGAGTAACCGAGAATGTTGCCGATAGCCATCCATGTGCAGAATATGGCATTAGTTCTGTCAGGTCCATGATGCCCTGTTCACATTGATATCTTAGTAAGTTTGTATTATACATTGGAAAAATTTAAAAAAATATATATATAATCCGAATGATATCCGATCTGTTCTGTCGATGATTTACCTGCAAGATCAGCCATAAGTGCGCGCGCCGGCCCCTGAAATTTGAAGAAGTAATGTCAGACTAGAATCACAGTATTGTGTGCTTATTACGATGAGCAATACGTATGCGGCAGAAGTATAAGTCGAGGCCAAAATAATCCTGATAAATAGTATTAATTTACTTGAGCTGCATTATTTGAGAAGTCCAGAATCCAGAAGCCAATGACATAGATGATAGCAGCTGCCCACCGTGGACCGCGGTAAACACTGTATTTTTTTTTTTTAAATTAGTCTTTGGTTGTAAAAAATAAAAAATAAAAAAAAATGGTGAAAAAAAAGAACAGATTTTACCTGCAGTGTTCCTTAGTATCACCCAGGGCATACCCGATATCCGAAGAAAATCCTATCAGGACTACCTGAAACCCGAAAAAAAAAATTATAAATTAGATAATTAGGAAAAAAAAAAAAAAAAAAGAAAAAAAAAAAGGAAGAGAGTGTTGAACATACAGCTGTACAGATGAGGAGACACCCTACTAAAATGAAGGGCCTTCTCCTACCCAGGGGAGAATGCAGTCTATCACTCCAATAACCAACAAAAGGTTGAACCTGACCGGAGCCGACGCGAATTAAATTTAAAAAAAAAAAAAGCCGGGCGGAGGGTGATAATTTGATAATATTGATTATATCTATATATACTTTCGTATGCAAGAGTTAGTACTGATTGTAATATTTGCATCATAACTTTTTCTCCAAGAATATATATATACAAAATTAAAAAAAAAAAATGAAAATAAAGTGACATTGTACTTACAACAAAACCGGCAATAGGCCCGCAAAGCCATATAACAGACGAAAGCGCATGAGAAAGTCCTAATGTCTGCATCATATGAGAAATATAATTAAAATTGGCGCGATAAAGGGGTAGCCACTTACAATACCACGTCGCGTAATTTTATATCTGCTATAAATGTTCAATCACCTGCACATAGGGGGTCAGGAGGGAGAGCTGGAGTGCCCAACCGTACTGGATGCCACCGGCAACCATGCAAGCGAAGAATAGCCGCATGATGCTCATGTCGGATCCCCGGGTTCCGCTCTTCGACAATTCAAGGTTCTCCATTGTTGCAAACACCTGACCGTCTCTTCCTCCGTCCTCTTCCTCCTCTCCAGTGTGGTCTGATTTGGAACTTATTTCTTAATATCAATAAAAAAGGAGCTCCGCGGTCGATGGCGGAGCTCGTAAAATATATTTGATTTATTTATGGAGAGGAAAGAGGAGGAATTAGGAGGTCAAGTACAGTGTAAATAATAGAGGGATTATTTATACTGTATTTGAATCTTTCCTGTGGTCCGCATGGTCAGCTTAAGTTAAGCTACATCTCTGCTTTTAACCCTAACTACTGGAGACTAGGGTATCCACGTAGGCGGAGTAGGATAACTTAGAATGTGACAATGGCATAGGTGGGATGTTGCCGTTGGAAGTTGGCTGGAGAGAACCGGTGGTGAACCGGATTTTGAGCAGACCAGTTTGCTTCGTTTATAAACCAATCATTGCTGGGATAATATTTGATGGATTGGCTTGGATATCGCACAAAATTTTTCCTATTTCTAATCTATTTTTGGTTTGTTAATGAGAGTAAATTATCACCGTAACTTTTTTTTTTTTTTGAAATTATCATTATAAAATCCGTAATACGAGATACAATATTAATAAAAGTGTCTACTTTTGCTTTTGCTGACACTGATGCAATATTAGCATGATCTCATGTAGTAATTGATTTTCAATAACGACCACAGGGTCATCCCATGATCGTATATTAAATTTTTTTTATTTATTAAAATATTTATTTGAAAAAATAAATAAAATACTTTATATATATATATGAAAAGTATGTTAACCACCAGATCCTCAATGCCGATTAAGTAATATTGGGAAAAATTAAGGAAAAAAAACTTTGAAAAAACCAAGCCAGTGCCCGTGGAGAAAACACGATCAAGGTGTATGTAATGCTGCTATTTTCATCTAAATTTAGAAATACAAACAATTATGGAGATAGCCTAAAATTCATGACAAATATACAAACTCAAATCATATATTTCATGTTCAAGTTTAAGATACACGATATATTTTACTTTTTTTTTTTTTTTTTTTTTATGATTATAACATTCAAACCTTCTCAAACCATACGACAATATATAGTCAACATGTAAATATTCTTCCATATTTAGTATTTCTAGATAAGCTGCTTCAATCTAAGCTCATGCAGATTCAATGTCTAGCTTCACGGTTCGCAAAATCTGCAGCTGCCTTGGAAGCTTTACTGAGGGCATCAGACAACATCATCGTCCCCGCGGCGAAGTAGCTGCTATTAACCGCCGCTCTTGCAGCAGCTGCAGCAGTTTTGGCGGCGGCAGACGCAACAGTTCTTGTTGTACCTAATATCATGAAATTTGTAAAAGTCAATTTATACAATAATTTGGTATCACCTTTGGTGTACTTATAGAATAATTCTTTTCTTAACATACAATCTCGCAACTACACCCATCCCAAGATGAGCAATGCAGCATCCGCGGAAGGATGATGATCTGATGTAGTCAGCACCCCTCTATAGTAATTTAAGTCATTGTCATCGAATAAATATCTAACGCGATAATATTATCTTACCAGACACATGATACTGTTCGTCCACGGATCTGGCAGTTTCCATACCGGTGTTGATGCGATCAGTGAGCCCGATTTTCCTGCTCAGTTCAGCAACTTTTGATGCAGCTTGGTCTGAGACATGGTGCGACTCATCGTAGGCTCTGGCCTTTCGCAGAGCATCCTTGCCTAGAACGAAGCCCTTAGCCAGCATAGTCATTCCAACAGTTGCTGCTCCCCATGGAGTAACGTTGAATCGATGTGGTTCAGAACTCTGTTTCATAATTCATGTTCATACAATATTTTCATCAGTCTTGCTTGATCAATTAAGAAATGAAATACTTCTGCTTCCGTAACTCGTCACCATTATTTTCTCCTATTCATGCATAAATTCAACTCTGTTGCTAAAGAATTGGATTATTTGACGTTTCCTCCCTTTCCGTATGTTTTCATAGTATTAGAATATAACTAAAAATTTTATATTAGGTATTTATGTTTTCTCTAATTAGTTCTTTCTATTGTACATGTCCGCACCTTAAGCATTCAAACAAAATTCTAATTGTTACAAAATTTGCTCTATTTTAGATCATAGTACGATATTATCTAATTCATAAAATCACATCACACCTTGTTTGCTTTGATTCTTTCGAAAAGAAGACCTACCAACCCATCAAGTTCATGCAGCAGATTGTTCTTACCGTGGTCGCAGAATCTGCATGAAACCTCCACGGAGACCTGCTCCAAAAATCAGAAGATTCTTCCGCAGCATGTCCCCAGCGTGATATACATACAGGCTGATCTAGGATTGTAGCCCCCTGTAACATCATCATACATGAAAGTAGCATTAATGAATTATCCATCTTAAGACCTAAATCCGAAAAAATTAATGAGCAAAAATTAGGTTCCCGTGGTAGTCGACGAGCCTTTAGTAGCCGTAAGCATGGCATAAGCAATAGATTGACATGTATGTAATTTTTTTTTTCGGGAGATGACAATTGCCATACATAATCTTAGGGAGAGAAGTTGAAATTAAATTGCAATCTATTTCGACAGATTCTCCCCTTTTATTGCCTATTATGTATATCCTTGCTTGTTTTACACGCGCTTGATTGTGTTATTATTGCATGCTCGTGTGCTTTGTGGACTTTTTGTTCTTCTGCTTGCATACTTATGTGCTTGGGTGTTAACCTTTCAGGCTGATGGTCCTAATAGAAAATTAGCATCATTTGGACTGGGATATAGCTGCATACATCTTCCCCCTCCTATTTGAATGGGACTACACTGGGTCGTCGTCGTTGTCTGTTTCAACATATTGATTAAGCATGATTTCTCTGCTATTTTCATGCATCATGTACATTACCATTATTGAAATATCCACAACGTTCACTTTTATAAGTATTAAATAGAATGTCGAAAAGTATGGCCATGCCAAGGTCATAGGATAGCCATATCGTAAAGAACTTACGCTGAGTAAGAGAGCTGTGTTCAGGGCATGAGGTTCTTTGAATGTCACATAAGCAGTAGAAGAATAGTCTCCAGACCTGCAATAAACAGTTTACAGATAAATAGCAATTATTCTCTTAAAAAAAGGATAAAAAGCTGTTGATTCTTTAAAATTCAGTTGGAAGTTAAATCGAGCTATATATATCATCTGACAAATTCATGGCAAATAAAGATGACAAATTGAAAATGACCAAATTACTACCTGATGATTTCAACGTGCTCTATAGGCCCCGAGAACGCAAAGAACTTGTAAACATCTTGTTCAGTTGCTCTAGGAGAAAGATTGGTGACTTCCACTGTATAATCACCCATTACACTGTAGTACTTTAAGCTCCTAAACCGGCTTTTAACAGGTCTATATGTGAAATTCTCTGCATCAAATGGAAAATAAGAGATTTTCAGCTACTTATCATGCAGAAAGCATGTTGGTAGACACAGAGGATGCATGATTGGATAAGTCAAGAGAACGGAATTTTGTTCGAGCAAAAAAAATATAAAAAACTTCTAATCGCTAAATCGTAGAAGCCAACGCAGTTAATTTTGTCCATCTCTTTAAATGGTAAAAAGAACTGCTGGTAAAAATTTTGATTTTGACTAAAGTATTTACGTAAAGCACAAAGCTGAATAAAATTACAGAAACTCCTTTTTTTTAAGGAAAAGAAAAAAAAAAAAAAAATCATCAAGGCAACGAACTGAAAAGTTTGAAACTCAAGAACATAATGAGTTATAACATCTTATTATGAAAATAAGCCCAAAAAACACACTTGAGAGCAGCCTTCACAGAAAGATGATATTCATGAAGAACCGTAACAAGATCAATCATCGTGAAAGATACATTCTAAACAGCATCCAAAATGGAAATAGCACTAAAAAATATGCAACAAATCCAAGTTATTTTCCCTTAAAGATGAACAATTAGTATCTTCATGAAAAAAAAAAGTCATATTGGATTGCATGGATACACAAGTAGAGCAGCTCAACTGATGAAAACCATGATTGATATTAATTTGGATTTCAAAAAAGAAAAAGATCCAAAATCATAAAAATTATAAAACAAATAGCAAAGAGACAGTTCCATTAAAGGAATTAAGCAAAACAACAAACACAAGATAGACATATGCTGGTGAAGGAACCAGAGCAGAACAAACTTATTACAGGAATTCAATTTTAAGCACCAAAACAGCTCTCATCAAGCAAACTCAAAAATCATATCATCTAAGAATGCTCACGAACTGATTAAGAGTCTGATAATGAAACTATCAAGCAACTGCACATCATATCAACTAAGTTTTGCATTACAAATCCAAACAAAAAAAACAAAAATCAGAAAATATCTAAGAATTATGTAAAAAGGTACATGTCACGAATTGGATACAAAGATTGATGCTTACCTTTCTTTAGAGAGGGGTGAAGAGCAGCTCCCCTCCACGACCAGAGCAGAACTTAAGAGAATTTTGTTACACTTAAATACATTTAACGTGAATCAAATTACCTTCTTACCCTTGCTGCGCACCTGGTGAAACCTGGAAGTATCCTATGGCCACCTGGAGGGCACTTGTGTAAGTTTCTATAGTGGCTTGCATTGCATTAGAGCCTATCCTAATGGCATATTTGCAATTTCGTTATATTCGAAGTGTCATTTTCGTATGGAAAAATGCCGACATAAATAAAAGTCTAACCTGATTGTCTATTAATAAACTATTTAGATGGTGAAATAACTCATTAAATTGTAAGAAACCCTGGAGAATTATTTTCTAACATTAAAACTAAAATTCTTCATAGATAAAATAACTGTAATATTTTCTCAGCAAAATGAGAGTAGTGTGTTGAATTTGCCGATATTTACTGTCTTTTTTTTTTTCTTTTCTCTATAAGCAAGCTTACTTCGACCAAATTACTGAAAAAATTCACTCTTGGCATAAATAATTTCTATTGTATTATCTCGCTCCGTTCAACTTCTAAAATTTTTAGTCGGACACTAAAATTAGTATAAATATAATAAATTTATATATCCTTTTAAGATTATTGTTCTCATTTAAAAATCATTCACAATTTTTTATATTATTTTTATCGTAAAATGTAAACTTGGACTTCACAATCTTTAAAATTTTGAATTCTAATATTACTGTTAGTTGAAATATCATAATTTTGTTAAATTTAATATTAATCTAATTAAACTGGTGTTAAGAAGCCATTTTTGGAGCTACTGTAGCTATTCCGCCATAGAAATACTAACCGACATACAGTTAATAATCATCTGCTACAGGGAGGTTGATTATGTTATTCATTTTAGTAAGGGTAGTTTGGTCATTGCACTCATATAAATGAATATTTTAGCATAATAGGTATGTCAAAGAAAACGGCAAAATAATTAAGAAAAAAGTTATTAAATGATTCCTGTCATATACTTAGCATTATTTATATCAATATCATCAGGTGTCGTTATTAGGCGGAGATGATCCATCCATATTCATTATCAACTTTACTTTCTATCATGAGTCTGTTACTGATATTTTTATTATTTAATTTGGTGCAATCGATATAATATATATATATATTTATTTTTTAAAATAACCTAAAAATTGTTGATTTTGAAAATTTCATAATTTTTATATTTATTTTTAAAAATACTTTAAATAAATATTTTGGCTCTCTAAAATTTTAGCAAGCTTTAAAACTGTTTGGAATCCGTAAAATTTTAGAATCCTAAAATATTTATTTAAAAATATTTTTTATAAAATATTATATATAAATATTATATATTTTATTAAAATACTACATTTATATTAAAAATTTATCAAAAATATCTTTAAATAAGATTTTTTTTATATGATCGTCGGCATAGAATTAAGAAATTATAAATTTAATCAAACTTTATAATTTGTATTTCAAAAATTATAAAACAAAACTTATAAGTAAAATTTTTATATTATCGTCCATATAGTTGTCCCATACAGTCGATCATATAGAAGTTCTTTTGCGTGCACACACACATAGGTATGTGTATATATATATATGCTAATCTCCACTCGACAAGAGCACGGCTCGCTTCTGTCGACTCCGCAGCCGTCGGATCGCGATCCGACAGCTGAGATCACGCGGTGTTTTGTAAGAGCTCGAATCAGTTTCAGCCGTCGGATCGTCTCGGCGACGCGTATATTTTTGAAGAGCTCGGGTCGAATTGCAGCCGTCGGATTGCCAGGATCCAACGGCTACGGACTCAACATGAACGGGCCGAACTCCTGTCGAGTGGAGATTAGTCTATTTATATATATATATAAGGCCCGCTAGCTCATACTGTTGTGACAGATCCACGCTCCGGCATGAGGCGACGGGCCTCCTGCCCAACTTGAGGCCCAGATCAAATCATATTTGGTGCCTTCTGTTGATCAGCCAGGTAGACTACTTTGCCGCAGTTTCTTCCAGCCAAAAATTTAAAAAAAAAAAATAATAATAATAATGGAATTTTCCTGCGATTTCAGTACAGAGAAGGCGTAGGAGATAATATATTTTACGGGCAAATTATTTACCGTAGCCTCTTAGTGATTACTTTTACTGTAACCTTTGATTTTCTATTTTACAAATTATCATACTGTTGTATATATAGTGTTTGAAACTTTGATCTATATAATATGATATCCCATAAAATTCGAATTTAAGCAAGTAATAAGAATAGCCAAATTGATTTAGAAAAGCCTTTTGGGCCTTACTGGGCTTTCGGCCCGTCCTGTATCAATTACTTATAACTTAATTTTGTCAATTACATTGGCTGGTGCCCGCCGATAATCTTTTCAATAAGCAACACAAATAATAATAATAAATAATAATTACAAATAATAATATTATTTATTATCTTGGTACTAAGTCCCACTAGCATCAAAAGAAACTAACACATACTTTGTTGCACCTCCCAACCTAAAATTGCACTTAATTCTAGAATAATTAGCAAAAAATACTCAAATTTCGCATTTAACTATCTATTTATCCTTCCAAAACTTATATAGTCAACATAGCAATTTAATATGTAGTTTCCGAGATTAAGGACGACATACTTTTAAGGCCAAATTTCTTGATAAAATACATTACAAAAAAAAAAAAAAACAAAAAAAAAAAGAATATATTTATATATAAGCATTAGTCTCCTACATATCGGAATATCGGAGTCAACCAAGCAGCAATACTTCGTAATAGTAGACATTCATAAGTTAAAAGAACACTTAGACGGATCACATTATCAAACTCCTGATAATCGCGGCTTGGGCGCTGTTCGTCTCAGTCGTTTCAAGTAGCTCGGAGAGCCTTTCACTAAGATCGCCGACCTCTCGACGTAAACTTCTAATGTAGTTGCATGTTTCTTGAAGTACCCTCGAAGCCGAAACCTAATATGCATAAATTTTAACAAAAATTTTAGTATCATTTATGAGAAACACGGCCGGATTAAAATGTTTTACAAGAGTTTTCTAGCGACGGATAAAATAACTTACTCTATCATTGTTTCTTATAAACGAGTCGGGTAGAACATCTTGGAGTTTCGCAAGAAGATCCATGATTTGGTCATCGGTGATCCTCACAGGCCCGGCCGATGATCTCGACCGCGATCGCCTACTAGACATTGTCTAAGAAAAATATGCGTAAAAATAAAAATCCAACTTAGTAGAAGTGGTAGAGTGTTGACGAGAAGGATGAATGAGTCTGTATTTAAAGTGCAAAAAAGGGTGATCTTAATAATCTAATTATAGAGATATGTGCATGTGGTTCCAGCAAACTGTGATTTTTGGATTGTGTGTTTATTTTCCTAACACAATTATTATAGTCTTTTTTTTAATAAATATGTAGATATTATATTCATTAAACTATATTTTTATATATTATTTGTACAATATTTAAGAATTTTTTTTCTCTATTTGTGTACTTAATAAAGTAGTAAATCATGCACCGACCAGAAAATTGACACAAAATTTTACTGGAGAATGTAGCCACACCAACTCCCCTTCCCAATGTGAGATAATTCTTTTGAGGTTAATTTACTGCTACATTATAAATTTTAACCCTGCTTTAAATTTAAAAATCTAGTGAAGGAGAGAAATATCAATTTTATTTAATAATAATAGTAATATTATTATTTATAAGATTATATTAATTGATGCTTTCTCCCAGTAAAGTCGGTGGAGATTTCCCCAACATAAACAGTGTCTCCGAACGCCGACCACACAGTTTATAATTGCTTGATATCAGTACCGTAATTTGGTTGCTGATATGAAATATTCGATGCACGTGCATCGCAGCCCTGCGCACGTGCTAGAGATCCCAAAGAATCACTGTTAGCAGAGATTCAATTAAAAAACATTAGGAATACATATTAGAATTCATACAATACATACGTATTAGAATTCTCAGATAGTCCAGTACTAGCTCAGCTAAAATCTACCGGAACACCGTATCTCGAGGAAACATCCTCATCTAGATTGTATCTACACCCTCCAAATTCAATGGCGATGATGTTGCGACTGCAAAAAGCTTGGAGTAAGCTCCCTCTGGCCGCAGCACCGGCCCAGAATGGCTTCCTTGCTCGACGATCCTCCCGTCATGACCTTTCAGGCAGTGGGATCATAAAACCGTTCGATCAAGGCCTGCACGTGCCCGGCCCTAATACGAAGATTGAGGTTCTTGAATATTTGGACCTCAGGCCTGGTTGGGTACGAGAAGTCCACATGCCTCAATTCGATTTCTCCACGAACAGACTCAACGGTCTCAGCCTCTGGGTCGTCCGGATCTATGCGAGTCCCGCGGTTAAGAATGGAGAAAACGAAGCGGATCGATTCACTCCCGGAATTATTTCCGGTGCGAGGCTGACGGTCTCGGCAACCGAGTTGGCAGTGATGACTAGAACAACGAAACTTTAATGACCTTGGAGAAAGTGGACGCACCCGATTTCACCAAATGAGGTCCATACCAGAGAGTTAGGGCTTCTGATGCGCAAAGCGAAAACAGGGAAACACCAAAGAGAATACCCGATGTCTAGCACCGATGGAGGATTCTTCGTTGAGGGACTCGCAATTCGTGGCAGAAGAGAGAGAGGATTTTATCCTTCAGAGAGAGTTGCTGCCGCAATATCATGGAATTTTATAATCAGTAATATGATATCAAATTTTATATTTCAACTGGATGAATAATCTTATAAATCATACAACTACTTAGTATCACCGAGCCATGTTCGATAAGCTATTATCTATGATCTAAAAACACCCAGAAAATATGTCATCAATGGAACTCCATAACTTTTAACAAGGAAAAAGCCATTCATTATGGGCCCCTGATAACCCTGATGCAATCCGGACCATCCGAGGCCCCCTCGGGATGTGTGTACACATCCCGAGAGAGCCTCGGATGGTCCTGAACAGCAGCTCTCTTTTAACAATACACATTCCGAGGGGGCCTCAGATGGTCCGGATTGTATCAGGGCCGTCAGGGATCCCTGATGGACAACAGCTCTCTTTTAACAATACACATCCCCAGGGGACTTCGGATGGCCCGGATTGCATCAGGGCCGTCAGGGGCCCCTGATGAACAGCAGCTCTCTTTTAACAATCAATTTTGAACATCATATACTTCACTTTACGGCAGCAGACAGTTAAATCTACGTATGACTTTGGGCAAAAGTTTGGTGAGCTCTATCATTTTACAGAGAAGCTAGAACAGAAAACCTATCTTTTCCATGAACAGAGATAGTGAATTAATACTTACATAAAAGTAAAAGCAGGAACAACCAAAAAGAATCCTATCTTTCATCTTTTAAATACCTTTCGATGGCTTTTAAAAACAGGCCAGAACCGACTCTGCGCCTGATGAGAGCAGTGATCACTGCTCTTGGATGACAACCAACGTGTGTTCGAGGCACATTTTGAGTACTGTAGCAGTTATTACTTAGAATAAAACAAAACTGGATCTCGCAAACTCCAGATACGGATGACTGGAGGGATAAATACATGGTTAAATTCTGGTTGGATTTTTTATGCATTTATTCCATTTTTATAAATAGAGAAAAAAAAATACATAGAAAATAGGGAGGTGACAAGAGCATCTTGGCAGATATTTTAAGAGTTGAGTTAATAGTAATAATAATAGTAATTAGGATGCTGTCAGGAGAGCACATGTGAGCCGTGCACTGCTCAGTTTCAGTAGAGATCCCATACACACGCGTTAATTATTATGTCCTTTGATCCCTTTTTTTTTTTAAAATAAAACTTAATTGTCCACTCTGGGTTTGAATGACATTGGTTTAGATCCAAAAGTGGCAAAAGTAAGAAGCATACTTTTCTAGGGTAATGCTAGAATTCCCAATATCCTCCCAAAATATCATAAAAAAATCAAAAAGTTCGCCTAATGCATGTCATTTTTGAGAGCTCCTACTTTCTTACATGCATGATCTTTTGGGAGCTCTAGCGTTTTTTAACAAGGATATTCTTATTATTACTGTACTATCTTTTGGAAATCGTCTGAACCGAATAAAATTGAAGATATAATAAATAATTGTAGAAGATGAAAAGATACGCATACCTGGGCAAAAATGGCGAGTACTAGAAGGGGGAAAGTTGCAAGAATCAGTTGAGCAACCCTCAACTATGAACCCGACGATTAAGGACGTCAGAAGCGAGTTCATGTTCTGCAGAATGACCAAAATTCATTCAGCGATTGCGGACTTCATGTCTGCCGCATCAGTCTCGAGGCGAGCTGCCACGAGGCTCGAATTGTTCTGTTCCTCGTCGAACCACCCTACCTCGTTCCTCAGTATAGCTACAAGAGTATTGAAGCGAGATAATTTAGTTAAGTTTTAAAAAATGATACCGTATCCCAAATTTTTACAAAATTTTTCCCATGCATTAACTATACGAGAAATGCTACTGTTCATGCAGGCCAAAACGATCTTGAAGAATTTCAAGGGCGACCTGCTGATCTTAAGACCACACACCTCCAATATTTTGTTAGACATGATTGAAGCATGTGGTAACCGGTGAGGACCCAAATAGTGATGTTAATGTAAACTTAAACCGATCATACAACAATATTTTGGAGAATAATTAGTTTAAAGTTTGAAGTGTTAATTTCAGGGCCGACATGGAGATGTGTGGTGATGATGGTTTTACATGATACTCTAATTGAACTTGAACCGAGTTTTGGATGCAATTTTGGGTTGAATTTCGGAAGCCCTAAAACTTTGACCAATTTAAATTGATTAAAGTAAAGATAATGAAAAAAGAAAATATGACTCACCAGCAAGCATCATCCGTCTAATTCTGGTAGTAAGATTCTCACCCATAATGCTGCACGAGATAAGCTACAACGGCATAAAGCCCTGTTCCAATATAAATGAACACAAACTCCTTTGTCTTCCTCTCCATCTCATTGGGATCCCTATAGTAAAACACCTCAATCTTATTGCTCATAACAATAGCAAACGTGGGTCCAATGAACCCAAAAAGCACCGAACCGATTGCACCCAACATGGTATACGGCCGTTCAGGTGCATTCAGCTTCAAAAAAAGTACCCCTTGGGTGCTGGATATTTACGGTTGTTGTCCGCATTAGATACCATCTCTATACGACCGTCTGCACCCGTGCTGTACTGATAACTCAAATTTCTCAGACTTCCAGACCGTAAACTTAAAGATTTTGTGGATAGAGAATGGCTGAGTCGTGAGGATCTAGATTTTCTTGTAGAGAAGTCTCTGTTTCTCACTATTTCCTGGAAGTGTATAAGAGATGCATATGCTCCCGTTGCTCCCTTCGCAAGGAGCTCTTCGTGAGTACCGGTTTCAACATCTTGCCCCTGCTGGATCACAGAGATCGTGTCGACGTTTCTAACGGTGGAGAGACGGTGTGCAACGGTCAGTCTCTCCAAAAGATGAGGTGGATTCATCTCCACCACTTGTAGTTTGTACCTCTTAAATTGATCTCTAAAAGGAACTCTGAAAGTAAGAGGGGAATCATTTTCACGACATATATAAATAGAAAATGGGGCTTTTCACTTGAAAAATGTGGTGGAGATAATACAATGTCAACCCACATTAGAGATTTTTTAAAATTGAACTAGATTGCTTTAAAAATTTTAACGTGAAGATAGTCTCACGTGTATTGTAGCCGTTAGGAAGCAGAGAAATGAAGCTATGAGGATTTGCAGCATGTATCGTAATATCCGGTTTCTCATATAGTATGTTCTCCAGAATAGTGGTCGCAAAAAGCGCTGGCTCTAGATTCACCAAACCGATTTGATCTCTGAGCCACCTTAGCTGCAGTGTCCTAATATCCACATTATCCAGTAACACTTTCCCTGTAAAATATATAACGGAGAAAAAAAAAAGGGGTTAAAAAGATAACCTTAATATTATATCAATACAGTATTAAGTCTTAGCTTACCTTGATTGGGATTATAAAACCGCTCAATCAAGGTCACCACGATGCTCTTCCCAGACCCACTTCCACCGACAAACGCAACTGTCTTTCCCGCAGGAAAGAAATAGAGAAATCCCGAAAAATATGACATCGGATCGTGATAGGTAGCTGAAAGTCACTTCTTTGAATTCAATATTTCCATAGACCTCGTCCAAGCGCTTTCCTGCACATCGATCTTGCGTTATAGTAGGCTTTTGTCGAATTACCTCCAATAACTTATGCTAAATGCTCCAAGATTTGAAATGCTTGACCCAAGCTCCTGTAAATGCATGCAAAGTGTTGATGATTTAAACATTTGGTTATACACATCGAGCAAACGCAAAAACGAACAATCTGTGAATAAAATATAGTAGGGCATTTTAGCTTCCAAGTTCTCCATGTGCTGATTGGGCATCTCCCAAGTCAGTATCTTTTTTTTTTAATTAAAAAAATAAGTTCTATATAGATAAATGAGCATCAGGAACTTAAATTCCACCAACGATAGCAGAAAAGATAGCCGTAAAAGCCTTTCCCCCATCAGTTTGTCCATTCCTGATGAACACAGCAGCATACCAGAAAACGAGCGCCAGACATGCATGCAATTCCATACGTCCAATTCCCAAGCCTTTAGCCATCCCTGCTTTATATCCAAGTTTTAATGTACTCTGGATCGCTTCAGAGTATGAATTTAGAGCCTTGCTCTCTCCCACATATGAGTACACAGTTCTAACTTGCACAATTGCCTACAACAAATTCATCAAAATTGAGTGGCTGAAGACAGAAGTTATCTCAGTATTTGAACATAAATGATCGTGATAGCAAATTAAAGACAAATTTGAATGTCATGATGTTGATCCTTTAAACACTACAGTCACAAGAAGCTCTCCAGGGATAGCTTAGCACTTGAATGTGCAATTCCATGAAGTAGTTAGTATAAATTTATTTGTAAATTATACAACTAACACCCTGAATTAAAATAGCAACAATTGAGGACCCATGTTACAAGAAAAAAAAATACAGCTATTACTTTTGACAGTTACACTACGGTCAGTGTACATGCGTCAAGCCCGCCAGCAAAAGCAATGCCTGGTATAACAGCAACACTGATCAATGCAAGCCGCCAAGTGGACAGGAATCCCACTACAAGGCCGGCTAAGAAAGTCGATAAGTAATGTACGAAGTTACCAACCTACATTTCCCAAATACACCTTCAAGCATATAAGAATATGAACTAAGATTTAGCATGCATATTTGAATACAATAAACTACAGCTCCGAAACATCACCCAAACTTAAAATTAACAATATGGTGTTCAAGTGAAACCGATTGATTTGGTGAAATGTTTGGAGGAATTTTGGGATAACCTTTTCGCTGATGGCGTCTTGGACGAGCAGTGTGTTGGTGGAGACACTGAAGACGATATCCCCGGTGCGGGCATCGGTGTCAAGAATCCTACATCCTGTCTCAACACAGCCTCTAAGTACTTCCGGCGGAGCGCACCCACCTGCCGTTCACCGGTGTACATCCAGCAAGCAATCTCTATCAACAAAGCACAGCCATGGTAAGTCCCACCGTGACTGGGAATGATGGAGTGAAGTAAAAGATAAACTGTTAGGTGAATTCTGGGACAATTTGTGGGAGCTTTATCAAAAGAGAGTGAGAAAGACAGTACCGAGGGCAGTGTGGTTACTCGCTGGTGAGGGTGAGAAAACTAAAATATATATAAAGATTAAAAATAAAATAATAGTTAGTTTTTCATTTTTTTACTTTTTTTATTTAACAAATAAAAAATAAATTTCTAACTTTTTAATGTTTATATTTTTTAAAATAAATAAGAAAATTGACTTTTCATTTTTCTCACTTTCTACTTCCTCACTTTTTTCTCTATGTAAACATACCCAAAGGGACCGCAGGGTCATTCTTCTGAACATATAAGCCCTGTTTTTTGCCATATTTCAAAATAAATTTCTGTTTGCAAATTACTAAACTAAATCAATTTTTTATATTTTCTTTTTTTAGATACTTATAAAAATATTTTACTTTGATTTAATAATTCTTAAAAAGAAACAAATATTTATATGAAATAACTACCAAAAAATATGGACCGACATGTAATTGTCCCAAATTAAATACTCAGCAGAGGGATAGAAATTAAAATGATATTTTTCTCAAAAGAAGTCAGTTTGAGAATTTTGTACTTGGAAATCTCTAATTGCTAGACAAGTAGGAATCAATATAAAATATATAAACTTTAATTATGTCTTTGGCATTATTAAAGATATTCTAATTAGAGGATAATGGTGTTACTAAATTGTTTATTTATGTTAATATATTGTATTATTATCTTTTTTTTATCAAATAGAGAAAAAAAAAATCCTTAAATCTTTGTTATTATAGTATATAAGAGAATCAAAGATATACACCCCCATGAATTATTTTCGCCAGTTGATATGTTATTGATAACTTCACCTGTACAGGCAAGTAGATCCCTTCCTAAAGAGTAAGAATTCTGTTATTTATTTTTAATTAAAAAAAAGTTAATTTCGATTTCTGGTAATAAATAATAAGTTATGAAAAAATAAAATAACTTCGATTCAAGCTCAAAGTAGGGATCAACGGGCCGGGCTGGCCTAGCTATAATGGGCTTTTACGGGCCTGGACAGTTCACAAACACATAAAAGCAAGCATTTAAAGTTATGCTAGCCAACTGAATTAAACGAGTGGTAAAAGTAATAATATTAAGTGGGATTCCAGTGGTGCAGAGGAATCTTATAATATCTCAGATCTAAACTTCGTTAATTATATCCAACTAACTTAAATTAGAAATTTTTTAAAACATTTTAAAAATATAAAATAAATTATAATTTGAATATATTATAAGCTATTTTAAAGTATAATTATTATACTGTTACGATAAATATTAATTTATTCATACGTAATATTTTTGTTTTTTATTTGATATATATTTTTTAAAAAAGATTTAAATTATATAATCGTTATTTTATTTTTGTAAATAATTTATAGTTTTATTTTTTTTAAAATATTTTAAAAGAAGAGTTTAATAAGTTAGGTACAAAAAACTAAAGCCTAATACATTATAAAATTTCTCTTGTAAATGGTGTAATATTAGATTGATATACTGATACATATGTTTTGTCCCCCGCGCGTGGGTTAGTCGGCCGGGGCGCTCACTTCAGAAAGTAAGCGTCCGGGTTCGAATCCCACGGGTGGCTGAAATGCAGATGTGCCAGTGGCCGCGAGTTTACAGCGGTTGCGGGAAAGCTGGTGGCTGGGTAACTCCCAGTACTATATATCTGGTCCGGAAGCGGACGCCAGGCAGAAATTTTACTCTCCTGCGCACATCTAGGTCCAAAATGGTCCTATAGGTGTGCGTAGAAAACTGTGGTCCGCGAGTTAGCGGAGATACAGGAAGAGGTTTCGTCTCGTTATCTCAAAAAAAAAAAGATATACTGATATGGTCGGTTCAGTTGGCCTGCAAAACTGAATTAAACGATTTATGGTATATTTATATAATGTATTTAAAGTTATGCTGCATTTGGACATGACCACATATTCTAATACGGTGTGTATCATTCAAATTGTGTGAGGGCCATTAAGAATTCAAGTGCTAAAAAATGTAAATAAATAAATAAATCAATAAAAAAAAAAAAAAGAAGTGCTTGACCTCCAACATCATGCATTTTACAAAATTCCTATATGAATATTCCAAACAAAAAATAGTCAAAAGTCGAGAAAAAATGCTACATGACCATGAATAAAGCGGCGATCTGATTAAAAGAGAACTTGATTCATTTTCAGGCATACCATAATAAACAGATTAGCAGCATCGATCATCTCCATTATAGATTCCTCCGATACCTTTTATGAATATTCTCTATACTTATTTTTTTTTTTTTTTTTTTTACGGTAACTATTTAGTTGATATTCTTTATAGCTTTTTTTTTTAGTACGTGACCATAATTTTTGAACTATCAGATCTGAATTAATTAAATCTGACGCTCCGGGAAGAGGCGATGAGGGTTAACATAATTTAAAACCAGTTGCATCAAAAATACCAATGGAAATTGAGAAAAGTGAAGCACAATTGGAGATGGAAGACTTGCAGCTAGTTTATAGTGAAAAGGAAGAAGGGATAAGATAAGATGTGACTTCTATTTCAATTATTTTAGATATTTTTTTAGATTCCAATATAGAATAAGAAGATATGATAAGATCTCAAACCCACATTTTATAACCATTAGATTTTTTTATTATCTTCTTCTTTGATTTGCTGCCATTCTTTTTTTGTGCTTTTTTTTTTTTTCTTTTTTTAGAATAATTTCAAAGAAGTTCCAACTTTTTTTTAAAAAATAATTACTATATCATACCAAAATGTACAATTATAAGTATTTTTTAGAAAGATTTAAATACGAAAAAAAAAATATTTGATGTACTCTACAACTTTTAATTGAAAGTTTTCCAAATTTTTTTTTAAAGAGGTATTAAAACTCTGAAGTATTTACTGATTATAAAAGCTTTAAGTCCCGAAATATATCTTTAGGATAATTTTTTTAAGAAAATTTTAAATACAAATATTATAAGTACATAAAAATCTATTTTTTGTATTTAATTTTTTTAAAAGAAATTATACATATATATTTTGAAATAACTTTTTAAATTATTCGAAAAAAATAAAGTTTTTTTTATACAATTTTACAAAGTACGGGCATTTCTGACATAACCTTCTTTTTTATATCTACTTCTTAATTTGGCAAAAAAATGAAAATGAATACTAAATACAACTTCGATTATAGCGCACCCGAAAGTAGGATTTACAATGTGGAATGTATTTTCAATTAATATTTCTCAAGTGACCTATATATATATATATATATATATATATATATATATATATATATATATATATATAATATATATATATATATAATTTCTCAGATCGAGCTGAGAATAGCCTTTCTCTATATTAGAAAGGCTATTCTCATTAGAAAGGCTATTCTCAGTTCGACTGAGAATAGCCTATTCTCAGCTAACATCTCAGCCGTTTATCTGCTTGATCTAATGGCTGAGATTTAATTTTAACACTTAACGGATTAACGATTCATGCCGTTAAGTATTTAACGGCGCCGTTAAGTGTTAAAATTAAATCTCAGCCGTTAGATCAAGCAGATAAATGGCTGAGATGTTAGCTTATTAAGGCTATTTTCAAGTCGAGCTGAGAATAGTCTTTTACTATATATATATATATATATATATATATATATATATATATATGCTAATCTCCACTCGACATGAGCACGGCTCGCTCCTGTCGACTCAGCAGCCGTCGGATCGCGACGATCCGACGGCTGAGATCACGCGCGTATTTTGTAAGAGCTCGGATCGATTTCAGCCGTCGGATCACCTCGGCGATCCGACGGCCGACATCACGCGCGTGTTTTTGAAGAGCTCGGGTCGGATTTCAGCCGTCGGATCGCCGCGATCCAACGGTTACGGACTCGACAGAGCGGGCCGAGCTCCTGTCGAGTGGAGATTAGTCTATTTCTATATATATATATATATAGAAATAGACTAATCTCCACTCGACAGGAGATTATATATATATATATATATATATATATATTACGCACATATATTAGTGCTTGGAAAAGATACGGCTCCACCTAATTTGCTTTGTTATTCCCATTTTACCCTTCAAACAAAAATTCTCCTATATATAACTCTCGTTAGCTGCCTTAACGTCTCCATTGTATTTACTCGCTACTTGATTGCACCGTTGATGGCTGAGGTAACGGCGTTACCGGAGACGTTGGCGAAGCGGCCCCGAGTCGGGGACGAGGAGAGCTCGCGGGAGACTGACGACGCGAAGCGCCGTCACCACGCAGTGGCCGCCGCTCTACTCCTCGACGAGTCGCCGGAATACGACGGCGAGGAGGATGGAGGGCTGGCGTCCTTCATGTTAGCATTCGAACGCGAGCTCTCTCCCACGCTCGACACGGCCGAGCGTCGGCCGAGTGACGACCTCTCGGCCGGAAATGAGGTGGTACGGTGGCTGCATGAGGCGTCGGACGACGATCTGGGCTTGCCGAGCGGTGAGGAGGAGAACTCGGCGGCGTCGAAGGAGCTGGAGGGAGTGGGAAAGGAGTTGTGGGAGGCGGAGGATGACGCTGCGAACTACTTCGCTTTGTTGCACGCTGAGCTGCTGCTTCTACCGTAGATTTTTATTACCAATTTCATCCAAGGACTACGCATGATCGAAGGGACTATCTTTATCCTAAATATATTTTTATTATTATTTTGATTTTTTTTTCAGATGCCATAAAAGATAAAAAGGTTCAAACAAAATTGATTTGTCAAAAACAAAAACCCAAAATACTCAAATATTTAGGGAAATTATGCACAAGGTTCAAAGATCTTTTTTTTTTTAAAAAAAACTCATTTTTTGCGCATTAGCGAAAGTTAGCGTCCCCACAAACTTTTACGACGGCAATATATCAAATTAGTAGTCGAAGTATTAAAGATACGAACACGCTTATTATCAATATCTCAAGATATGATTTTCGTAATTTGCAGGAAAAACATGTTTAATCCAATATTTATAAATCCAAAATGGCTCAAGCTAACAGGTCCAAAATTATGCACAAGGTTCAATTATTATAAAATATCCAATTAATTGGATTAGCGATTTTCAGTTAAGCCAGCTTGACTCCATCGTAAAAATATTATACTGAAAATCGCCAACTTTACTCCGTACATCCTAATATCGGAACATAATGCAACAACGTTTTTACTTTTCTTTTTCTAAAAATTTAGAAAAATTCTATTATATGCTATAGGTGACGGGACTCGAACTCTTAACTGATAATTCATGAGCTATCGGCATCACCGATTGAGTTATCCTACCCGAAGCTAGTGATAGATAGTATCTTTATTAAGTTAGCTCAATATAAATTTAAAAAAGAAAAAACCAAAAAAAAAGAACAAAATATTGGATCCTAACGAAGCCTAGCTTTGGTCGACATCACCCAACCGTCGTACTTGACGTTTTCTAACAACCGCATGTTTTAAGGACGGACATCTGGGCCCACGTCATTATTACGGGCCCTGTTTGGGCTGGATCACGCATTCCGCGCGCATTTCAAATACGCCGTTTTATTGTACCGCATCATCAGAAAAAAAGCAGCTTCTCCCAGATCTCCTTACCTGTTCCCGCGGATCATTTTAACTAGCCTCTCTCTCTCTCTCTCTCTCTCTCTCTCTCTCTCTCTTTCAGCTGCTGCTGCTGCTGCTGGGAAGACAAGAAGCATGGCAATAAAATAAATAAATAAATAAATAAAAACAAAAAGAAGAAGAACAGCAAAAGAAAGGAATGAGAACATAAGTAGGAGCTAATTAACGGGAAGGTCCGTTACAACATGGATAATAATTATAAAAATAACAATAATAATAATATAATGATAATTAATAATAGTTCCGTGGGAATTGGTTGGTTGTCATGGAAGAAACAACTCGACGCAAACCACCGCAACGCAAAGATTTACATCTCTCTCTCTCTCTCTCTCTCTCTCTCTCTCTCTCTCTCTATAATATATATAAATATATTTTAATAGCTGAAAATATACCATAATGCCGAAGTTCCTAAGCTAGAAAGATGAGAAGTTTCCGCTTTCTAATTATATTCTCCTGGTGGCGATTAATGCTGATTAAGTACGTATAAGTATCTATGAGCGGAGCAGGCCGCGGAGGACCTCCGCCTGGTCGCCGTCCATGTTAGCCATGAGCTCGGAGAGACGGTCGCTGAGGTCGTCGACTTCCCTGTGCAAGCTCTTGATGTAGTTGCAAGTCTCCTTGAGCAATTTCGCTGCCGAAACCTGCAAAATTAAACGATCATGTCTGCCTCAGGTTAGCATTTACTACGTACGTAAAATGTATGTTGTTGTAGTTGGATATGTTTAGATTTTACCCTGCCGGAGCCACGGCGGCGAGACTCGGGGAGGATGGAGTGGAGCTTAGAGATGATCTCGTTCATCTGATCCTCTGTGATCCTCGTTCTTCGGCTCGACATTGTTGAAGCTTGTGTTGTAGGGATTGAGAATGAGTGTGTGAGTGAGACTGAAAGTGGAGGAAGAAGATAGCTAGCTTTATAGCAGGTGAAGAAGGGCAGAGCTCTGTTAGATATATTACGTATATTAAGAAGATAAAAACTAAAAATAAAAGAAAAGTTAACCTAGTCGTCCCCTTCACTGTTTTCATATCTGGCCCCACCATTCCTCTCTCTCTCTCTCTCTCTCTCTCTCTCTCTCTCTCTCTCTCTCTCTCTCTCTCCATGTAGATGAGTAGTACTGTCTTATTAACTCTATCTATCCCATATATTTTCTCTATCTTATATATTTTCACGTACTGTTTCTTATGTTTCTATTTTCTCTGCTGATTTACCAGTTTTATGCTATCTATCTTTCTCTCTGTCTCTCTTTATCAAGCTATAGCCTTTTTCAATTCAATATTTTTTCATTATTGTCATTGTCCTCCATTAGAAAATTATGTTTTTTTTTTTTGAAAATATTTCTGACACGATGCTCCACCCAAAATTAATCATGTAAAAGTCTTAGCTTCCCTCCGAACTAATTTACACTTACGATTTGCACATATAACGGATGCGGATCCTCTGCGGCGCGTCCCTGCGACGCGCCGCTGCGCCCGCAATTTCGGCCGTCCATCTTGTCCAGCACCTATCTCGAGACACAGTATAAAATTTTCGACAGCTCATTTTACCTAATTTTAAGTATTTTTATGAGAAATTTCAAACTACAAAGTTATAGATTTTGATGTGATCTACAATTTTGTAGTTGAATATTTTTCGAAAAAATATCAAATATTATATCAAAATGATAATCAAAGTTTTAATTATCATTTCGGCACAATGTTTAGCATTTTTTTAAAAAATATTCAACTACAAATTTATAGATCTTATTAAAATAAATAACTTTGTAGTTTAAAGTTTTTTGTAAAAATGCTTACAAATAGATCGAATGAGTTGCCGAAAATTTATACAAGTACATGATATTATATAAATTTACGGCAACTCATTTGACCTAATTTTAAGCATTTTTACGAGAAACTTTAAACTATAAAATTATAGATTTTGATATGATCTACAACTTTTGATCATCATTTTGGTATATTATTTGATATTTTTTTAAAAAATATTCAACTACAAAGTTGTAGATCATATCAAAATCTATAATTTTGTAGTTTAAAGTTTCTCGTAAAAATACTTAAAATTAGGTCAAATGGTCTGTCGAAAATTTTATACTGTGTCTCGATATAGGTGCTGGACAAGATGGACGGCCGAGATCGCAGAGGATCCGCATCCCACATATAACAGCTCTGGGAATAAAATTAGGCAGAACGGAATATAAAATTCTGTGGATATTAATTAATATAAAAAATGCAAAAAAAAAAGGTTTTGATACGATCTAGATCATAAAACATAATATAATTCCATGTCTTTATTTCGTTATTTGATTGAGAAGCTCCATGGGGGTTAAAGATGGGTTGTCTGCTGTGTCTCGTATTGAGATTGTCTTGTCATCAGAAACATTAAACACGGGACCCATTCTTGTTGAGTCTTGTGGATCTAACCCTGACGTCACTCTTCACTTTCTGATAATTAATTGCCCAATTTGCAGTTCATATTTTCTTTCATAACCGTGTCTGCGAATCTAACGGCATACTGATGTGACAGTTAACCAATATAAAGGGCACAAAGTATGTCATATAAGGTAGCCTATTTCGATGTTAAACACTTTTTAAAGTATGTTTTAAGGGATAAGGGGTAGAAAAAGCCATAAGAATACTCCCAAAAACATTTTATTTCAAAATAGACTACCTCGCGTCGTTATGGACGAAAGTATGAGCATCGACGCACTTATAATTGGGGGCAAGACTATATATTTTGGAGTATGAGATTGTTAATCGGCCTAATTTGTGGATTTCTTTTTTTTTTTTATTTGTGACTGCGGAGTTCGTTTTCTATATTACATCTCAACCGAGAACGAAGCGATACAGTAAGTCTTACATCTGCTAAAATTCAAATCCGCAACCTATTGTTTATAACGGATAAGTTATGGTCTCCTTCCAGAATTCAGTTTTGCTAATCAATTCGGCCAACAATGGTTAATGATAAATTAGTTCTAGATTTTTTTCTATTAGACATATGGATTAGATTATGAAAAACAAGTGCAAAGTTAATGATTATGCATGTATATTATATGATTATCATCTCCCATGGATGATTAATTTGGACGCACTTACCCGACACCGCAAGTTTCGCAGCTTCAGTAGTTCCAAGCATGACACGTGGTGGCCCCCCGCGATCTCTGACGTGAGTACGGCGCCTGCCTGCGATTGCGCCACGTGTCAGATGGCCCCTGGGTGCCGTCCGGTGGGTGTATCACGTGACTAGGGTATGGCCTCCTTGTGACTGCTGGACCCCCTTCCCATCTTTCTGCATGCACGCATGCAAGCATGCCAGCTAGAATGGGCATGGTCATTCCCAAGAGCGGCTGGGATTACTTCCGAGTATGTATGTATGTATGTATCCATGCATGCATATGTCATGGGGTAAAAAAGAATGAGAGGAAAGAGAGATGGGGAGGAGAGTGATGTGATGTGATGGAGAGCGGAGCAGTTGGAAAAGAGTAGTTAAAGCAGTTAAGTGGTGATGGAGGGAAAAATAACAGGTGGCTCAGCGCAGCGTTGCATTGCAGCTGCAGAATCAGAAGAGAGTTGGTTGGGGGGGGGGGGCTCCCCTGATTCGGCCGAATCAGGGTGTAGGAAAGGGACGGCCGGATCGACCGATCTGTAAAAATACGGATCTCGATATATGGTATAAAACATTCATTAACTTATTTGACCTATTTTTAAGCATTTTGAAAAATAATTTTGAACTACAAAGTTATAGATTTTGATGAGATCTACAACTTTATAGTTGAAACGTTTTTGAAAAAATGCCAAAATATATACCGAAATGATGATTAACCTTTTAATTATCATTTTGGTATATATTTTGGCATTTTTTCGAAAAAGTTTCAACTATAAAGTTGTAGATTTCATTAAAATCTATATTTTGTAGTTCAAATTTTTTTTTTTTCAAAAATACTTATAAATAGATCAAATAAGTCGACGAAAGTTTTATACGAAATCTCGATATCCGTATTTTTAAGGATCGGCCGATCTCGGCCGTCCGTTTTCCTACACCCTGATGCCTCAGCATCAGGGGAGCCGCGCCCTGGTTGGGGCACTCTCCACATGACGACTTCCGGTCAAAGGTCAAACTTTTCTTCCATTAATCTAAACAAAAAAGGCAATAATCAGTTAATTTTTATGTAATTGCCGTAAAGTTAAAGATAAAAATAAAGTTTCGAGTAGCATTAATATATATATAATATATATCAGCCGGTTGAATCTAGCTAGCTCTTTTTGTCTAACAATAAAATAAATACATACACAGATGATATATATATATATATATATATATATATATAGGAAGAGAGAGAGAGAGAGAGAGAGAGAGAGAGAGAGAGAGAGAGAGAGAGAGAGAGAGAGAGAGAGAGAGAGAGAGAGAGTTTGTTGGCCTATGAGTACTATGAAGTTGGCATGCATGAAGTCCATGTGATCGATTTTAAGGGTGAGGGGATTGTCCTGCCCTTTTGTTGTGTACGTTGAAACAATGAACAGTTGCCCTTCTGCCCCTTCACATCACTTGCATGCTCTCTCTCTCTCTCTCTCTCTCTCTCTCTCTCTCTCTCTCTCTCTCTCTCTCCCTAGAAGCCTACCTGTGCAACTGATCTGAACTACAACTAGCTAAGTAACCGGGGGAGCAATACATGTCTCATTCTTAATAGTACCGTTTGTAAATATATTTGTTACGACAGTTACATTAAATAGTCGAGTTACAAGCCGGTTAAATAGCGTCTAACACGACCAACAAATATGGTGTCTAACGACCATATCAATCTGTTGGTGTTGAGCACGAGCAACTCAAGCTTGCTTTCGCCCCTGCTCTAACCATTTTACACCTAATTGTAGTAGTTTTTTATGTACAACCGAAATAGGATGGTCTCTTGTGTACTTTTCTATTTGTCTGCCAAGAAGATTCCTTTTTTAGCATGTGTAGGCCTGGACTGTCTGGTATCTGTCTACTTTGAGTTTCTTTGATTTATACATATTAGTATACCTCTAAACTACAGTATAATTAAGGAGGTTGTTTTATGGGAAATTTTGATCTAGTGCAGTCGACTACACCAAACTCGCATATGGGAATATTTTTTGAGAAAAATTTTACATATAAATCTCATCAAAATCTATAACGTGCATATTGAAAAAAATTCAAAAAATATCATCATATAAGAATTTGGTACAGTCAACTGAACTGTATAATATGGTGCAGTCGACTGCACTGTATAATATGGTGCAGTCGACTGCAGTCGATTGCACCGGATCACGACTCCGTTGTATGGACCACAATCTGACCCAAATTCAAAACCTAAGCCGTTGGCTTCTAAATAATAATTGGAACTTCACTTTGCAGTGCTATATATGTGTCCTCTATTCGATAATCTTCCGGGTACATATTCATATACTACTCAATTATCCATACATAGGTACCTCAATGTACCCCGTATCTGCGTGTCATGTCTCTAGACTTCAGAATCGCCAAAACGACGAGAAGGCGCCACTAGCATTTTCCGAAGTGGAAATGATATATAAATGATGAAATCTTTAATTTGTTTTTAAATTATGGGAGTAGCGAAAAAGGCGAGAATAATATATAGTCTGCTTTTTGGGTACCATGGTTAATCTTTTCCTTCATATTTGATATACATAGAGGTTCAAAGAAGTAGTAGCTTGGGATAGCTAGCCTAGGTTAACGACTTTTTTGCTCAGGATGTATATGACGGATTTATCTTTTATCTATATTTAGTAAACGATGGTACGAACATTCGGATATGTTTAGACTGTAAAGCTGTAACAATTTGATTGGTGGAATATAGGTCAATACTATTCATACATCTACCCACTATGATGGCCGTTTGAAAGTAAGCCGGTTACAAGAAGTTTATACTCTCAAAAATAAGAATAACACTTTTCTTTATTATTTTTGCTCAAGGATAGTACTGAATATGTGTTGGCCTAGGGTTCAGGAAGTTGGTGGCATTGAATTTGGAGGTGTTAAAAAGATGGTTGGAAAAGCTATGAGAGAGAGAGAGAGAGAGAGAGAGAGAGAGAGAGAGAGTCCCCATCGGCCATCGAAGGTGAAGAGAAGCGATGCATGGGCTGCACCCTCTGCATGGCGCATCCACACGTGATCCTGCTTTTCTACGGCTTCATTTGTCTTGGCGGTGAGTAACTGCACTACTCTTTTGCATCCCCTCTACCAAATAAACCACAATTTCTCGAATTAGTTTTTTAGAAAAATCTTGAACTACAAAAATTAGCTACAACGTATTGAACACAATAATCTATTTTATTTGAATCTTTTCCGAAACAAATACCTTTACATAGATGTTCAAGGTATAGGATACCACTACGCTTTATCTTATTCCTATATATGTAGGAAGGAACTCGGGGTCTAAAAGGTGGCCGTACAAAACTATATAAAAATGGCCCATCGACGGCCTTCGACCAGACACAAAACTCCGCTATAGATCGCATTAACGACTGGACCACTAAACGGAATTCATCTTTATTACTTCGGTTAAAGCAGATCGTATTACGACAGAACCACGAAACTCCACTAACTCAATAACTCCATTCTTGATTTTACTATTTTAACCACAAAACTCCACTAACTCAGTGTCTCCATTCTATATTTGTAGCCGAGCGCGGCTAACTCAATTGGATGGGAGGCACATCAGGAAGCGTCATCATCCAAGTTCGAATCCGTGTGGGATATTCTCGTATGATTTTCTAAAAAATTCTCTGTACTCCTTGGCATGAGCCCATGTTCATAAGAGGCATGTACTCGAATCCTAAAGCGTCGGTCGAGGCTAAACGTGGGAATTTTCCTTGCATTTGAGGTCCCTACCGGGCATGTGCTTGTATTATGAATTCCACCACGATAATTTAAAAAAAAGAAATTCTATGGTTTATCAAATAGCTAGCTCATAGATGGAATACATGGCCTCATGAACTCCAGTCCTACCAGTGTAGATGGGGACAGAAGGTGTGGGAGGAGTTAGCCCTGGAGTGCCCAAAGCTTTCCAAGGGTTCTAGGTACGCATGGTCCAGCACATCACTTCTAGACAGCAAGTACCGTTGCCAACGATTAATTATTAAATTTAAAAAAATTAAAAATTAAAATATGTTCGCCACACGTCAGAATCCAAATTAAATGAATGAGCTTTGCTCCGCACTAAAAATTTAGTAGATTGAGTAGGAATTGGCTATACAAAATCGAGCGGTGCTACATAATACCGATACATTTATATTATGGTATATACGAGTATGCCAAACACTTATTTAAAAAGATTATGTCAAAATTATAAATTTTTATATAATTTACAATTTTAATATTCTTTTTTTTAAAATATTTATAAATATATGTAGGATCTGCCAGTACAATGTTGACATCACTAATGTGTTGGTTAATTAGTTAAGTGGAGATTAAGTTTGAGACAGTTAGTTGGGAAGTTAATTTTTGATTCCTTAAACAAGGCCTGATCTTGACAAAAACGAACCTTCTTCTTTTAAAAAAAAAACACATTAATTATAAACATGTCATATTATATCTTGTAGTATGTGGACTTCTAAATTCGAAGTTCGACAAATCAGCCCCTCGTGTCTCCAACATTATTACTATGATTAGTATTATTCAGGCTTTTCTGCATGAAAAGATCCCCCAAAAAAAAGAAAAAATTACATAAATGACAGAATAACTCATGATTGATGGTGTAAAGATGGTACATATATCATGCACACACAGTGGGACAATTTTTCTGAGGACATTGGTGTGATATGTTGGTGGTTTGGTAGAGCAAGCAGGGTCCTCCGAGCAGCAGGCGGAGGGTCAGTGGCCCCTACGACTCCGGCAGGCAGCACGGCAGAGCTTCACATGGCCGAGGCACCGTAGAAAGCCAACCAACCTCTTTTAAGGCCCTCTGAAGATTTAGAAACACACAAGGACACATGTTCCGCCGCACACACTGTTGCTTTCCACACCCAAAAAAAAAAAAGAAAAAAGAAAAAAGAAAAGAAAAAAAAAGAGAAAAAATAAGAACGGGTACCGAATCTTGACTTAAGCTAACAAAAAACCTTTGTTTCTGTAATTAACATTTAAAAAAAGAAGTAAGAAGTAAACCTGGGAAGCAACGGGTACCAAATCCTTAAAAAAGATAAATTACTTAACAGAAAGATCATAAACTGGTTACAGCATTACTTTACAGCAAATCTTGACTTAAGCTAACAAAAATTTTTAATTAATATCTTACTCTGAACCTAAATCTGAATCAGGATCTGCATCGACAATATCTTGCAGCGAATCTACCGATGCGGTGTCCAAATTATATGATTCATCAAGATTTAGCCTATCAATTAGCTTCTCTTGTTTGTCGAAGCTTTCCACATCTCGAGACTGGTCTTTTACTTCTATTTCATTCAGGTCAGGACTCGGCCTATCATTTAGCTTCTCTCGTTCGTCGAAGCTTTCCACATCTCGAGACTGGTCTTTTATTTCTATTTCATTCAGGTCAGGACTTGGCCTATCATTTAGCTTCTCTTGTTCGTCGAAGCTTTCCACATCTCGAGACTGATCTTTTATTTCTATTTCATTCAGGTCCAGCTGGTCATGATTTGTAGCTTCACATTCTACAACACCATTTGGCCTGGTGGATTCCTCGTGATTCTCAACAGGTTGGTCGGTTTTACCATCCAAATTAACATCTTCGTCACTGCGCTGCCAGCTACGGTAAATTTCATCTTCCTGGCTAGCGAAATCCACTTCATGGCTATGATTTAATATATCTTGCTTTTTGGTATTCTGGCCGACCTGAAAAGTATTTTCGTGGTTCCAGCTGCTGCACATCTCGTCAAATCCAGATCTTCTAGATATTGAGGTGCAAGTAAGCGGAAGGGCCCTTGGATGGATTAGAACTTCCAAGGCTAGCAATGCGGACGTACAAAATGCAGAGATTTTGGTTCCAATTTCTTGCTTCCCTGAGAAGCAAAATTAAGATAGCTTTGAAAGTTGAATAAAATGACAACTTGAAAATATTATAAATTAATTAAGAATAAAGTGGAAGTCACTAAGATGATGCTAAGATCATGTGCTTTAGAAGTCCTTAAAGCGCGCCAGCAAAGAGCTCGTCAAGTAAACTCGTATTAGAAAGTCTCTATTAACCTCATTTCCATAAATAATACCGTAACAGCATCTCTCAACCACAAAAAAAAAAAGTAGGGGGATTTGTCAAAAAAAAACCCATGCTTTGCAAATATCTCAAATCATCCTTTCAAACGAAAACACTAAGTTAGCTCCCCAGAGCACTAACATATCTCGTCTGGAACACTAACACATCTCGTCTGGAATACTACAGTCCAAACATTACGATTCAAGTGCATGCAACACTATAATAGCCGCCTAGAACACTAAACTAGCCGCTTGTAACACTTTCGAGTTTCCAACCAGGGGCTTATTTGCAAAAGTTGAAAACACAGGGGCTGATTGGTACTAGTTTTGTAATGCAGCAGCTTATTTGACATTATTCCAAAAAGTAACCCCTCACCTGATTCACCTCATTTTTTATCCCTCAAAGAAAAAAAAAAAATGATATCTTACCTCTACGAAAAAGTTCTAGGCCTTGTGATAAATAACACGGCCGGAAATGAGCGGTAGACAAAAGGGATGCTAATAGCGCCTCTAGTGATGCAAGCTGGAAATCTGCTAGAGATGAACTCAGATCTTCTGTCATAATGCCAGGGTTCTCATTTGACCATCCATCACTGCAAGCTTTAGTTGCAACAGAGATGAGAAGGCTGTCGATGTTTGACCTCCACTGTTCTGATCTCAATGAACCACCCTGTGAATAAAAAAAAAAAAAGCAGCTTAAAACATTTTTTTTTTCAGAAATATCAAGGTAGAGTTCTGGCCACAGCCCTTCACTCCTTTCCTCAAGATAGGGATAATTTCTCAAATATAAACTCAGAAAATATGCGCCCCTTACAAACAACGGGAAAAGTGCTAATAATAAGATCTATCTGTGACACCTAAGATCCTTTAAAGCATATTACAATATCTTATTCTTCCTCGATAATGAACCTAAGATCCTTTAATGTAAGGAAGGTTAGACTCATTGCATTTGAAGCTAGGTTTTCTAGCTAGCGAAGACTTTGAATCTATAGATTAGGTATATTCTTCTTGAGAAAGAAAATTGGACAACACTTTTTGTCATTATATCATTTTGCTCTTCTAGGGCTTCGGTTGGGCTTATAATTTTTATAACTTAGCTTAAGCTAAGAACTTGGCAGCTTTGCCTATTAAGAGGTCACAAAAAATCCGCTACTGATCCACAAATTAATCTATGGAGCACACATCATACCTTCAAAGCCCCAAACAAATCCTAGCTCATAATTATCAAGTCGTATGCACATACCACAGATAAAAGAGCCTGCAGAGTTCTTAATGCACCAATCTTCACTGAAAGAGGAGTGATTGATCTTCTGCCAGCTACCTCATCAGCATTTAGCTGATCCGATGAAGCAGAAGCATGTTTTCTCTTCCTCTTGCAGCTTTTTAATGATGCATCGACTGTCACTTTGGATGAGCAAGCACCGGGAGATGTGTGAGCACTACCAGAATGTTCTTGTAAATCGGAAGAAGCATTGTCAACAACGTCTTGGGCAAGGAATAGAGCCATTCCTGATCAACCCACAACCCCGTTAATTAGTTAAAACTGTAACATGATGACATAACAAGATAAGCTAAGGATGTTCTGTTAAATGCATAAATACGATACTGTACACCTAAAGTACATAAAAGTAAAATTAAAATAAAATGAAAACTTCAATTACAAATGAAAATTCTCATAAAACAACAAAGATTTCTCATTAGTGTTCATGGCGCCTCTTGAAGAAACACCTAAAGTGTTAATGACATATTGCAGTAAATGGTATTCAAGCATTGGTAAGTGGTTCAAAGACTCATCCATAGTTCTTTCGCATAAATGTCCAAGCACATCAGCAGTCCAAATATGGACATTCAGTTTCAGCTCTCTGACCGGTAACCTGGCTTTCGGTAATGACTGGTACCGACAGCACTTACTGAACTACAGATACCACCTATTTAACATTAAGCAGCAGAAACCCATTAACTAGCAGTTAGACAGATAATTTACATACCGGCTCCCATGGATATCAACAAAATCTGAACGATGGAATAAACTTTACTTCTTATAGAAGGCAGAGTGGTTCTCTTGAAGTACTCCATCAAGAATCGCGCAATATTAGCAGCATGGGGTAACATTTGGCTGTATGCAGTAAAATCTGGTCAGCATCTCCATAACAGAAACAGTTTATGAGATACTAGAGAACCTAAGGGTCACTTCTACCAACTTTTCCAGCAATTAAAGTTGGAAAATCTTAAGGCAAACTACATACTTATTCTCTAACTAATTACAAACATTGCTTATTCCATCACACATGAAAAGGTAATTGTCGCTTTGCTGAATAACTTTTCAAGCCTCTCACCTTCTCACTCTTTTGATAGTTGCAATTAAAAGATCCAAAGTGCATATGTGCAGTGAAGGAAGCGCAGAACATATAAGTTCCTGATGCAAAGAAGTCGTCAACTGCTGCATTCTTCCGTGCACAGAACCATCCACAAGAAGCACTCTTCCAATTAGGGCCAACAAAATGCTGACAGGAACAGCAAGCTTTTTTGGAACAATAGTAAGAATCAATAAATATACTTTGTCTCATGCTACTGAAACACATAACAATAGCATACAAAGATCAAACTGATATCACTGCAATGTCTACCTGGACGTGATAAGGATTTGTAAGCATCATACTGGACGAGTACATGAGGGTAGAAACTCTAGGAACTAAAAATTCACGAAGGCTATTCACTGTTCTCTGAGCTTCTTGGTCCATTATTATATAACCTCCTAGAGGAGAAGGGGGGTCTTTTCCAGGAGGAATTAACAATTTCATAACTTCATACTTCTTAGATTCTGCAGATTATAATAAGAGATCAGCAAATTGTGCTTATTCATGTAGAAATGCAAGAAAATATAATTGTATGCCTTACCATCTTCTATTCCTTGGAAAGCGTCATTTAAAAGTTCATTTATCAAAATTAGGATTTTTTGCATCATAACCGACCAGCTATCTCCATCACCTCTAGCCTTGGGAAGCAATGCTAAACATTGAGCAAGTTTCTGAAATCAACAGCAGATTACTAGTTCAAGTCAATCATCAGTATGCACAGCATGCGCTGAAAATTAAAAACTTCTACGAGCAAAGAATTAAAAACTTCTACGAGCAGATTACAAGCAAAGTCAATCATTAGTCTGCACATGATTTGTGTTTTTTTACCTTAGAGATACTTGCACTGCATTTTCCTGACATAATTTTCGAAACAATTGCAGCCTCAACCTGCAAATATCAGAATCCTGAGACAGTACGCTAAAAGAAATTTAAGTAAAGAAAACAAAAGGTACGTTGTTTGATGAAAGCTCCATCCAAGTACACTAATTTCCTAATATCATATTTGCAGCAAGGTAGCTCAATATAATCAATAATGCTAAAGACTAACTTTCACATTCCTAATCTTTTCCTTAAATAATTTTTTATGAAAAGAAACAGCAGAGGAGATAATTTCTCCTCAAAGTTAGCTATTATCTTTTCTGTTGCAATCTTGACAAGAACACAATAATAACTCATATAAGCTAAAAGCAAGGTACATGATCTTCACATAGTCTAGGACATTAAACAAAGAAATTAATATAGTGATAGTTAAGATATCGTGATCCTGAAGTGAAATACAATACATTTTTCATATTCATAATCCATATTCTCACTAGACTTATTTGGAAAAGATTACAGATTATGTCAGCCACATAAGACAATAAAATACCAACACTCAATGAATTAGATATGAATCTAAAGTTCAAGAGCAGTAAAGAAAAGCACCATATCGAGTTTTAAGTGGAATAAATACAATGAGATACTTACGTTGTCATAATGACGATGAACTGACATGGAAAAGAAGTTTATCAAGATGCATAATAAATGGAGCTCGTTTTCCTGCACAAACAACAGTAAAGATAAAATATTAACTAGTAAAATATAAGCATAAGATAAACTTAATGAATAAAAGTAGGACAACTAACCAAAACAGAGTCTGAGGCATCCTCCTCCTTTAATAGCTCCAAAAGTGGCTGGACAACTTTCCCAGCAAGAGAAGTAGCATCCTTCTTGACATTTGGAAAGCTACTCAACCTAATAATCAGTAACAGATAATAAGTTCAAAAAAAATATCACGTAAAACACCTTTCTAAAGATTCTCTGCTTGAAGCCAATCCACTATAGAAGAAAGGCATAACTATGGCGATTAAAGAAAACCAGTGCAAGCTATTACAAAGTATTATAATTTCGAAAATCTGAACAACAGTTACTCGAATGGTACGAAAATTTCTTTTGACATAAAACCAAGAGAAACTAAAATAAGAAAAACAAGCTAATAATCATCCAAAGAGTTAATGGGATGGGAATCAGTGACTTGGACCACAAGAGTGAAAGCATTTTTAGTGGAGATTAAAATTGCTGGAGCAAACATGGGGTTGTCTGTATATGTATAGAGAACAAGATAAAAGCTTTCCTAGGAAACAAGCGTTACAGCTTAGCTTTAAAGACTGCAGTAAACTTAACAAGTTTCCCAATTGGGCATCGGCAATGAAACTTTAGACCTTCCAAAAATCAACAGCGCTGTCACACCTAATTATGTCTTAGACCACAATATGACATTCAGACTCAGACCCTAAGTACTTGGGAGTCATTTATAATCTCCAAAGCTGGCCAAACAGTTCGTTGAGTTGACAAATATGCAATCACGAGCATTTGTTTGATGCCACAGGTATTTTACCTCATAATGTTTTTAGCAGCTATTGAAGTTCTATATCGTCAGTAAACAAACCTTGTGAGAAGATCTGCCATTGAAACACAAGAAGCAACTTTCACAAAGTGGGGGCTGGATGGTGTCTGCTCATGCAAATGGCAATATATCAAATGTTAGTAAAATCTCATAATTCCTACCGCATAAGAATAAGGGAATTAATCAACTGCATACCACTAAATAAGAATCACCATTTATTAAAAAAAAACATAGACATTAATAACTTTTTTAAAATATTTGTAATACAATGATTATGATGCCCCCACAAATATTTGAGAGTCTATCCCCATTCAGATTCAATAACAGTTAACAGCTTGTAAATCATTTACTAAAACTAATTTTCTTAATTGTGCAGATGATTTCTTAGAGTTACAATCTGTTTTTGGAGACCACATAATCTGCTTTGCAAGGCATACAAAAATAGAGAAGGAAATGAGAAATATGCAACATTGAAGTTCATCTGCACTCCTTTCTAAGCCTTTCTTCATTTAACTATGGGTTTTGCTCTATGTACCCAAGAAACCATCCCATACGTCCTCCAAACCAATCACAACCAAACATGAATATGGGTAGAATTGTAGTTTCGAGGAGCGGTGCAACACGAGGAAGTGTATGGTAGATATAGACTTAGGGTAAATTTTGGGCCCATATAGCATTTTCTCTTTAATTATTTGCAGAAAAACAAGACCTTAGAGGTACAAACATCAAATGCGAAGGTAATCCCATATCTTCTTTACTGGTGAAGCCAAAGTCTATCTTGGATAGTTTATTTCATAACCAAATACGTCTATCGGTACAAAAAAATAGCAACAGAAATAAAGCAGGATGCAAGACTTGAGCATGCAGTTTTCTTTGTGATCTTGGCTGCATAAAAACTCACGATTGAATATGAAGCTGAGCAAACAAATTACATCTTTACCTGGAAGTGTCTAAATAACTTCTGAAACCAAGTAGAATACAAAGCTAAGAAGCGCTCGGAGCAGCATTGTTCACATGTCACACCTAGTAAAGACACGCCCATCCAAGTTTTATCTGACTAGTACATTTAAAAGAGAGGTAAACGAAATCGTCAGACAATAAGTAAGTTACTTGCCCAATTCTTAATTATTTAACCACAAATTTAAATAATCGACTACATTGTTCAATATTAACGTAGTATTAAAACGTACTACCAATAACTCAATTCTAAAGTATAGTCACAAATTCAGATAATTAAATACCGTGTTGCTTTCTACAAGGATGATGATGCGATCGACCCAGGCGTCGACGGCGGACTTCCAGGCGGCGGTGAGCTTGGTGTTGTCTGACGGGGCAACTTCCGACAACAGACTGTACGTCTTCAGCTGTGATATCAAAGCGGAGATATCGGAAGGAGGTGGCGCCGGCAGCTTCTCGTCGGGTATACGGTCGCGCAGGAGCGAGCGCAGCAGCCGCGGGCGAAGGCCTAAGTCGTCCATGCTTTCGATATAGCCACTGGGGTCAAATGCCGCTACTCAAATACTGTGAAACTAAGTCGCCAAAGGCGGTGATAAATACCTCGCTCGGCGGAGGGATGAGAAGCCGGAGGCAGAGCAATCAAGGGAGGAGGAAATTCAGTCGGATGGAGAAAGACGGTAGGGCTATGAGGTCGCTGAAACGGGGCGCGGCGATGTATGGGACGGCGCTCCATCCTAGCCGTCCATTGCATCGTACACAGACCTCGAAATTATTCAGAACTTTATTTCGACTTATTTAATATATTTTTAAATAATTTTTAAAAAATATATTAAACTATAAAATTATAATTTTTAATATAATTTATAATTTTATAGTTAAAAAAATTGCAAAAAAAAATAATAATAAGTCAACAAAATAATTTTAAGGTCGCTTTAACGGCCAAGGAGATTGATTTAGAAGGTTGAGGTTTTGAAGCTAATGGACTAACATTTTTTTGGCCCATCCACCCCAAAAAAAAAAAAAAAAAAAAACTTTCAACATTTTTGTCTTGCTATTTAAATACTTTAAAAATAAATACTACAATATATTTTTTAAAATATCTAATAATAATTTTATAAAATAGTAATGTTTGTGGCACCAACAAATCCACGAATGTGGAAAATTTTTTGGGAGCTTTAGCATGTCTTTTAGCTAGGGCTGAGCATTATCCGAACCTACCCGAAAAATCGAACCGAACCGACCCGAACAAAGCCAAAATTTTGGGTTCGGTTCGGATCGGGTTCGGTTCGGGTCGACATTTTAATAATTCGGGTCTATATAATTCGGTTCGGATTTGGTGGTCGAATTTCGGTTTGGTTCGGGTTGGACCCGAATTATCCTCGCGGGTTATATTTTAGTTAGTTTTCGTTGATTTTTATGTGCTAATTTTTTCTTTTTAAACAAAACATTTATATTACAACTATTAGGGTTGACCCTAACCGACCCGAATCCGAATTGGTATTGAATAAAAGTAATTTTTGCTATTATTCGGGTCAACCCGAACCAACCCGAATTGATCTGAATTTTAGTCGGTTCGGGTCGGTTCGGGTTGACATGAAATTCGGGTCAGTTCGGATTTGAAAGTATTCGGTTCGGCTCGACCTTAAGAATTTCGGTTCAGGTCAGTTTGGTTCGGGTTGACCCGAATGCTCAGTCCTACTTTCAGCAATGACATTGCGTGCCCCATAATTTGAAGAACCATATTATCTTTTTGCAGTTAATGTTCTCTTATCGATTATCGTTTAAATCATCAGTTCATCACCATCACTACCTTCTCTTTTTTCTTAAATAGCGTTTAAAAAATTCAATTTATAATCAACACTAATCCAATACGGAGTCGAATTCTTTTTAATACTATAATTTTCATTCGGATAAATTCAGTAATGCTCGGCCTTAATCTTCCTAACAAAAAAAAAAGAGCTTAATCTATTGTACAGTGTGCGCCCATATATCTATAATACTAAAATGTAAAAGTGTGACTTAATGATATCTTATATCTCAATATAATTATTTAATTGTTAAAATAAGTTTAAATTTATATAGTAGTAATTATAAATATTGTGTATATTATATTTCGTAGAAAATTATTCTTTTTTTCTCCTATATATTATTTGTATGATTTTCATATTAGATTTATTTTATTTGTAAATTTGTATTTCTACATTCTAAAGATATATTTTTTTATTATCTTCAAAAACAAATCTATAATAAATCGTTATAATTAAAAATTAAAAATAATCTATAATTATAAATAAAAAAATCTTAAGTTTTATTACTTATAAATTTAAAAATATTTTAATATATATTTACGGATTATATATTATATTTCAAATCTTCAGACCAGGCTGTATTCTTCTTGGAGGTGTGCCATAATCATCCATGGTAATTTTCACATGTCTTATATTCTTCTTATATGCATAATAATACAAAATATCTAAAAAAACCTGACTGGCTTTGTTCGGAGCTATGCAGCGCAGACACTCCAAAAATATTGATATGTCCGTACATGTGTTAAACACGACAGACACTCATCTGACACGCCCCGACACATATCGGACATGCACGTGGCGTGTTCGTAAAAAAAAAAAAATTAAAAAAAAATCAGACACTCATGTTCGGCGCGTCCGATACGTGTGTCAGTATTTATATTATTTTTAAAAAAAAATATTATTTATTTAATTTTTTTAGTAGAATTAAATATAATTTGTAATAGTAGTAAATAATATAATATAATTATGTATTTAGATATTATATTTGTTTAGTTTTAGTTGATATAATTAGATTATTAGTATTTAGATTTATTTTAAAGACGTGAAATATTATATTGTAGATAGAAATTTTATCGAATGTTATTATATTTTTAATATTTAAATATTTTATATAAATTATATTTTAATTATTTATTTTTTCTGTGTCCGAATCGTATCTATATTTTTTTTCCTTAAGTATTGTGTTCTTGTGTTATGTCATATCGTGTCTCAACGTCCGTGTCCGTGCTATCTACGTGTCCGTGCTATCTACGTTTTGGACAGGAAGTTGAGATGCAATTTACTTTTTATTTTCAGATATTTTGACCATTTCTTCTACAGAAACAAAGAGTAGATCAACTCACAAGCTTAGCTTCCTAAATTAATCCTTTTCTTGGTCCGTTTTTCACCATATTTTTGTTGGATCAATTAAGCTGGAAATGTTTGATAATCTTTGCAGTATTTGATGTCCTGATCAATCTGCGATGACTAGCAAAGCCCCACCAGATTCGCCGCCGGCGGTTTTCCCCTTCTCCGGAGATGGGGGCCCGACTACTTCCGCCGCCGTTAACATTGACGGTGTGGTCTCCGGCGAGAGTTACCCAAATTCCTGCTGCTCACTTGCAAGTTGCACTTGCAGTCCAAGTTTCGCGTCATCAATTGGTGAAATTGGTAGTGGCTCCGGGATTTTTTATAGTAGCGGGGGGAGAAAGGTTAGTAGCCGCCTTGTCGCAGCGGCGATGAAAAAGTTTGCGGCTCCGCGATCATCGAATTACAGCGGAGTTACCAAGTGAGTTATAGCTGGATTTTTGGTTGCGGTGTTTCTTGAGTAATCTCGATTCTAGGGTTATTGATGTGCGTGACTTGATGATTGTTAACAACTTTTAGATATACTGATTTGTGTTAATCCGTTTATTTATTATGGATTTTCGGGCTTATTAATGTGATTTACCTACTACTTTTAAAAAGAAATTTAGGTTTAATTATTGTTTGTTAGTATCAGAATCTGTTAAGAATTTTAGGATTATAGATGTGCGTTAATTGATTAAGCTGTTACAGATTTTAGGGTTATTAGTGTGTGTGTTAGTTTATGAATCTGTTAATTACTTTAGGTTTAATGATGAATTCATTAAAAATTCTAGGATCATTATTGTATGCTATTTGATTGATTTGTTATGAATTTCAAGGATTATTTATGAGTGTCCATTGATGAATTTGTTGTGAATTTTAGTGTTATTGGTGTATGAACTGATTAATTTGTTAAGAATCTTAGAGTTTGTTCTACAAATTTCTGTTTTGCGCAGGCTCAAATGGAGCGGGAAGTTTGAGGCACATCTATGGGATAACACTAGTCAAGTTGAAGGCAGAAAGCGGAAGGGTAAACATGGTAACAAGTTAACTAATTTCATCTGTTGACGTGTATCAACCTATGCTCTAGAGATATGATTATTGAAATGCATGTGTTTTTGCAACTCAGGATTCTGACACAGTGACACGTATCGAACCTCTCGTTTCCCTATTCGAATACTTGTTACAGCAGTCGTGTTTCATTCGTAAACTCGTAATTTCTTTAGTTAGGAGTTGATGGTCTTAATAATGAAATTGTGCATCTTAAACAGTGAAAGTAGAATTGCTATATTTGTCAAGCTGATACTGAATTGCTACTCTGACTGAGAACTTGTACATAACAATAATTGGAATGAATTAGAAATAGCGAAATGGAAGGTAAATAGGATTTGAGCCGAGGAACCCTTGCTTGGCATGCATTGTCCACCAGATTTGTAAATCTTGGTGCATTCATGACATCAATTTTGGGGGCTTCCAACTGTCACTAGTACCCATAGAATTTGGTACTTTTGCAGTGACTCTTTTTATTGTTAGATCATTCTTCCACAGCTTTCAGAGGGCATTTTTTTCTTGGGTGATGGTTGAGAGCACGGACGCCTGCACGGAAAAAATCACGGACGAGGGAAACACGTTTTAACCACGGGGTTCCGTGATTTTTTCCGCGCGGGCGTCTGTGCTCTGTACTATTTTCCTTTTTTCTTACCGCCTATCATTTTAGCTTTTAGTTACCAATTTTCCTTACCACTTAATTTTTATGCTTTTAGAGTCGCGAGTTTTAAACTTAAAAAATTTGTGAAGAGTTTGCTATGTTTGATATTTGACAAAAACTGTTTTTTTTTCTTTTCATGTTTGATTGGTTTCATTTGTTGCTGCTGGGACTTCAGTGTATTTAGGTAAGCAGTACTATACTACCTTAGTTGAAGTTCCTACATCGTATAGGTCCGTAACAATTTATTTTTGCGGCATATAGGTAGCCATGAATCCGAGGAAAAAGCAGCTAGAGCACATGACCTAGCTGTTCTTAAATTCTGGGGACCAGGCCCGAATGCCAAACTTAACTTCCCTGTGAGATAGATCTACTGATTTATTATTTGCATAATCTTCTTGCTGAAATGAGGTCCTCAGCTGCTATCCTCCTTTTTGGGTGTGTGTATGCGCACTCTTAATGCATGTGCATCTGAATAAAGGTCTCTAACTACGAGAAGGAACTTGAGATAATGAAGTCCATGTCCGAGGAGGAATTCGTTGCGTATGTGAGAAGGTAAAGATGAATGCTTTTTATTTAATCATTCTTGTGGTTCATTAAGTAATAAAAATGCTATTTTTTTCGTTGGCTGGCAGGCAAAGCAGCTGTTTCTCAAGAGGTGCTTCAGTTTATAGAGGCGTGACAAGGTGATTTTACAATTTACCGTATAAAAAAGTTAGTTTGCTGCCCTACCATGTCGCTTTCAAATATTCACGGATCTTCTTCGATCTGGAAGGAGGAAAGATGGAAAATGGCAAGCAAGAATAGGACGAGTCGGTGGGGGCCGCGTTGCTAAAGATATCTATCTCGGAACATTTGGTTAGAGTTCTTTCACCCTTTTTCTGTGTTCTCGACCTTTGCTGAAATTTGGTAATTTTTATTATCCGATAAAAGTACCGAAATTTGCTAAACCTAAAACGCGGGCTATTGCTCGATCAAAATCGCAGACACAGAGGAGGAGGCTGCGGAAGCTTATGATATTGCCGCGATCCAACTTAGAGGAGCACATGCGGTGACAAATTTCGACAGCAGTAACTACTGTGATATTACTGTAAAGAGATTAGGAGGAGTGTGCAAAGAAGATATGTGATGTTTTATTTTTGAAAATGTTAGTTATATGAAGGTTTTCTGAAAGGATCTGATCTGATCTTCGCAAAAGTGACACGTTGTAATACTTTTTGACATAAACTGTAAGATAATATGTAGGTTTTCCGAAAGGGCACTCTATCTGTCACTGTAATGTATATACGTTAGCAGCATAGCTGGAATAATAATGTAGTCGCCATTGAATTTTGGTTGAAATCTTTCTTCATTTTTATTTTTTTAAATATTTTTTCCCTTCCCCGAGTACTGCTGGAGCTTTCAAAATTTGTCAAGAATCTCGGAAAGCTACTGCACGAATTTAACTATGTTTTTGTGATGCTATTCTGCAACGCACGAGTTAATTAGCTCTGCTCAAAAGCAAAGCATATGATTTCTTTTATTTTTATATAAAGAATAAATTACGATGTTAAAAAAAATGAATTTATTGTTTTAGGGAGAAAGTTGTGGAGAACTGGTACAACTATTGCTGAAATGTTGGACTTTAAGGTTTAAAAGTGAAGGCGATTTACGCCACAAGGGGTTACAGTAGTTGAGGCTATGCTGAGGGGCCAAACAGTAGCAATAAAAGGCAAATGAAGTAAATCTAGCAAGTAGTAATGGGATGTATCACGATCTAGACAGTTTTTTTTTTCTGGAATATCAGTGGAATTTCACCAAATAGTTACTTCAATGTGGCCTATTTTTTTTTACCTTCTTTTGCGATCGATCTTGCTACAGTTTCTGCTGATCGAGCTAAATTGTCCACTCTCTTCAGATGAGATTTCCGTGCTCTGGATTGTAAGGAACTCTCGGTTGAAGTAGGTTCTAGCTAACTCCAAATATGAGATTGTTCATAGAGAAACTAACTGGAGTTGAACTCACCATCAGCATAAGATGAACGCTCTGATTCGGCAGAGCTGCGAAACTCTGCGAGATTTGGGAGCTGTAGCGTCACCTTGTCTATCTTCTGGCCTGCTCCGAAAGATGAATCTGGAGTAAAACATTAGTCTGCACACTTAATCTCAGAAGGAACGGAACTTCATAAATTGAAGAAGGCCTTTCCTATTCCAAACACAATCCACTGAAGTTACAAGAGAAAGAATATTATAGAGAACAAAATCAGGTAGTGCCATTGAGATACCGGCGCAAGAAAACGGAGAACACAGTCTTAATCACTAAACAAAAGATGCTCAGCCTTCTATGGCATTAGAGATCTATACAAACCTTTGAAATGCATATCATCTTCCGTTTCTTTTTTCTCTTTGTTATCTCGTAGTCAGTAAAGGCATGTGCGGACCCCGCTTATGACTAAAAAAATTTACATTTTCCAGCAGAGAAAGAACGTCGTATTTCCATCCATGTCCATTGTGTTTGTACAGCATTAGTCGGTCAGTCAGTTGACCCAACCTTCCTGTCGGAGGTTGAAGCAGTCTCTTCCCCAAGAATGATATATTTCCCCTGAAGTATTTGTCTATTATCTGCCCACCACTTCTCAGCTTGTTTTTCGCTGAATTTCTTCCGACTGGATATCAAAGTAAATGAGAAACCTCAAGAAAAAATGTGCAATAATGTTTAATTTTCGTAATTAACTGAAGACTTGATTCATAGGAATTAAGTGCATGCAGAAGGTCTTCTTCCATGAAAAGACACCTTTCATTGCGTTAAAGAAAAGTATTACAAATGCGACGAAGTCAAAGGAATAGGGGCGAAAAATACCTGAAGCGGACTCGTTTGAGATACTTTTGACCTCCAGGAGCAGAACAAACTGTGATGTAAACTCCAGGTTCTACTTGGTCAACCCATTCAGCCTCTTCTGAAGAATTTGTTCCATTGTATGCCACGTTGTCACTTACGTGGCCGTTAGATTCCTGGGACATTCTCTTAACTGCATTCTCACTAAATGAATTCGGGTTGTGCACTACATGTCCTTCAGGTGCTTTTTCTGACAGATCCTTCAACTGGCAAATGTGAAAGAAAACAAGCAAATGAAACAAAGATGGAGGTACCATGGAGAAGAACAACATTTCTAGCTCATTTTTGACTCGATTTACGATCGAGGCTTTCAAAAGCAAGTATTGCTTTTATCCTTAAGCATGAGCACAGTGTTAAGGTTTGGTAAATATGGATGTTGATTTTTTTAGTGAACTAAAGAAATGAGGCTTGTCAATTATGCTCTTGCAAAGAAGTAAAAGACAAGTTTGTCCCTTTCTTCCTAAAAGACCACAACAGTCTGGCAAAGCACAAGAATACTTGAGGGGAAAAAAAATCAATTGTTTCAAAGATTTGAAGATACATATGGATGAGAGACGGATACATTCAAGCACAAATAATTATCAACAATATGCTAGGATTCCATAACTTACTAACAGTACAAATATCCAATAGGCAAAAGGATTTTAGAAGCTATACCTGAGCAGAGAGAGACTTGATTACTTCCTTTGCAGCCTTGCATTTTGCAGCTTCTTCGTCAGCTACTGCTATTGCCTCCTTCAGTTGCAGAGACTTTTTTTCCACCTCTGCTTCTAAACTTTGTGATCTTTTAGTTAGCTCCTCTACCTAAGTTACAATCAGTTGTTAGTCATACCATGCAAAATAAACGGCTCGTCACTGGACATGCTTTTAAGAGCAAAAGTGTGAGATACTACAGAAACAGAAAACAAATGCAGTAAGGTTATTAGCTAGTTTGGAAGTTATCGCATGACAAAAATTTGAGAGATACAGAGACGATTATGCAGTTGAAATACTGTCGAGATGTTAGTTACAGTAAATAGGAGGACAGAAATCTGACGAGTTGTACAAATAGGAAAACAGCTGTTACTAACAGCAATACCTGTCCAAACCATTTGAGATGATTCTCTCATAACGTACAGTTCCAAAAAGGGACTGCTAGAAAAAATAAACAAATCTATAACATGCAAGTGTGTTTGTCCCCACTTTTCCTAGCTAACTGTGATTTCTCAATGACTCCTCCGCGAATACACAAGCCACGGGAAAGACATACATTAGTCACTAATGCCCTTGAAATCTACTTCTCGTAGGAATCTAGATTGATTTTTCCACAAAAGAAGGTAACTGATGTCCATCACCCTTTTTTGTTACTCCAGCTTCAATGACAAGCGGAAATCAAATTCCATGACAAAACAAAATAGTATTCAACAAGGTTGTCCATGCCGTGCCGAGCCGAGTATCGCCAAATTTCAAACTCAAGACGTGACGAGCAGGCCAGTCACGCCGTGCCTATCCGTATCTTTTTTAGTTTTATAATATTTTTATAAAAAAAGAAAATAATAGTTAAAAAAAAATGAAAGCCAGCTTGTGGAGGGACGGCTTTTGGCCGCACGTGAAGAGCGGTAAAAGCTGCCTTTCACGGGCGGCTCTTTAAAAAACAAAAAGTGTGCAGGTGGAACAAAAATAAATGCCTCCACCCCCTCTTCACACCATCTCTTTCCAGCATCGCCTCCACCCTCCACAGCATCTCATTCCAGTGATCGCGCCACCCTCTCTCTCCACATCATATTTTTTCTGTGAACATGCCACCCTCTCTCTCCACATCATATTTTCCAGCGAACGCGCCACCCTTTCTCTCCACATCATATTTTTTCAGTGGACGTGCCACCCCCCCTCACACCATCTTCACACTCCTCGATAAGAAAAAAAAAAGAAGAAGAACACAACGATAGCAGTGGGGACGACAATTGGTAACAGGGCAGTGGCAGGCTAGGTACTCTTCTTCTCCTCCTCTGCTCCTTTTTTTTCTTTTCAAAGAGAAAGATGTGCCAACCATGCCAGCCGACCCCGGCTGGTATCGGCCGCACTGCGCCTAATGGCTGCATCTACACGTTCCGTGCCAGATCCTTATGGATCCTGCACAAGCTGCACGGCATGTAAAACCGTGGTATTTAATAGCACATCATGCTTTCCTTGTTGTCTCAGTTTGACTTTCATAGACGTGTATTTGGTGCCATGTATTCTAGCAACAGCTATATTTATACTATCAGTGCATAGATGAAATATTTGCTGCATCTTAAAGTGAATATAAGGAACAAACAAAGTAGGATGTCTGTAATAATACTTCTTTTACTTACAGAATTACCTGTAACTTCAATCTAACGACTTCCTGACTTAAGAAACAAGATCGGACGTGATTCCGGTTCGTCTCCAGACTATCATTGCCTTTCTTTGTGCTATTAGCAACTCCTTCAGGATACGAAGAATCAGTTGCCAATGCTGTGGTTGTTGAATGAGGTGGGCTCGGTCTGCTTGACACGGGAGAAGTTGAACGTGACACTATTCTTGAACCTGGAACTGAAGCAGAACATACTTTCTTAGAAGACCCAAATAGGTAATTTGCTGCTCCTGATGGGTTAAAGCTGCCCCACTCAGAAAATTCATTCAGTATTGGGGCAAGACGACCGTTGTGTGGTTCAGATCTCCAATTATGTTTGTTGTTCCTGCTCTCGCCTTTGAAGGATTCAACTGATGACAACCAAGAGGACTGTCCGCGAGGCTTGACATCTGCGGAGTCCTTATCAGCCATTTCACCAGTTGTTGAATTTAAACCTCCATTCTGAGGCTTTGGAATTCTAGAGGAAACTCCTTCCCCTAATGCCTTCTTGAGTTTGGTGTAACAGTCGTCACAAACTCGATAAGGCTTATTCATATTTGGAGCTAAAGCAGCCTTGATAGATTTTCTGCTGCTGCATGCTTTACAGAAAACTAGTCCACAGTTGTAGCAGTTATGGCGCTTTCTCCTAAAGCCAAATGGTAAACGACAACCAGAGCACATCGACTGATCAGCACTTGACACCCACTTATGTAAACAGATGCAAGCAGTAAAGTTGGAACCACAAACAACACTCTTGACTTGCTTGTCTTTTAATGCTTCAACAACAGTTGGGGTAGTTCTGTCATCATTATCTCCATGGCCTAACTGTCCATTTGTACCCTTGCCCCATGTGAAGACTTCAGTCCTGGAAGTCAGAACAGCAGCATGATAAGAGCCACATGATATCTCCTCCACAAAACAATCAGACAATTTTCCTTCTACACAGGCTGGACGCTTTCCATCAGCCTCAGGGTTTCCAAGCTGACCACAAACTGTGCTTCCCATTGTATAGACTCGCCCAGTTGTTGTAAGAGCCATTGTCATATCATGCCCACAGGCTACTTGGCAAAAGCCAAACTCAGTCAAAGAAGCTACACATACTGGAAGAAGTCTAGTATCTCTATCGCCATGCCCAAGACGACCTTTATCCCCATCACCCCAAGTAAAAAGTTTACCTGATGACGAACTGTTAGAGTCGGAGTTTTCAACTATGATTTCAACAACTGCAGCAGTGTGCCAAACACCGCAAGCTGCTCGTACAGTACGTAGTCCTTTCAAAGCTTCTACTTCTTTGGGTATATTCATGCTTCTACGGTCACCATGGCCAAGAGCGCCAAATGTTCCTTCTCCAAATGTGAATAGCTGACCTGTAGACGTTACAACAGCTGTATGCCATGGTCCACAAGATACGGATGAGACGTGCAGGCCATCAATTACACCACTTACTTTCTTTGGAATCCAATGACTAGCGTCACTTCCATGTCCAAGAAGACCAGAACAATGAGTACCATCACCCCATGTGTAGAGATCTCCGGACAACGTAACGGCACATGTATGATATTCTCCACATGCCACAAGTTCAATATTCATGCCACCAAGAGCATCAATAAGCTTTGGATGAGAAACGTCAGCATCTACTGCATGCCCAAGCCTGCCTCCAGACTCTTCACCCCAACTAAAAACCTCTCCCTGTTTGGTTACCAACACAGCATGCTTGCCTCCACAAGCTATGTTGTGAATGTCAAGTACTACTGCTGATTCAAGTGCTTTTGGCAAAGATGCATCTACTTTTGTGGCTGTGGAAATTCCAAACTTGTTGGTGCCACCACCAAGAAATCCATCACCTATGCATTCTCCCCAGATGAAGACATCCCCTAAAGCATCAAAATCTTCACGGCCTGAACCATGACTAGATGAACTCACAGCACTGGATAGGCTAACTCTAAACCCATCAGCACCAGAGCCACGGCCATTTGAATTATCCGCACCTCCAGATGAAAGGGAGTTAATAGAATGAACCGTTGAATCTACGTGTGTATTCTTGATTGGTGCAGTGTATAATATCACATCAGAAAAGACCTTTCCAAAACCATTGATGGATTGGCTATTATAAGGAGTGCTGTTCCTTTGGGAATCTCCAGAGTCCTGGAATAAAATCAAAGCAATTACAGAAACCTAGAGTTTTAAGTATTCTAGTAATATTAGTGTATCACATGGGCAAACCTTTTGGGAGAGATCACTATTAGAGAATGGTGAAGTCAGTGGAGAATTCCATCGAGTTTGTACATTTGGACTATTTGTGTCAGATGATGTTCTATCACTTCTTGAGTCTATTTTCCATTTTCGTGAAGTTCCACGAGAAATTAATGCCTTAAGACCAACGAACCAGACTTCTGCTTCATCCTTATCTTTACATATCTGTAACTTTTCCAAGTGGAAAATATTATCCATCTTATAAAGAAATACACAGTAAAGTACTAAGGATTAAGGGAAAAAAAATTGAATTCTCTCAAAGAAAAAGGTCAAGACAAGACTAAGTAAACCAACCAGATCTAATGATCTATCGCTGTAGATAAGGGAAAATGACTGGTATTCTTTATCAGGCCGTGGGTATCGCTGAAAAATTGCCTGGTAAGCAGAGAAATCCATCAGGACCTTCATTACTTACAGAAAATATGAGTATAGATACCTAAATTGAAGGCATATATGGCATGACAACAACATTAAGGCAAACAAAAGGTTTCAGTTAGGATGTGAGGGGTTTCTAGCAATAATACTGAGAACAATCAATATGCATTAACAATTGAAAGCAAGTGTCCCAGTTAGCCAGTGTAAACTTTATCTTACTTCTTTCAGTTAGCATTAAAAATTAATGTACATTTCTATGAACAAAATGCACTCATGCAAGATGTAATAAACAAGAGGCAAGAAACTTACAGTACGTTGACCTGGAATGATTTTTGAAACACTACTTAACTTCAGTTGTTTCTCATCTTTTCCAGAATACCAAATTAATAATGTCTCGTCCTGAAAGTACACGGAAGGGTTTAAGAAAAGGCAATTCCATATGCAGAAAGTCATGGTAATCACTATGCAGGAACTAGGAATCTATGATCTCCTTTTTTCTTGATACAGTAAAAAGCTTATGATACGTTGATTCAGTAAAAAGAATAGGACTATAGATGTATGATCTCCTTTTTGTGCTTAAAAATCAATTGCCTTCTACGTGGTAGAAGAGAATTAGAGTGCAAGGGCATCAGAGAAACATTACGCACTTATTATTCATGCAAGACACCTACATTTTTCCTATTGGTTTGTACAGGCTAGATGGGACTCCAACTGAATGGGGATAACACGTGGAATGGCGAATCTAGAGCAGGAATGTCCTTCCCCATAAATATTTGTGTCAAATCTACCAAATGGTAGAGTTGCATTGTGCCATAGCTAAATACCTCATTTTGTTTAAATTTTTTTTAATAAGTTGTACCTTATCCAGACCAATATGAAAGGTGGTATACTTCAGTCATGACAGACAGTCTAAACAATAACAATGGCATGGCCGAGTCAAGTCATGATCTCCTATGTTGTTACATTTATATTCTAAATGCATTGGACTCTTTGACGAGATTTATCGTGTTAAAGTACCATGTAACATCTCCTGCTATGAACAAATCAAGATGCAGAGGCATGTAGTGAAATTTTACTTGTGCATTTCTTTATTTCCAGCAAGGCGTGTGACTGGAAATAATTTAGAAGTAGAACAACATTTAGGTGTACAAGGCAACCTGAACTCTTGCCCGTGCATAATAAGATAAAAGATCAATGAAACTAATAGAAAGATGAAAAAAAAAGGCAGGACAGTGGGATCCAACAACATTTCCACTGAAGCCTAGAAGAAGTGTGAGGAAGGAAGGTGCAACTTGGCTTTGTAAGTTGTTAAATGAAGTCTTGAGGACTACAAAAAGTGTGGGATAAATAAAGATAGAGCACTTTGTTACCTATTTATAAACAGAAGAAAGAATAGAAACTTATGCCCACTGCAGAGAAATCAAGTCGATAAGTCATACAACTCAATTGTGGGAGAGTGAAATTCCATGGAACCCAGATTTCTAGAAGCAATTTTATGTCATTCTTGATAGGTCAACCACAGAATACAAACAATTTTGAAATGCTTAACAGAAAAATATATTGAATATGTTTTCATATAATTTTTAATGGCCTTGAAAATAAACATGGCTGGACAAATAGAGACACGCTTTGCATGGTTATAGATAAAAAAGAGAGTACCTAGTATTTATACTCAAGCTATTCAGGGATGTACAATGGAGCACCTACTACCTAAAACGTTCAGATGGTTGGACGGATTCGGACAGTCTCCCATTATGAACTGCATCAATATTCAACATCGCGACTTTGCCTTTCCAGTTTTGGTTATGGATGAATTTACAAGAAACATTCAGACTGACATATCGTGGTGTATACTTTTCTGGCGGATAAAACTAGAATAGAGATACATGCTAAACTTGTGTTACAGAGAGAGGCTTTGGGTACGGAAGTCATCCAACTTAATAGATTAAAAAAAAGATAAGCTTATGAGAATGCTATGATGGATGTGTGGATACACAATTAACGAACGGATTATAAACGAAGTGGTTAGGAAGAAATTTGGTGTGGCGCCAATAAAGAACAAGATGAGAGAAAATTACTTGATGTGGTTTGTACATGTAAAGCACATATTCATTGTGCCCAGTCAGGAGGTTAATTGAGGCACCCTAAATTACTATATCAAGAAAAGTAGGGAAAACCCAAGAAGAGGGACAGAAACTCTGAAAAATAATTCCAACTTGCTTGATTTGGAGGAAGACATGGCTCTACATAAGCACGTACAAGGATCCATGTCGTCGAATCCGCCTATTAGGAAAAGACTTTATTGTTGTTGTTGTACTTGTACAAATATGTAGAGTTTCGAGATGTAGTACCTTATAAGTGATGAAGAATGCTTCATACTTAAGCATGAGGTATGCTCTTCAAATAATTTATTGTTTAAAGCAGCTTAATTCCAAGTTTATAGCAATCTTATACTTAGTTTCTATATGATCAGATCAGCTATACAGCAAAGGCAATTTGTGGTGATCGGTACTTTTTAGACAAGAAAGTAGACATGTTGTTAAACGTACTTCTCATCTCGCTGGAATTGTATTACATCAATTTAACACTTATCATTTTATTTGCAAAATATTAATTACACCTTCTACGAATAAGAAAACTAATTGTTTTCATTTTACTTGAAACACAAGCATTTAAAGTAGAAATGGATAAGAAGCCAAAAGAAGAATTCACAAGAAAATTGTTATAACACACTGTCTGTTAATTGCTTACATTAGAGAGCCTGAAAGGGCAAAATTTTGGCTTCCCTCTACGGCCATACTTTAGCAGGTATGCCCCTTTCTTTAAAGCTGTAATTGCCTGGACATGCATAAACAATCATCAAAGTAACAAAGAGCCAGATGAATGATAAGTTCATAATTTCGAAAAGACGACAATGAAGTCGTAGTTATCATGGAATAAAGGATAAGAAAATAGCTATTATGGAACAAAAAGAGAACATAAATTTATATATTCAACAATATGAAAATATCAAAGTGGAATTTTGATGTATATATTCCCAAAGTAAAAACAAAAGAAGTGGCATGAAACAACTATAGAAACTAATGCCTCAATGTAGCAATTAAAAAAATTTGAAATACAAAACATCTTAACCTAGTTAGAATGCTAGCAGATAATGTTATAATATTAAAGTGCATGAATTCTAAAGTTATAATTGCTAGGTTCCAGTCATTGTTACTCTTAGATAGCATGTATGGTTATAACTATATGCGAGCCACAATATGCGAGTCATTGTTACTCATAGCAATAACCTAGATAGCATACAAGGCTAGGTTATAACTACGAACCTTAAGTGGTTTAGATGCCTTCAGGCTAGAATGTCGCAAACATACAACTAGTGAAACATGGTGACACCTTTCTATATATTGTTTTTCTTGCTACAGAATTTTTAGTGTTCATTATTCCGGGGACACACAAACTTAAAGCATTGAATGCTGTTGCAATGTTGAGAATACAATAAAGCACCTAAGTTTTGTTCTACAGTCACTATAAGGGGTAGAGTTTCTACATCAGATTCTCTTAATTAGCTAACTTGGACAGTATTTGCAATCACAAAATACTGTCATTAAAGTGGATATCATACACAGACTAACAAATAATCGTCACTGATGTTCACAAATTTCACGTATACAATTTGAAATCAAAATCCAACTAGCAGTGCACTTAAAGAGAAAACATGTGCAGAAGTAAAGAATAATTTTGTACCTGAAAAGAATTCACTACCAAAACATGTCCTAGAGTCATTATCAGGTTATATAGTTTCTAAATCATATTCTCTTAATTAGCGCATGCTTACAGTTACAAATTATAGGCATTAAACTGGAAACCTACCAATTAATCATGAGCGACATATCGTGCATTTGACAAGCAAAAGATTTGCCATAAAAGGTGTTGATTTCCCTAACATATGTTCAAGTCATGATCAGGTTGTACAGTTTCTAATAATACTCCAACAATTATACAACAATTATAGATGTTATCATTAAACTGAATATTTACTAATTTATTGTGACTAAAGAATAACAAATCATGCATTGCACCTGCTCATCACGAATTAAACATTAACTCTCAGAAGTATAACACAAGGGTGTGCATTAAAAAAGTTGACTGCCATAAACAATAACATTTAAACATTCTAAGAATTCTTGAATATTTATTCATGGACCCGTGATATTGAAATTCAAGTTTTTACCTGCTCGACATCCCTCTCGAGGGGACCAGCTCTCAGGGGATCCGCCATTCAAACTGCCAACTTAACTGGGCATGCCCCATATACGAGCAAGACACCAACTCCCTCCCCGTGATCAGAACTCATCATCTAAGTATACCAAATTCATTTTGTTTTCTTCTAAACCTTGTACCGGTACTATTCCTTATCTCATCAAAATCACCGATTATTGGAAATTGCATATCCAACCATGCAAAACTACGATAAAAATAAAAACGGAACAGCTTACAATAACGATTTTAGGACTGGGGATCTCGTTAAGCGCAATAAAAAAAAAAATCTAAGATCGAGTTCAAATCAACGGAGCAGCGATGATAAGCGTTGAATGAAGATGTTCTCGGAAACCTAGTTCGTGGGTTTGTGGAAGAAGGGTCGGCCGGAGGTGGTTTCGGGGATTCGGATATCGGTGAGCTAGGATCGGAGAGGAGAAGACAATGGGAGGGTTTAAATCGGTAATGGCAGAGCAAACTTGGGAAATTTGGCAATGGCGATCGCGATTGCGAGCTCCGGCGAGGGAATTGTTGGAGGAATGCGAAATGGAGAAGAGAGAGAGAGAGAGAGAGAGAGAGAGAGAGAGAGGCTATTTCCCATGTTTATGGATGCCACGTCAGCCGGCGAGCTGACCTGTCATTCTTTACAAAGCATCTTTAAGTTGATTATTATGGTTTACTTTTTTTTAAGATAAAATATTATGGGTTACAGGTTAATTTAAAGATTCCTATATTTTCTATATATTTTCATATTTTTAATAATGATTTGCATGTAACATTATATAAATATTCATATATTAATAAAAAATTAAAAGATATTTAAAAGAGAAAATAAAACAAAAGGTCACAACTTAGTAATGTAATTTTTAAAGTTTTAATTACTTATACAATATTTGTATATAAATATGATTTTTTCGTTTTAGATGCAATTCAATGAAATCGAAAGGAAAATTTAAAATGTGGTGAAATTATAAATTTTTGGGTGGTTTATTCTATATAATAGTATTAGATAGATATAATTTTATCTGTTAATACTTTATTTTTCATTTTTTTATTTTATTAAATTTTTCGTTTGACAAGTTCATATTTTGTATAGTCAGTAAGCTATCTAGTTATAATATGAGGTACACCTTTAAATTTTAATATAGTTTTCTATCAATAAAATTATTATTTTTTATTACCTCATATTTTTCATATGTATCATAATAACAATAATCTTAGGAATTTTATAGTTATTCTACTATGCTAGTATGCAAGTAATAATCTTATACACATCAACGTTGAACACAACACAGCACCTTTTTTGTGGACCAAAATGCATCTTATCAAAGCCAAGAAAGTGTTCATAGGAGAATGAGAAAATATATTTTCTAGGGATCCTAATGGTTTCTAAAGTATAGCAGTACTCTATGAGATTTATGAACTTATGGAGATGTTGAGAACAAAAAAATAGGTGTGCGCACTCGCATGCTGCTCGATAGTTTTACTTGCCAATAGATGCCGACCGGGAGGGTCTCACCTCAGACCCCCAGGGAGGTCGAGGGGTTTGCAACTTTTCTCAAAATAGAACTCGTGGCCTCTATGTAGGGAGACGATGGGTACATGTTTAGGCGCTTGTACTAGGTGGTGAGTGGTGGTGGTACAGTCGATGTCATATATCTCCTGACAAATAGGTTACATCACCAGTGTAAAATAGGTACGTCCGGCCCGGGTAACCACCTATCCGGTGGATGGGTTCTCATGTTCGTATCAGTCATTGCAACCTTATCAACAAGCAGTTGCGGGCACCATGTCAAAGGTAGCATACACCTAACAAATAATAATATAAATAAATAATAAATTAGAAGAATGTTACCTTGGAACTGCCAAAAGTAGCCATAAAATCAGCACAATTAAAATGAAGTTTGAACATCAAACTAGCGCAGTTTATGGCCTGCATATTGTTCAAACATTCAACATTTCTGCATAAACTTCGGGACAAGTTTCGAGATATTATATTAATGATGCACTTCTCTTCCGGGGAGTGTTTTCATCATCAGCCGTAGATTTATTGAGTGGGCCTGGATCAAGAATGATGGTAAGTTTAAAAGATAACTGGGCCGAAACTGGGCCTGACCCATGGTCACTGTAGCGTTTCTTCGAGATCTCGCTGGAGCTGGATCCCGCCTGAATTCTGCGTCAAACTAAAGCAGCTTCGCTCTTTTCTTCCTCGAATATCGAATCTCGATCAATTTGATCCTCGATTCTCAACGTCTGTGGACTTGCAAGCGAGATGGCCGGAGAAGATTGCGTCGAGCACTCGCTTTTCGGCGGCGCAGTCTCCAGTTCTTTCCCTCTAAGATTCCAGGTATTTCACCATTTTTTGTATTTTGTTTTTCTGTTTTAGTCGAATTTTATGATATTAATTTGTTTGTTATTTTAAATTTTGTGTTGGACAGGATGTGAGTACCATTCGACAAGTTCCCGATCACCAGGTTCTTTCTCATTTCGTATTATATATATCATTTTCTTTTGTATTATTTTGTGTGCGTGGTTGAATAATAAATTGTTACTTAATGGTCGACGGGTGGAAGACTAATTTTATCAAATTAATAGTTAAATTTACTAATTTTTGATAGTTGGTTCATTTTATAGAAAATTAACCTAGGCTACGGCTTCCTATTGCATCTTACTTCTGTTATACAGAAGTATGCATCCCTCTCTGTATAGTTATACTTTGACGGAGAGATGATAGATTAGAACTAAAAATAATGACGGTCGTTATGTTAATTTGAATCTTATGAGGCGTGCGGAGCAAACTTGATAATTTGAAGGTACGACAAATTGATTGCCCCTTTAATTTGTTGTACTTTTTTGGTATTTGGCTAATTTATGTTTAGAAGTTGTGTGATTTTTGGTTAGACGTGCTGTACATTTACAGATCCAGTGGGAATGAATTTATGAAGATAGCAATTAAAGCTTGTTTGTTTTGTTATATTTGGTGTAAATATTTGAATACGTGCAGGAGGTTTTTGCGGATCCGAGCCGCGATGAGAGCATTATTTTTGAGCTCTTAGATTTCAAGCATGAGGTTGAAGATGATGGAAGTGCGTTGTGGTTTTTGCGTGATCTTGCTGCTGAACAAGATGCTGAAGAACACATGGTATTTATGATGTAGTCCGAGGACTGGTCCTTTTATATATTTTTACACCAATGAATATTGGAATGTTATTGTTTTCTCAATGCTTACGGTCGTTCTTGGTATTAAGCTAAAGCATAATGGAAAAGGTTATATGATTTTTGTTTCGTGGTATAAGCGATAAGATAAACTTCTACACTCATAATTGGTATGGATAATGTTTGACATCTGAGAGATGCAACTCCTCTTCACTCTTTTTTTTTTGTCCATTTAATTTGAATTAATCTGATGGTTTATTCAAGGGTTTATATTGTGAATGTCTTATCTGGGCTTTCACAAAAATCTTTTTAGCTGGAATAAGTATGTTTCAATGTGTCATGCAGGTGATTGAGCATTCAAGCAGTCCTGAGGTAGTGGTGCAAGGTAGGGACTTGCCAGTGATAGGCACCACAGCAACTGCTCAAATGGTAATACAAAGTTCTTTAACATGTCTGAAAGTAGTTTTTATTTGCCCTTTGTGTTGAATCCTTACTCGTAAGTTGTCTGCAATACTGGTAGCATATCTTGATATTGAGGTTGTTGAGTAAAGTTAGCAATAAATTTTGTGTGTGTTTGTTCTTTATGCGTATCTGACAACTACGTATAATATTATTCTCTTTTTTGCAGGGCATATCCAAAGGAAGACAAGGGAAGGAGGCACAAAATCTTGTGCGGGTAAGTAACAGTTTCATTGTTACATTGCAGCAGTGTACTTGATAGTTATGAACCATATTTATGGCATTGCAGGTGTATCTTGCAAATCTGCGTTTGGAGGAGGTCGATACTGATGTGCTGATCACAGCATATGAACCGATTGTCATAAAGTGAGTTGCAGTTTTCTTTGTCTTTGTAATTGTTTCAAAGTATCTATTTCATGCTCTTGGCAATCTGTATGCTTTATTCTTCCATTACTGTGTTATCAGCTATGACTAGGTAACTGACTATAATGAATAGTCTTTCGGCTGAGCAATTACTCATTTATGTGCGTGTGCATAGTATTGCATAAAGGAGAGTACGCTGACTACTGATGATGGTTCACGATATACTGAACTTTCCAATTATCTTAATTATAATCCTAAGCCTATTGTGGCAGCAATGTGATATGCTTGAATAAACAACACGTAGTGGATATGGCCATCATATTAATTCAGCATACTTGGCCAGGAACAACCAAGTTGGAAAAAAGCAATGCTGCAATAGTGTGTAATGATCCTAATTAATTGGATCCAAAAAGGCCCATAAAGATATCATAAAATCCACTAATAATGTGGAGCTAGCTATGGTTAGTCCTATATTAAGAGTGGAATAATGAAATTGAAGTTTAAATATAGTTGGCTCCTAACTATTAGCAACTTAAGCTCATCTCTTTTTAAGAGGGATGTCCATGTGTTCGGCCTGAGTTGCTAGGAAAAGCTAGGTGTCATGCTGCCTTAGAATGAGGTTCATGACATAGTGCTGCAATCTTTTAAAAATTGGTTGAAACTAGAGGCAATAACGAGTTGAGTTCGCAATATTGTCAAGCTCGAAATCAACTATGTTGGTTAAGCTCAAGCTTGCTGAGCTTTAAAAAGTCAAGCTTGATTGACTAAGCCCATTCACGAGCTCAACTCAAGCGCTTCTTGATTCCAAACAATAGCTCGATTAGGCTTATCCATAGCTTCACTCAATATGGATCTCAGCTTGAGATCAACTAGATCTACAGCTCGAGCTTGGCTCGTCTAGCTCATGAGCCTACTTATATTGGACTTTCTAATAGTCCGCGCCCCGAGCTCAGATCTTAGCTTAAACTCGGCGCAATAATTCTCAAGCGCGAGTCCTCTGTAAACAAAATTGAGAGCTGCCTGTGCACAGATGGACTTGTTTCCACCCCTAATCAATACACGTTTGCTGAGCTACGTGTTCTGCATAAGTGAAAGAATCCTGAGGGGTTCTCTTTTGCAACTTTGATCAATGCAGCGAAACTTTGCCATCTTTCATGATTGTTATATTGCACTGCATTTCATGGCTAATTTTAATATTCAATGTGGTACATATCTGTACCATATGAATGCTGCAGTGGATTTTACTCTTAGCATATAATGAGTTTTTTCTCCCTCCCCAAAAGGCTGCTGCAGTTACTGTTGGTCGGTCAGGTAATAGTGCTTTTAAAATATGGACACGGCAACATGATGAAATTGTTATAAAGATCTTTGCAGATGAAATTTTATAACCTATCTAAAGTAAACTATAGAGAAGGGTATCAGCTCAATTATCTTATTTAGCTTGAATTCACCTTTGCCATGTTTCCTCTGTTGATTCTACATTACTTTTTAGTTACATGAACTGTCACAATAATTATGACATGCTCTAGAAAGTGTATGTTCGAATTCTCACATTTGTTATTGCCTTGTTGGTGTCAAAATCCTTTTATTTGAATATGTATACATGTGTTTGGGTTTAGTATCTCAAGTTAGAAAGAATACCCCTTTGGTGAAGACTACTTGGGACATGTTTATGAGAATTCATTTTTAGTTTTTGTTTTCAAAATTTGAACTAAATGCAGAGCATGTTTGTTGAGAATTCTTGAATCAGAAAAAAAGATGAAGGGACACAGACGCGTCTTAGTTTTATCTGGACCCCTTAGTTTTGCATGCTAACTTGTTGCTGAATTGGTATTGCGCTCACAAAGAAGGAATAGGAACATTTCATTTGTTATCCATGCATCTTAATATGCTTTATAAATAATATAGCATAAAAGAATGAAAAATATTACGCTTGAAATCTCTCTGAAACTTTCACCAAATTTATTTTTGGATGTTAAGAGTTCACCTTTGCAGCGGTGCACGTAGTTCAACTCATACATGACTTTTGAGAGATTTTGGTCAAATGTGGAGCATTAGCATTAAAAGAAAAAGAAATTACCTGCTGCTAAGAAATAACCACTTTCTGGTCTTTGATTTCAGCCCCTTGAGCGAAAGTGCCATGACAGTGGGAGCAGGGGTACCTGTACCAGCTGAGCAATCTGGATGTATGCCGATGTCGGAAGTTTTCAAATTTGCTATCACAAGCTTCAAAATCAACGATTGGAATCTTTTTGGTGCAGGGTAATGTTTGCGAGTCAACATCACTTTTCAAAAAAAAAAGGGTCTAAATTCTGCTTGCTTTGGTCGTTTTCGACTTGTGTTCATATATCCAAGGAAAGTGCCTTGTACCTCTGAATTTGAAATCTAAACAGATCTTATGTTTACATCTATGTTGGATTCTCTCTTTTGAAACATGTGAGTATGATTCCACCCTATGTTAGAGGTTTCTTTGCAGATAAAGTTAGAGGTCCCTAGCATTGCTGGATTAAAACCAAATGAAGTTGAATGCTCTGTTGCTTTTCATATGGCTACTTCTAAAGCGATTACAGCGGTGATGGTAGTTTATTTTCTCATTTGCTTTATAGTATGCTCGCATTCGATCTATGATTCTAAGTTATGACGGATTGTTACTTTGTTTCATCTTTACATTGGCCTTTTGAAGGTGCATTCATCATTTACCGACTTTATATTGTTGTTAAGTGGATATTTCTTGAAAGAAACTGTAGTAATTAGAATATTTTTGGGAGAATTTTTGGTAGTATTATTCATGTAGATTTTTTTTAAGGCAGTACAGGTTTTGTAGCAGTGGGAGCTGCTTTTTTTTTACTAGATAACTATAATAAGAACACTATTAGCAAAGCTGTGGATAAGAATGAGGGAGGGTGGTTAAACAGTTTTTCAAAGGTGGCCCCTCTGATCTTGTCCCTTTTTTTTTATAAATAATAAGGATGCCGAGGGAAATATCAGATATCGAATCTTTGTGGGTCTGTAATTGAGTCAGTCTTTATCACTATCTCTTGCAATGTTGCTGCTGCTGTTCATCATCTCATTAAAGTTTTCTATTTAAGTTTTAGTGGTCACATTCTGCTCTATTGATCCAAATCTTATGGGCCCATTCTCTAATAATTGTTTATTTATTTAGTTTATTTAATTTTTAATGGTGGTGGGGACCGCCACCAGTTTGATAGCGATGACACAGCTGTTAATTATGTGCAAAAATCATTCTGTTCTCACAATTATTTTTATGGAAAATTTGCACTATCTGGCCCTTAAGAATATATTTTCCCCTGCCGGGGTCTCTTATTAAGTTTGATAAAGGCAGCAAGAGTACCATCTACTCAAAATATTTGATTCGCGGGCCTCATCTCGATTTAAAGTGAGAATTGGTTGCTGTTTTAACTTGTTGACGAACTAAATCTTGTAAGGAATTAGTTTTGGTCCCAACAATTTTTTTTTTTTTAAATTATTGCGGAAAAATTTTGCTTATAACTGATTTATTTTTTTACGACCGTCATAATAGATAAGTCTATCGGTGGTATCGATTTATATTCTACTAACCATAAAAGTTTCAATCTTTTGATATGTGCTTGTCCGTAGATCCATCTTATCCTTCACGGAGTACAGATAGAATAAATCTTTTATACCTTTGCGAGTGGTGTTTGCGGAATTCGAACATAAGATATTCGCTTTATAAGGTGAAAGTTTCAACCATCCGTCTTAGATGTTCTGAGCCGGTTCTTACAATTTAAATTTAATTAAAATAAATATATAAATATAAGCTTGTCTAAGATCGTGATTTGTTGCCAATAGAGGTTAATGGCCGAGAACGTGCCTGCTTGGTTGTTTAGAACCTTAGCCACACCCTCAGCATACCAAGTAGAGAGCAAGTCTTGCAGTTTTACTTCATCTATATTAACTTATTCCATTTAGTGTGTAAAAATGCTCATCTGTGAATATTTCTGTTACGATAGTCATATAAAAATAGGCCGATTATCGATAGAATTTTGTTTACAATAATTTCAAAACAAAAACACTGCATGAATTAATTTTTGTTTTTCTTTATAGATAAATTTAATTTGTATTTTTGTGCTTATGAACTAAATGATGGGGCTGTTGAGGCAGGTCTGTTGGGTCCCACTAAACCTTTTATTGGACCCTGAAGTTGGGCCCTCCAGACAGTTTTTGCTTGGGAGTTGCACATGCCTTTGCTTTTTTATTTTATTATTATTATTATTATTATTTGTGCAATATTAGGCTAAGCCAAGATGGAGGGAGAAATTGTGGCTGGACTGGGAACCAAAGTTCAGACTATATCACCTAGGTCTCTATCTCAAATTTTGAAAAAGTTTAGGTCTGTATGTGCTACATAGTCCGACATACTAGTTCAATGTTGCGGCATCTGAAATTTGGAATACATAATTTCAACAATGCTATACTATTTTTCTTTAAAGCCATATAATCTTTGGTAATATCGAGTTACAAATTTGCAAAAAAAAAAAATAATTTGTAAAAAAAGAATGCATAGGGAGTTGTGATCCCACGGGTCGTTGGGTAATACCATACAAACGACCTCCTATACATATAAGAGATTTTTTTTGGAAAAAAATTAACATAAAAATTATAAATTTTGATAAATTTTATAACTTTTATGTTCAAAAGTGTCGAAATAATATTTCTAAATAGGTGTTTTGGAGTTTTAAAACTTAATAGGTTTAGAAATAAGTTTATTTTAAGTCCGCTAAAATTTGGAGTCCGAAAATACCTATTTAAAAATATTTTTTAAAAAAATTTTGAACATAAAAATTAGATTTTATTAAAGTTATAACTTTCATGTTTAATTTATTTGATCTCTTTCTACGTAGATCGGGCCGTTTGTAATTTTGTATGGTAATAGGTACGGGACAGGAGGCGGAGGCGGAAACAGGCGGGAGCCCGTCTGGCGGACAAGGAGAAATGGTGGGTCCCACCTGGTAGGCCGTGCGGAATAGGCGGAGGCGGCGGCCCACAAACGTAGTCCCGGTCCATGACGTTAGCCCTAGGCAGCGACTGGCCCATGGGCATCGCGCCTCATTTGCCCGATAAAATCGAACGATGACGGCAGCTATTCGAGCTGCAACCGCCGGCAAGATTCCAACTGTCTGATGACGTGGCACTACGGATGGTAGCAAAAGTAACCGTTCCACCTCTGCCTAGAGATTCGTGCTGTGGTTTTGATTGATGCCCGAATATCGAACGGACATAAGCACTGCTCGCTGACGTAGTGGATTTAAGAGGGCTATGCTCTGTCCGTTTCATGCAACCATATTCACTTTTTTTTTTTTTAAAACCTTTCCCTAACTTCAATCTAACTCTAATGGCATGAATGAGAAAGAGATGTATAGACAATGTTTTTTAAAAAATATTTTAAATATTATAATAGATATGTTATATATATTTATTAGCATGAGTGTCATAAAGTAATATACGTTAAGAATTTTAACTGTTATTTTTTCTATGGTTGTATCTATCAAATGCAATCGTCTACGAATCTGGACTATATTCCGACTTGCATGTTAGAGCATCGATTACATATACTGTCAGTCACGTACTTTAATGGGTAGCTTAGTTGGTAAAATAAATGGTTGATGAAATATCACATATGATATAGAGTCCAATATTGAATTTTACAGAAAATAATCTAAAAGTTATAACAGTCACTACAACAAAAAGTGTCTTTTGTGACCGCAAAAAATGGTCACATAAACATAAAAAACGGTCATTGATACTTTTAGCGACCAAATTTAGGGATTGATCGCATCACACTGGTCACTAATTCTTTCAACGACCGACTTATAAATTCGGTCATTGCAAGTCCAACATTTCAAGGACCGCTCGGGTGGTCGCTGAAATCTCGTCATCTGCGACCACTAAGAAGCAGTCGCTGCATACAATCTTCAGCGACCATCTTTAGTGGTCATTGAAATGCTTTTCTGCAACCTCTATGAATCGGTCATAAATTACTATTATTAATGACCATTGAATGCAGTCAGCGATACTTTATTTTACTATGACTACAAATGGTGGTCGCTGATATATCACTCTTTTGTGACCTATCAAATGGTCGTTGTGTTACAGACATCTGCGACCACTAATTAAAATTTTCCAATAATAAAATGTTTCCTTTAATAAATAAAAGATCACCATAATATCAAATCTGAATATTAAAATAGCAAAAGATTATCATAAAACCAAACCTAAATTTGATTTAAAATTCATTCTATACACAAATCACATAAAATTAATAAATATAAATAAAGTTGAATACATCCATGACGAATAAAATAAATATGTTAACTGTTCAACTTCAGCAGTTCTCTGGTAATATACAGATTGGTTAAAAATTTTTTGTCCCTCTACCATCTCCATTCTCAGTTCCCTATTTATTTATTTATATTGCTAACCTTTTTGCGTTGTTGCATTGCTCTTACAATATGGAAAAAAGTTAAGATGAATTAAAGAAGATTTTATTATAATCTGAAAAAGGGAAAACATCATAGACTGGTAAATATTAACAAATATAAATAAGATGAATAATAAAACTATTTTTTAAAAGGTAAATTTGTGATGGTTATGACGATATCGATTTAAGTTGTTGTTATATACCAATTGCCACCTTTATCTATTTTCCTTGAAAATGAAATCTCTCCCATTCGGTGCAAAATCTGCATATCTGCATAGTAATAATTAAAAAATAAAGGTGTGATTTGCTTATTTTTTAGATAAAAATAATGCAATCCAATCAAAGATTTCTTAACATAGTGGCCAATATTAAATAATTATGCTTGTCCTATAAGCACTTTAATGGTTTTTATTCTTTATTTTCGTCATGGGAAACAACCATCATTTTATCTTTATTCTCCCACCAAATTTGATTGGTATTTTTTTTTAGAATTAATGTGAAAAAAAAATGATAAAATTGATAAAACCATTCCAAATCAACCCTTCCCTCTAACTTCTGACGATATGTTTCAACTCTCATTTTTATTGACGTGGCAGTACTTTTTAATAAGGTTTTATTCTGTCAGAAACTTTTTAAAAGTCTTTAATTTTTATTATTTTTTAAATAGTTTATCTGGAATGTCTTAATCAAGGCTTTATGCTATTTTATTAATATAAAGTAATCTTAGAGAATGCCCTTCACTTAGGAATTTCTCTTGTACTTCATTTACACAAAGTTACTTGCTATAGGCCCCAAAATTTCGAACCTAAGATCTTTATTTTATAAGATAAAAAGCTCAATTATTCGTTCTAGATAGTTTGAGCTTCTTTTTAAAATTTTTGACTTGGGAAAAAAAAAAAATAATCGAAGGATTGAATGATAAAGAGCACCGCACGTGGAGTCCGACTGCTCGACGACAGTGAAAAAAAAATAGAAAAATGGGGTGAAAAGGTTTCTGATTGCAATCAAGTAAAAATAAGGTTTTCGTGAAAAATAGTTTTTTTTTAACCATATATACAGCAATAAATGACAGAATTTTTAACCGATATAGCTAAAATTTAAACTTCTTATTATTCTTTATAAAGAATAGACCGTTAATCTTTTAATAAAATTTTGCTAATTAATTGGATCTACGCTGGCTAGTGAAAAAAAATCAGTTGCAGTAAAAAGTTATATTTTATTAAAAAGCTCTTATTTTACCAGGTATCTGATCATTTTCAATATATAAGTTCATTTTTTATTAAAAAAATTACCAAATTATTTTAAAAACATATATGTCTAAGTCTGTCACTCTCATTGTTAGCAAGTCATAACCAGCATTCGGACTAGGCCCCATCCCTCTCCCTCTCTCTCTCTCTCTCTCTCTCTCTCAACCGTTTGAACACACAGAGCCACAAAACCCTATCTTTTCGAGTATATTATGTTGACAGATTTTTGGAAGAGAGATCGATCGAAAATTAATTCGTTAAACTGGAGTTCTGCAAGTCCATCTAAAAAAGTTCAGAATACTAGTTTTTACAGAAGAAATAGGAATTAGACCATCTATGATCACGACGATGATCATGGTGTAAAAATCTTCAACGAATGGAACCACAACCGTCAGCAGTCGGCTGCGGCGGCGGCGGTTGGCGGCCGAACTTTCCGTTACAGCTTCTGGAGAAGAAGGAAGAATCCACCGGCGCCGGAGACGCCTGCTCGAGCTCCTGTGGCTACCAATCTCTCGCTATCTCTCCTAATATTCAAGAAGCTTCTACGTCGCTAGCGCCGGGGAAGAAACTGCCGCCAAAACGTGCTTCGACCAACGATCGCCACACGAAGGTTGACGGGCGCGGGCGGCGCATACGGATGCCCGCACTGTGCGCAGCCCGTGTCTTCCAATTGACCCGCGAGCTGGGTCACAAGTCCGACGGCGAGACGATCGAGTGGCTTCTGCAACAGGCCGAGCCCGCTGTTATAGCTGCTACTGGGACGGGTACAATTCCGGCCAACTTCACATCTCTAAATATATCACTAAAAAGCTCGGGTTCATCGCTATCGGCGCCGTCGTCATGGTCTGCGCCGTCGTACTTTCACTTGTCTGTACCGCCGCAGACGCCACCGACGTCGCAGGGTAAATGGGAAACTCCGACGGGATTACTGAGTTTTCAGCAGGACGCTACAGCGGAGAAGGCCGCCGTCACCGCCGCTGGGAATCTTAGAAAACGGCGGTGGGAAGCTGAACAAACGAATATGGAGGCAGCGGCGGCAAGTGCATACGGCGGCGTCGGACAGGCGGCGCTATGGATGGTTACAAACCCTAGTGCTGGGAATCAGAATATAGGGGGTAACGGCGGCGAAGGAGGATGTGAGAGTGGCAGAGGCGGCGATTCCATCTATGCGTTCCCGCAGATGGGCGGCGCCGCCGCTTCCGTGACAGCAATGTTGAGGGGATCGGTCCATCCAGGTGGCTTACACTTGATGAATTTCCCTACTCCCATGGCTTTGCTTCCGGGTCAGCAACTCGGGCTGGGATCGTCCAGCTCAGTCGCCGGCAACGAGGGACATATGGGAATGCTGGCTGCTCTCAACGCATACCGCATGCAGGGCGGCAGTGCTGATCCCAATGCACAGCATCAGACATCGCACGGCGTTGATCGGCAACATGACACGATGAGCACCAGCGACTCCTAATCTTTCAGTGAGCTCCAAGAATGAGTGCTAATTCAGTTTCCTTTTTTCTTGGTTTTTTTTTTTTTTTTTTTTTTGCATTTTTTCCGTTTTTCTTTTGGATTTTATGTTAACTTTGCTTGTTTTTTCAAGCCATTATTATCTTCATTTCGTTGAATATATTTACTTCTGCAATACACATGAATCATCTACCTTTTTCTTCTTCTTTCATCTGTTTTCATCCCTCCTATTTATAATCATTCATGATGCATACTATTGGAGGCTGGCATAGAAATTCAAATTATATGTCGATAATAACTAATAAGATATTAAAAAAAAAAAAGATAAATGTGATCTACATATGTATATATGCTAACATACAAGTATATATATGGCCAACAAACACCAAGTAACATGCATTTATAGATATACATACACTCATCTATTGTAAGCATGAAGACAGTTGCGCAGAAATCCTACGGCTTAAACTTTTAGGAATATTAGTTGTCCGAACAATGTACAAACTCATCGAAGTCGAGCTTTAGATATTATATTAATCTAAATTCCCAGCTCCTTTTGTTTTAGATTATAGTGAGAAATCAAAATAGTGCAAGTCCACTTTGTGGACCAACATGACAAGTAAACTTATGTCTAGGTCCTACCTTCCAATATCATTAGGCAAATTTATTCCAATTTATTCCGTAATTACTAACACATGGATTGATCTATTTGCAAGTCGAAAGTGAATTATGTGATGTTCGAAATGAGCTTGATTGACTTTCGGGACAAATTTCGGCAGGTATCTGTCAATATATTCAATTTTATGTTGCCTAAGATCTCTTCTAAAAAGAATTTTCATTTGCCGACGAGTAGAATTCCTTTGGTAATATAAATTTATCGATGATTTTCGTTCTATTACCAACGGTGTAAATCCTTATTTGTTGTAGCTAATAATGTAAATGGTTTCTATTCGACTAGTGCTAGTGAAATCCTAAAAAATCATGGTTAATTTATATATATATATATATATATATTAAATGTGTAATTTATGATTATAACTGCTGTAAAGAGACTACCTGATTAGTTGCATAGTGAAGCTTCTAATCATTTATTTATAACCCATTTGTGAAGCCCTAACTTGATAAATGACCTGATGATTAAGGTTCCACACTTTCCTTAGTAGTCGGAACCGCGTGCGAGCTGTTAAAACACCAGCAGTAGGTGTTAGAGGCCAAGTTCTAGACCCAACACCCTCGCTCCGGTTCTTAGAAAAAAAAAAGCCTTCAGTAGCTGATAATTTGGGTGTAAGCAAAGTTTATGCGGAATTTTATTTAGGGAAGGCAATGCCTTTTTTCTCCAAAAAAAAAGGAGGTATGCTCTTCAATATCATTCATCAATATGCTTTTTTGCCATTAGAAGTCTATTCATAGCATATTTTTGCCAAGATATTTGTATGTTTATATTTAATTTAATTACATATTTTTTAATAAATTAAGTTATAATAAATCAATTTTTAATTGTATATTTGTTTTATTTTTTATATAAAAAATATGTCGGATACATGTAATAGTCATTTGTTACTAGTCATATATAAATTTTTAGCAGTGAATATAGTATTCCACATTTAGTATTTTATATAGGTAAAAAGGTTAAACAAATTGTAAATTTTTATATAAATAATTTGAACTATATACTTGACATGCATTGTAAATTTTGGTGTTTCTATGTCTTTTAGATTGTATCACATATTTGTATCCCAAAGGTCACTTCCAAGTTACTTCTTTCTTTCTTTCTTTTTTTTTTTTTTGCCTTCTTCATTTCTCTTGTTTATATTTTCTTCTATGAAGTTTCAAATTATTATAGTGGAAGAGGGGTCAATTGTATAACCTTTCTATTTCTTTGTTTTTTTTTTAAATATAATGAGGCCAAATTTTTTACGATAAATATCATATTATTTTAGTGAATTTAATATTTTAAGCACATGTCATTGAGTACAACGCATACATGTTACCACTTTTAGAATATTGTTTGAAAATTATAAATATTTTCTAACTCGTATTGCATAATGCAAAATTTTAACTCGTAAGTGATGGTTAATTAGCCACCCATTCCAACCATTCTCTTTCAAAATTCATTTGTTGTATTAGCCCATTACCTGGATCAGCCCATTATCTGAGACCTTTCATAAATTGACTATTTGTTGGACGTGCTGCAGGCCCAAAGTCCTTCAAGCTGGGTTTAATCGTGTTTCTTTCGACCGAAATATACTCTTATTTATTTATTTTCAGATTAACAGAAAACATTCTGCCCAAATTATCTATCCAATCTCATTTGTTTTTTTGAGACGATTGATTTCGATGAATCCAAATGGAAGAGTTATATATCATCATCTGCATCGATTTACGTATTATAAATAAATTTTTTTTTACAATATGTTATTTTTCATGTTACAAATTTTTTTATTTAGAAGTAATTTTAGAAAAATTTTGAATACAAAGTTATATATTATATTAAAATTTATTTTTTTATATTTATATTTTAATAATATTTTTAAATATATGTTTTGAGACTTTACAATTTTAGCTGATTAATGAATTATTTATTTATTATTTTTTTTTGTCAAAAGAGGAGAGACCCTTTCTCTTAGAGCTTTACTAATCGTGTAGAATATGTGCCCTTTACATCAAGTTGATAAAGTCGGAGGATCTCCAACGGATTAATGGATTATTTTTAAACTTACTAAAATTTTGAGACCTCAAAATACCTTAGAAGTATATATGTCTTTTTAAAGAAAAATTAAAAATAAAATTTATAGATCATATTAAAATAGATTTTTTTTTAAAATAAATACTTATTCAATAGTCAAATATTACTAGTACGAACTTTACAATAGATCGATTTGTAACAAATTGAAGAGGACTTGATTTGTAAGAAGTTTGAAAAGCTAGTTTAATATGCAATTTCCTCGATCCAAATTGTCTATCAGATCATATTTATGTTATCAGTCTCATTTTTCAGACAAATAACAGCATTAGTAATGAGACAGAAAACACAATGCAAAAATGGATAATTATATATCAGTCCCACTATAATAAAAAGTCCTACGTTTCAGCTTCCGAAAACGCACGATATGACGTGAGTATTATATGTATTATACTAGATATCTTAAATTTAACATGTATCTTAAATAATTTTTAGATGTATTATATTATATTTTTTCTTACTATAATATGTATTATAGAATATTCTTAATTATAAATTATTTATATGATGGTTGCTAATAATATTAGTTAACTTAATTTATTACATATGAGATATAATTTTGTAAGTATGATAATAAAAAGTTGTAATAGTTAATATCTGACATTTATATAAAATTTATTTATGATTAATATTTCTGGGTTTAAAACTAGTATTAAAAATAATAATGTACTTTGCTTTCTTCCAGCTTTTTCCATCTCCCCAACGAACCAAAAATGGAAGCTAGCTTGGCGACGACGCGCGCACGCTGGTGGTCGTCGGCGAGATCCTTCGCCTTTCTCAGCCGCGGAGCCTTCTCCGTCGCTCCTTTCTCCGCTGTTCGAATGTCAACTGGTATAAATTATTACCTAATCAGCGGCGCAGGTTAGGGAAACCTGGCCTGTCTTTACTAACGTACGCCGGGCGTTGGCTTCTCAGATGGGCGGCGGAGGGCCTACGAAGGTGTGCTCGTGGACGCTGCCGGCACGCTGCTGCAGCTGGCCGCCCCGGTGGAGGAGACCTACGCCTCTATAGGCCGAAAATATGGTACTTCCAGTTTTCTTTTTCCTTCTAAATTTGTTTTTGTTTTGCTATATGGATTGGATTTAGATCTATTGTTAATATATGTTACATCAATTAAATACTTGACATGATTTTGTTTTTGAAATGTTGAAACATTTGCTATGTTTTGGCTTGTTAACCATGCAATGTTTTATTTATTTATATTCAATTTTATTTTTCATTTTCAATTTGGATTTGCTTCATATGTCAAATTAATGCATAGTAATTGTATGGGATGAATCATTGCTATGTTTAATATGTTTATAATTTTTAAACCATGTAATTTTTACTGTATTGTCAAGGGTTGAGAGCCACTCCAAATGATATTAAGCAGGGTTTTAAGAGGGCCTTCGCTGCACCATGGCCTGAGAAGCTCCGTTACCAGGTCTTTTTGTATATATTTTTATCACGAATATATTACTGAACTTACTTTTAAAATTGTCTAATGAGTTCTTGATTTGTTGTGGTTGCAGGGCGACGGTCGACCATTTTGGAGGCTTGTTGTATCACAGGCAACAGGTTGCGATAGGGATGACTATTTTGAAGATGTTTATCAAGTAACTTTTCCCCACTATATGTAAACGCAGACTTTTTTTTTTAATTTTTTTTATCTTTTTATTTACTGCGTAGATGTTTAGTAGATCTTCATGATCGAGAATGTTTTCTAGGTTATACAACGTGCAGATACACGTTGGGACTAGTATTTGATATTTGCACTGGAAAAATATATCGGTATATTTTTCATGTCAATCAATATTAGGAATGAAATATCAACTTATAGTAATTTACAACCTTATGCGATCGATCATCTAATAAATAATGAGTTATTATACATGTACCAGCACTATGCAAATGGTGATGCTTGGCACCTGCCAGCTGGAGCTCATGAAGGATTGAGTCGTTTAAGAGATTCTGGAGGTTATACATTCCAAGTATTTATTAGGATAGAGCATGAGATCTTAATATATAGCATCTAATCATCTAAGATCTTTTTCTGATGCAGTTAAGTTGGCGGTTGTCTCTAATTTTGATACACGCTTGAGAAAGCTACTCAAGGATCTTGATGTTGCTCATTGGTAAGTTTGCAAGTACATTATTTCTTCGTCCTTTTTAACTTTTCTTAAACGATTATGCTTTGCATGCTAAGTTCTGGAAAGATTGTGCTTGTAAAGAATATGCTTTTAGTTTACGTTATTAGCAGTTAATGAGGAAATTTTTTGTGCTGCATAAATTGTAGTTTAATCATAAATTGTAGTTCGTCTCATCTCTCTGGCTTAAAGTCAATTAGTCTACTCAGCTTCTCTGCTAAGGATTGAAATAGTCTACCCAGCTCCGTCTTCACCCCAATGAGTTAAAAAGTCTCTTCTTTTTTTTTTTTCTATATTATTTGCTCATGTCTTTCAAACTTTCACCATAGACCCGTGCTTAGCATAGAAAGCACTCGTTTTCTGTTATTTCAGCCGGTAGTATATGTACTTACTTTTTCTACGTATCATGTCTGAATTGTGCTTATCCTTTTGTATACTTAACTGCTCGTAGAAGTTTGTACCATCTTAGTGAAGATTGACTCGCACTTTTTTGTTAGGTTTGATGCCGTAATTGTATCTTCAGAGGTTGGGTATGAAAAACCAGAGGCAGGAATCTTTAGAGCCGCGTTAGGTAGGCATATAACCTGGATTTTTTTTTTTTTTTTTTTTTTTTCTGAGACCAAAAATAGTCCAGTATGTGAAAGGTTGTGCAATTATAAAAAGTAAGGTTGACATGACTTTTATCACTGGTTCAAGTCTGAGGTGGACTTATATGTGAAACATGTGCCGGAGACCATCTCAATTTAGAGATTTTTTTAGAGATGTCTCTAGCATTGCTCCTTGAATATTTTTCCAAATCCAGTCTTGAACTAATTACGGCTGTAACTTTAGCGATATACACAATACGTGTAGATACATTATCTTTTCAGACAAATTTGAGAGCTTGGGTTAAAAAAAGAGCATATAAACCAGTAAAAACTGTATCTTTTGAATATTGTTGATATTTCATCCGGGTTATCTGATATTTTGTAGAGCAAATAGGAGTCGAGGCGGACAAGCTGTACATGTGGGAGATGATGAACGGGCTGACAAGAACGGTGCCAACGCCATTGGAATCAAATGCTGGTACTCGCAAATCTTCTATTCTTTCAAGATATATTCAATTTGCTCAACAATTTTTGTTCATTATTGTATTAGGTTAGCTGTAACTTTTCCAAGAGTAAAGCTTAGAGCTCCCAAAATTTTGCTATTATTGCAGGCTATGGGGATCTGATGTGAGATCTTTCGCCGACATATGTGATCGAGTTCTTATACCCGAAGCGAAGCACTAAAGCTTTCATCAGAGTCAGGGTAATGTTGCTCAGCGTAGATTCAAATTGCAGAGCTCGGCATTTCTTCTGTAATTTTCTTTATTTATTTAGTTATTTTCGAGTCCTAGGGAGAAATGAAGTTATTGTTCTCATTAAAGACTAATATTATATGTTATCATTTTGAACCTGCTATTTGTTAATTTTCTATGCATGTAGTTTGCAAGAGAGAAGTTTATATATATATATAAACTAATCTCTCCTCGATAGAAGCTCAGCCCGCTCCTATCGACTCCGTAGCCATTGGATTGCGGCGATTGGACGGCTGAAATTCGACCCGAGCTCTTCAAAAACATGCGCGTGATGTCAGCCGTCGGATCGCCAAGACAATCCGACGATAAAATCGACCCGAGTTCTTCTAACATACGCGCGTGATCTCAGCCGTCGGATCGCCGCGATCCAACGGCTGCGGAGTCGACAGGAGCGAGCTGTTTTGCTGTCGAGTGAAGATGAGCACCTCTCTCTCTCTCTCTCTCTCTCTCTCTCTCTATATATATATATATATATATATATATATATATATATATATGCTCTTACAAAGATCTTGAAGGTAATCCACGAAACTGGTTAATATTTAAATAATAATGACTAGGATTAGTTTTAATCAACCAAAATGATACAAAATTTAGCATTTAACAAAAAAAAAAAAATCAAATAGCAGGAGGAGGTTGGGGATCCTCTGTTCTGTGGTGAAACAATTTAGCTATAGCTCTTCTCTCACAGTCCTGTATGACAATTTTCAGCCGATCAGATAACAAAGTGATAGCCAACTATCAGTACATGCTTATGAATTTGAAAAGTTGCAAGATTAAAAAGACGAGATTCATCGTAATCATTTTAAGGCTCTCATTTAGCATCGCTTTTTTTTTTTTCCCGGTTAAATTTTGTTGTCGAATCTTTTAGTTAATGTATATGAGTTTGTTTGGCATGTCTATCAGCTAATAGCATGGTTATGGTTCCAAAAGTCTCATTTAGCATTTTTCTTTTCCTTGTTAATTTATTTTTTCCTTCAAGAATTTGCAGTAACTATAGAGTTCATTTATTATGCCTAGTTCAATTTGGAAAAAAAAAAAAAAAAAATCAAGCTCAAAATATCGAAGAGGAAGTAGTTTGCTGCTACTTCAGGCTAAAAGAAACCACATGAATGCATATAAAATACTAATAAATGACAATCCAAAGTATGAGTTATGCTCAAAGAAATTCATAGTTATAAGGAGTGGTTGCTTGAGAGGGTTTTTTACCTTGAACATGTTCAACGAAAACGTTCTCCCTGGATTCATTCTCTTCAGTTTCAAGAACGTATATGCAAAGCTCAACTGGTCCCGTGAGGTGAAACGGTCGACCTCGTTGAACCAAAGGCATGAAAACAAATTTGACATGGGCGTGTGAGCACGCACAATAAATGAACCCTCTGGCACATCTGCAAAGGGGGAAAAAAACGACTATCACATGATAGAATGAGAAACATATAGCTCCCAATTGGTTGGTAAAACCGTAAAATATGAATCGATACCACATGTAGGTTTATATGTTACGACGGCCGCACAAAAAATAGCCAGTTAAGAGTCGAGTTTTCCACGATAATCCCAAAAAAAAAAAAAAAAGCTCCCAAAGTCTTCCAATGGCAATCAAGTTTTGAATAGCATATATTTCAGTTTGAAGGGTGCATAGTTGAATTCATGCATGAGGGCAGCAAAAGTTTAAGAGAGAATTTTTTGGGAGCTCTAGCTCTTTTGTGATAGAATGAACGAAACAAATCTAGCATATATTGATAGGTGCAACTTGACATAACAAGTAATTCGAGAGTTCCCAGAAATTCTCCAAATAATCAATTAAAACACTTTTGAACGTGCAGAATTCATGTACGATAGCAGCACTATTTCTTTAACGCTAGCATGTTGGTGATAGAATAAACACACAAAGTATATATTGGCTGAGAGCATAAACAGATACGTACAACTTGGAAGAGGAACATTCGTCTCTGACTCATTAAACTTGACCAAGCCGTCAGATTGATAAAACAGAAACTGTTCATCAATGGCAGTATGGTTGTACTTGTTCAAGAGCTTGTTCTGAAGAACTTCTTCCCACACACAATGACGGTCATAATGATTTGAAATGGCATATTCAGATCTTTGACGCCATAAAAAGTATTCAAGAAGCAGTAAAGGATCGGTCTGCAGTCGCATTTTGCTGTCAATCCATATTGAGTACCTGAAAAATTCATACAGCTACGCTTTAAAAGAGATTTTCGGTTTTTTAAGAAAAGCTAAATGATCTGCTGCATGGGATCAACATGTCTGCTATCAAAGTTCAGACAAACGTATTCAGAAGAGAATTTAAAAGGCAAAAACCAATGGAACATTTGAAATATCGGTTTGTTTTCTGCCTTTGCAGGATCCAAACTTTCTTGCTCTTTCATTTTTGAGGGTTCAGGTCCTCCTCGATAATATTTTTAGACCGAAAGTTTATATTTCTTTTTCTATATTAATGACATGATCTGTTTAGAACTGTTAGGTTCATCTGTTTTGTTGCCGAACTATTATCATTGGATGGTTGTTTCAAGACATCATATTTTCACCCTATCGAGCTTTAGAACAGGGATCGTAACTAATCCTCCAACTCGGTATACTACAAAGATCTACTAGGCATGTTATTTTTCATATATTTTGTAAATAAAAGTTTTAATACCATAGTACATTTATTATACTAGATTGGTTGCATTATAACATAAAATGCACAATGCTAAAAGATCTTGTAATTACATCAACTACTTCCAATAACTTGTATAAGAGAATTAAAGGTTACCAAGTCTAGCAACACTAAGCCATTAGCCAGCTTTGCAAAGTCTATAAACTAGTTAATATAGATAGATTATAGAGTACACTTCCATTTCATGATTACTAAGTAAAACATGCTATCCATACCTTGCAGATGGAAACAGTCGATGTGACAAAAACTTCGGTACCTTTCCCGTCTTCCTCATATCTTGGTATGGCAAATTTTTCACAATAACAACTTTCCAAAGACCGATAAATCCACTCTCATCATGAGTTTGTCCTTCTGAAGAAAGTTTTTTCATGGTCAGCTCATCCAGGAACATCACGAAGCATACATTCATCCTAGAGTATGAGCTAATCTGTGAAAAAGTACAACCTGGATGACATTTACCACGAGGCAGAAGAATGATGAGATGCAAACAGTATACTACAATGCCAACCAAGGATCATCAGAAAATTATTCGGGTGGCTCATAGGAACATCTAAGAATCATATGCTGACCAAGACATTATCTGCATAAAAGATGATAGTATGAATGAAGCTGCGTGACTGCAGAGCAGATATATTATTTGTATTTGACGCATCACCCATTATTGTTACAAACAAGGCCGAGTTAGTTATGAGCTTCAAATATGCTTTATAATTGTAAAAAATAAAAAAAAAAACAAAAAAAAAAGTATCACAGAGAAATTAGCATTTGCAAAATTAGCATATGTGCACATTGCAAATACAAATGTACACCCACAAGCTTCAAAAGTCGAACTAGCAGCTTTTGATTTGAAAGAAATATCACCAGTGCCTCTAGAACGTTGTACCTTATTTTTCGTTGGTCGTCTCAAGAAATCAGAGCTTCCAAATATACATGATGATACAGCAACAATGCATTTTGCCATGTACTCCTTATCCTTCTCAGATAAATCAAAACCGGCACTAGGATATCCTTCTGGCCCTTTAACAAAACCACAGTGCAGCTTTTGATCTTTAGCATAATATGAGTTTTCTCTTTCTTCAAATGTTTGGTGCCCACCAAACCTGGGTTCAAATCTGCTGCTCAAGTACAATTTTTCCTCCACAGTAACATAGTCCAGTGAAAATTGTGTAAAATTCATATAATCATGGGGCTCCCTGATTATTTCAACTGACTTCCCAAAATCAATCGGACACGGAAAATCTAGCAATTAGACACAAAAGATAAGTCAGAGAGATGGTTGTGAAGTATGCAAGCATCTTCCAAACGAACAGGAACTTAAAATAGAGAGACTTTAGAAATAAACCCCAACGAAGATCATTCCACTGCGCTCTGTTTAGATTGTTTCTTCATTAGAATCTCAGATCAAGCATACTCCTCTTTTTTGTTTTTTTTTTATGGAAAGCTTACTCCTCTTTTAAAAAGAAAAGAAAAGAAAAAAAAAAAGAAATTGTGAATCTAGAGTCAAAATGTCATAAAGTAGTAGTTGTTAAGCCTATCTAAAGAAGTTCCATTAAGAACTTCTTCACTGAATGGCATAAAACAGATACTTTATATCAAGAAAAAAGATGTTTGCGAATGCACTTCAGATGACTGCACCCAATACCAAACATATATATGTTTTTGTTACACTGATTCAGAAGATTGTAGCTACAAGAACTCATCTACTCGTATCCAACGCAGTGCAAAAGAAGAAAGAAAAATTAATGCAAAACTAGTCTACTTTAGATAACTAAGTAAAAGATTATCCTATTCCTGAGTGACACAAAAATAATGGCGTTTAAGAGATGTAACTGATCCAGCAATTTTGAATTCCCTATTTCATTGAAACTGAATAGATTGAAAATCATCTACAATTACAGGAAGTAAGAAAGATGATGCGCTTTGCGCTTTGAATCTTACGCTGCTTGTGAGATTTAGATTTCGGCTTTTTGTATTTATCATGCACCAATTCACTTTGATTCAATGTATTTGTCGCACTGATCAAACTCAAAATCTTGTCATTCGAATTGCTCTTCCTTCTAGACAATTCCCGTTCAGAAATTTGTCGATTTCCTCCATGTTCCTCACCTGCACAGAAATTGCATTACAGTGATTTAGTAATTAAGTTTATCCATAAAACTATGAACCAAATTTTATCAAAACAAGAGTATCCAGCATCATCATATTACTAGTAGTTAGATAAATAATAATGAGATATTAACAAACATATTAGAAAAATATTTTAGAATCATAATAATACCAATGATCAGCGAGATTACTAGATTTTACGAATTCTATATAGGATTAAACAATTTTGACAACAGAGTGAAAAACATCATATAGTACTAACAATGTGATATATGCAATTATATATATAATGAGAAGTATGAACTGAACACATTAGATAAATACTAAAAATAATAAAATAACGATGATTATCGAGAAAACTAGATTTTATGAATTATGTGGGATCCATGAATATAAAAATCAATGTAAAAAGAAAATTAAACGAATTTGAATATTAGAAGTACTGGAGGCCTCAAAGTGGCGCTTTCTGGAGCGAGTACTTAGCCGCTGCCCATGAAGCTGATTTCGTCATTTAGGAGCTGGCGTAGTGGAGCAGAGGCTAATTTAATCGAGGCCTCACCGTGAGCCGGAGGCTTTACGCCGAAGAAGACGAGGTAGACTACGATAACAAACAGCGCCGAAAAAATCCACGCCGTCCATTTTCTCAGCACGAATCTCGATGACCTTCTACCTCTCCGAGGCATTGCTAGATCTTTCTTTCTTCGTCGCCCCCTCAAACGAGGGAACGTTGATCAAAGCTGAGGATTTTGGATCTGTAAGGGCGAAAGTGTCATCTCCCGCGTAGTCTAAAGCAAATGACGTTAAAACTGTCCCTAATAAACGTGTACGAAATTCATTTTGCGAATAACCTCAATATAAATAGGTGGGCTTTAATTCGCCCATACTTGGCCCAATATGAGATGGATCACTGTTGTTTCATAATCATCCACGTGCTAAATTAGAAGCTAGTTACATCAATTTCCTTGGTATTAATTAATTATGCCTTCCTCTAGTAACTCGATTCTAACACTTATATTTAAAATAGTATGACTGTTACGTTTAATTTGCCAAAATACCTCAAAATGTTCCTATTAAGTGTTGTGGTAACAATGACTTTAATTCAAAAATCTCAGGGAAATTACAATTCATGAATGACATTTATTATTTGTACATATATCGGAACCACTATCGTTTTTAAGAAGAAAAGAAAAACAAAACAAAATTCTACTTTGCTTTCTCAAAAAAAAAAAAAGGTTAATTACACTTTATTATACAGGAAATGCAAACGGATATATCATCTACTGAATTTAAAAAAAAAAAAAAAAAAAAATAGAGTAAGTACAGCTCGGTTGCAGCTTAAGCAGAAGGACAGTGAGAGGAACGAATTGCAAAGTGGGAGGTAACAACTTTGACCAAACAGGAGATGGAACTGTATAGATGAACTTTCGAATGTTACAGGAATATCTGCAGAATTTAAGCAGATAAACTTAAAATTGGAGCAAAGCCCTTCAGAACAGGGGTCTGAAGAACAAACTTGGTCTAGCTTTCGTCCAATAATGGAGGAATAAATCTGCAACTCTGGAGTGTTTGTTCGAATATATGTCCTACTCGTAGCAAATTCGCCTGCAGCCAACGCAATTTCAATAAGTGAAATGCTACTCCCTCCCAAAAATCGACCAAAAAAATCCAACAATTCAAGTGGTTAAAAAAAGAAATTAAATTATGGAAGCATTTTTTGGAAAAATTTTAAATATGGAAATTGTAAATTTTGATGAGGTCTACAACTTTTATGTTAAATTTTTTTTTTTTTTTCAAATAATACTTCTAACTATGTATCTTGAAGCTCAAAAGTTTAACGGATTTACAGTGGGCTTCAAAAAAAAAATTCTAAATCCGTTAAACTTTGGACCCAAAACACGTGGTTAGAAATATTTTTTAGAAAAATTTTCAATATGAAAATTGTAGATTTCATTAAAATCTATAATTTTCATATTGAAAGTTTCCCCCAAAAATTCTAAAAAATACTCCCAAAATATTGTTTTATTTATAATTGTGTGGATTGGTGGATTTTTTTTGATGAATATGGGGGTGGGGCTAGGGGGGGGGGGCTAGCATTTTGGTTTATCCCATGTCAGTCCTCGAGCAAAATATTAATCATGAGGTAACTAGCATTTCAAGTTTTCAACTATGGATAAAGCTGTAAACTAGTGCCAGTATCGCAAGGTTCACAATATTGGAGTTGTAAAAATCTGGAGTGTATGTATCAATTCCCCGTGAAAAATGCTAGTTACTAAAAAAATCTCACCCAAAATTCTCCATAAAAGTAAATTTGCTTTTCTTAGAACTGGTATTGACTGATTATGGGAGAAATTATGGGAGGCTTACACTACTTGTTTGACACTTACCTCATCGAAGGCAGGACCAATCATCTGGAGACCAACAGGGAGGCCAGCAGGTCCACCATCAACGAATCCACATGGCACAACCAAAGCCGGAAGTCCAGCTAAATTCACATTTACCTGTAAACAAGTGATATAGCTGAAATGTAAGAACAATTAAACCATTATGGTTTTTTCTTTTTTTTAAAAAAAAATAAAGAAAGGGAACTATTGATAATGTGGACGATGAATTTGTTAACAAAAATGAAAGCAAACAAAGTGCCAAAAAACGAGAGTTGGTATCTACAGAAATTCAGGGTAAACCATCCATGTCATATGAAGAAGACTAGCAGTTAAATCGGTTATAATGTAGCACAAATTCAGATTGTGATATAAGCTGCTTCTCGAGACAGTTGGTACTAATATGACGAGAGAGTAAACCATCAATGCATAATCGCATAAAGCAATTAAGGAATGATTTATGAAGATCACCGGATGTATTATGGAACTATCCCCTATTATTCTATCTCGCTGCAGTAATAGAAGGGACTAGAAAGAAAATCTCAATATGCATCCATAAAAACAGTATACAACTCAATAAGCAAGCATAACTCAAGATGCATACTGTCATAATGTCGCCTGCATACATGGCTAAGGGATCGTTGGTCTTTTCACCTACAAAAAAAAAATTATCAATGAGAATAGAAAGGATTCAGCTATATATAAGTTAAATGTAGAGAATTGCCTTGGAACTCCAACAGCTCTTCTCTCTACAGAAAAGAAACAACTCTAACACACGCAAGTGATTGGCCTCACAATCCAATCATTTCGAACATGCAGTGGAGATGAATCATACACCATTTCAGACTTCCTTCGAGGTTTTTAGATGTTTCAATTTACATGAAAGATACCTATTTTATATGCAGCTGATGGTGCTGCAGGTGAAACGAGAATGTCCACTTCTTTCAAGGCCTCCTTGAAACTATTTTGAACCAATGTCCTTACCTAAAAAAGGTTATAGATCGTTAAGTTCTTCTTTAGATGCCTACTCTTGGATAGGTGGCACAAAAATTAGCAGCACCAAGTACCTGCTGAGCACGCTTGTAATATGCATCATAATACCCAGCTGATAGACCATATGTTCCCATCAAAATCCTCATCTTGACCTAAAAATCAAGTTGATTGTTCACTTTCTCTGAGCACTTCTTTATTATATTTTTTTAGAGATGTTTATTATATTTTTTAGTGATATTTTTGAGGAGTATTTCTTTATTATACCTCAGAGCCAAAGCCTCTGGCACGGGAACCTCCATAAAGAGAACCCAGTTCACCAGAATCAACTTGACACCCGTACCTGAAATATAATATTTAAAATGTCTGTAAGATGAACTGAACTTATATACATAGAAAGTCAAATAAGTAGACTATCACCTTACTCCATCATAACGAGATAAATTAGAAGATGCTTCAGAAGAAGCCAATATGTAATATGCCGGCAAACCCAGAGAGAATGAAGGCAAGGACACCTGTATATGCAGCATACTTAGAACGAGGTACTGCTAGCTATTTGAAAAAAAAAAAAAAACTATTAAAGAACTGATGTAAATTAGCAGAACAGCTTATGAAGATGAGAACCTCGTTCACTACAGCTCCAAGCTCTTCTAAGTGAGATGCAGCAGCCCGAACTGAAGAAGCAACTCCTCCATCAACACCTTCTCCGAGAGTTTCTTGAATCAAGCCAACTCTCAATCCTTTTAAAGGTTTTAAGTCCAACTGCTCTACTGAAGTTAGATGAGAAGCATAATCTGGGACCTCCTGGAAATAGGACATGAAACAGGGCTACCATCAGCCAATATTTCTATTAATTCCTAGTGCAGCTCGTGCATCCAACTGCAGCGGGTTTCAGTTAGTTGGATAAACAACATAAGTTTTTAGACAACATCAAACTTATAAAAGAAGATGAGATTCAATCTTAGGCGAGCTAGTTTTGCAGTCTAAACCAACTCATGAAAGCCGTGTAAAAATTGGGCATACTTGCTACTTATTAACTAAAGATCTCCGATGACACTATGTCTATGTCCATATGTTAATATAAGTGGGCATCGTAACAATATTCTGACCTAACAATTTGCACAACCCTGCTTTATTTTGGTAGAACACAGGACAAGGCCATCATACAATTCGAGCCTTTTTTAACCATCTAAAGGTAGCGGTTACAGAGGGAAAGAAGAAATTGAGCGCGCAGATGGATTATGGATTCTTACACGTCTGCTGGTTGTAGCATCGAGTTTGTCATGACCTGAGATTGCATGTAGAAGAATAGCAGTATCCATGACTGACGATCCAAAACAACCGATGACATCCAACGATGATGCATAAGCCATAAGTCCATATCTCGATACACGGCCGTAGGTTGGTTTCATCCCAACAACACCACAGAAAGATGCTGGCTGCCTAACACTGCCACCAGTATCACTTCCTAGTGATACTACACACTGCCTAGCTGAAACAGAAGCAGCTGAGCCACCTGAAGAACCTCCAGGAACCCGAGATAAATCCCAAGGATTAGCTGTAACCTACAGTAATAAAAATCAATTCATGGATCAAATCCAAAACAATATATTCTAAAGCTCACAAATTTGTCCAAGTATTTCTCGCAAGCATCATGCATGGACTAAAGTTACAAGAGTATGTGCTGCTTAAAAGTTAAAATGGTCCCAGTCTACTTGAGTGATAGTTCGATTGAGAGAAATTTTGGAGATATAACATAACTATTACAAAACTAACTTTAAAAATTGCCAGGACTCCTGAAACTTCTCCCCTTCCCCCAACACCCGGACCAAGCAAATAAAATTAAAAAAAAGGACAAAAACAATAAACAAAGAAGAACCATCTTTGACCAAAAATTGCTGGAGAGCACCTAAACTTCGTCCAAACAATCACGCAAGAACTGAAATAAGCACTGCCTAGGAATTAACAATCTGACGCTCAAAGTGAATTAGATTCACCTTTTGAGTGAATTATGGATAAATATAGGCCTACAAAAGCTCAAACAACTTTCCATGAACACATACAGTTTGCCAGTACAGCAAATTCATTGTGATTTTTATTTGAAAAATCAAACCAACCTGATTAATTTGTTGTCAAATAACGAGTTACTCCCTCAACAAGTTCAACCTTTAAACACACACACACACACACACACAAAGAACTCCCTCAGATACTCTAATTTACATATCCTGACACTCTAATTCGCATAACAAACAATAAAATCAAGAAATTCAGTCAAATTTTTATTACCTGAAAGCCAGATCCTTCGGTGGTGCTTCCCATTCCAAACTCATCCAAATTAGTTTTCCCCACAATTATTGCCCCCAAGTCCCTCAACTTCTTTACCACCGTCGCATCATAGGCCGGCCTATAGTTCTCCAAAATTCTAGAACCGCCCGTCGATGGCATGTCGACGGTGCAGATATTATCCTTGACTCCAACGAGAACTCCGGCGAGGGGGCCTGCATTCTTCTCCTCGGCCTGCTTGATTATCGTCTCTTCGTTTGCCACGTGGATGAACGAGTGCAGCTGTGGTTCGCATCGACGGAGGGTAGAGAGCTGAGAGGTTGCGACAGAAGCAGCGGACTCACCGGAGAGAATAGATTGTCGGATTGAAAGGATGGAGGAAGATGGAGCTGTTGCAGTAGAACAATCACCGGCAGCGGAGGTGGCGGAAGCGAGATGGAGGCGACGACGGTGGCGGCGGAGGAGCGCCGGAGGAGCGCTGGGAGAGAGGATGAGGCGCAACGGCATTTTTTCAGAAACTATACCCTGCTACTTGTGCAGCTAAATCTAACTCATTAGAAAAAGTGCGCTAGATAAAATTATTACTAATGCTATTATTAGTTTCCGAAAACCGAAAAAAAAAAAAACAACTTTATGTGCCGGCACACATAATATTTTTTATTTTATTTTTATAGACTAATTTAAATATTTTTGTAAAAAAATAAAAATGATACGCAACTCTTCCTACTCCTAGCAATATTTATAGGCATGCAGCAGTGAAGAATATGGAGTGACATGGAATGACCCAGACACATGGAATGACCCAGACACATTTTAGTGTTTGTGGATCCATCATTTTAAATGTAGTATCAATTACTCCCACAACCATTCAGAGATTAATTTAGAGGTGTCTAGCTTGTTTCCATGTGAACAAATTCTAGATATCCCATAATTTTTGAACTAAAATGGCGGTCTAAATTATTCAATAATTGAGTAAAAAGTAATACCAAATAGCAACATTGGAGGAAGCTGGGCTAAGTTATTCAGATGCATTGTCCGGCTACTACTTCGTCAGATATTTTTGTTTGCGACGTGCCCATGGCAGACACTAAACTGATCCTTCAGAGGACTATAGATATGCAGGTATCATCTTAATAAGAAATTAATGTCTTAGGTTACATCGAATGCTTGGCAATGCAGCTCGACCAGAAATATAGATGTAGTGGCTTCGACTAGAATCTCTCGGAGAAAAAAAAAATCGTCCCACGATTGAGCTCAATATAGATGGTTGATATGGATACTGAGGGCACCTTCATTTGCACTTGCAAGTTTGCGCCTTGTTTTGTGCACGTAAATTGCCCTACTAATCAACTATATAATTACTTCATAAGGCATAGGCGTTCATTGTCGTCGTCCTCATCGTCATCTTCCCGGTGAGAATCATAGCTCTTCTTAAAAATTTGTTCGAAAACATAGTAATTTTTTTGTAATAGTTTTATAAATTATTGACTTTTTTGACAAAATTCCTATTTTCTTTTACTCTTTAAATGAACTTGCCTATCTACATCCAAATAATAAATTTTAGGACGTTTGCCATATTGTTTACATGCACATAAAAATCTTTATAGACAACAAATAAAAAAAAAACAGTATAGTTTTGCTAATTTTGGACGAATAAATAAAACGTTACAAAAAAATAAATAAAATATTATGGTAAGTAAAATAAATATATTCTAAACGAGGAAAAAAAATATTCTAAAGTTTGAACTTATTATTTTCATTGCAGGCTGATTTGTTCTAAATTTTCCAAAGCAGCATCTTTTTTCCTTTTCACAAAACCCCAAAAAAGTTAGTGCTGCTCCCCCACTGTCATAGCTAGCAAGTAATAAATCGTATTTTGTGAAGCCACACTAGTGTTGTGTTGCGGCGGCGATGTCGTTCGGCGGCGGAGGATCGTCGTACCAGCGGTTCCCTCGGATAAAGATCCGGGAGATGAAGGACGACTACCTGAAGTTCGAGCTGCGCGACACCGACGCGTCGATTGCCAACGCTCTCCGCCGAGTCATGATCGCGGAGGTCCCTACCGTCGCCATCGATCTCGTCGAAATCGAGGTCAACTCCTCCGTTCTCAACGACGAGTTCATTGCCCACCGCCTCGGCCTCATCCCCCTCACCTCCTCCAACGCCATGACCATGCGCTTCTCACGTGACTGCGACGCCTGCGACGGCGACGGCCAGTGCGAGTACTGCTCCGTCGAGTTCCATCTTGCCGTCCGGTGCGACTCCGATCAAACCCTCGATGTCACCAGCGCCGATCTCAGGTCCTCCGATATTGCTGTCTTGCCTGTTGATGTCGCCGTGAGATCTCTCGCGGCCACCGATCCGTCGGGCTACGATCCCGCCGCGGCCGATCAGAGGTACTATGTAACCTAGAAATATAATTGCAAAGCTTTAATTGAAGCACAGCAGGGATTATTATATGTAAATTTGAAATTTATGAAACCGATGTATGAGTTTGTTGGATAATATCTGGCGTGTATTATGATGTTGGAGCTTTACTAATTGACACCGTGATGATTTTTTGGATGATTAGATGGTAATGTGAATATATGTGAAATCATTTTGAATCATAACTAAACTCTAACAGTGGTTGATCGATTAGATAAGTGCTTTATATGATTATGAAGCTTTCATGGAATTTTAGAATGACTCTTAAGCAGAAACTGTTAACCTGCATTCTTGATTTATTGGTCGGTCCCAAGTCTCTTGATATACACACACGCACACTATAGAAACTCTAGCAGCTGTGGAGTTGTCATTTATCTGACACTATTTGAAGCTTAAGTTATTCATTTGGAACTGTCACTTTCACAAAAAATTCATCAGTTGGTCTCAGCCTCAAGACTCTTGGCTCCTAAATCCTAAGCCTTTAGTCTCAACTCTCAAGTTATAATTTCATTACTAGGATTGAGAGTTGAACGTCTAATATGCTGTTCTATGATGTTTAACTTGTATGCTAATCCCTAAGCTTACGTGCCAGAGTTATTTCAGTTTAAGTGCTGAAATGTATGATCAGTTCTCTTTGATTTTATATGGGACTCCCTGAGATTGATGTTCTGCTGCAGAAGTAAACCACGGAAATTGTGCTGTTGTCTAGTTCTTGTTGTCGCTTTTGACTAATAATGACGAATGGAGGTTGGGCCATAGTAATTCAATTATACTCCTGTTACTCTTGTGTTCTCCATACTGTGGCGTGATTGATTAACTGCATGAGAGTTTCAGATTGGCCACCTGGTCTCTTTGAGTTGTAGACCTGAGAAGACTAACACTGTATAATTTTCTGTTTATCATGGATAAATTTACTTGTGTATCATTGTCTTGGTTCGCTTCCTTTCCAGGGAGTTAAGTGGAGTTAGATTATCTTTATATTTACCCAGTCACTTAGTCGGGAGTTGGATTATGAAGATTGACTTACTGTGCTTTATCCACCACCCACTCTTCAAGCTTACAGTACTTTGAAGGAGATCCATCTTATAACATTTTCACATAGAAGGTTGTTTGACCATAGGAGCTCATTTCTCTAAATTCTCACAACAGAGCCCCTTCTTTTCGTTTTTGTTTTTAGTTAAAATGAGAAACGTTTTGTGTTTAATCTCAAATATCACCATTGTTCCTCTTCTATGCTACGATGTGTGGATTGTGAGATGTGGAATGTGGTATATGACTCACAAAGCTAGTAAGTCATTATGTCTCCACTTTCTACTCAGTTAACTTTTATTGATCATTTCCTTGCTTTGCGTGAAAACCAAAATGTTCAGCATGTCATTTTTTTTTGTTTATAGGCATTTTAATTTCATTTGTTATTCCTTCTTTCTCCTTGCAACCTTTTATGTTTCTCAATCCATATCGCTTTTATTTTGCTTATATCTGGCATAGGGGCATAATAATAGTAAAGTTGCATCGCGGCCAAGAGCTGAGGCTAAGAGCAATAGCTAGAAAAGGAATTGGAAAGGACCATGCAAAATGGTCACCTGCTGCAACAGTTACGTTTATGTATGAACCTGAAATTCACATCAATGAAGAAATGATGGATTCTTTAAGCCTTGAAGAGAAAAGAGCCTTTGTTGAAAGCAGCCCCACCAAAGTTTTTGATATTGATCCAAATACTCAACAAGTATACTCTTCATTCTTCCAGTCACACTTTACTTATTGCTTGTTTAATTTATATGATTTTAGCTTATTTAGGGAAACACAAATATCTTAGTCAATAGCTTTATGCATAGCATTAAATGTGAATGGAATTAATTAATACTTGTTTTATACTGTATGCTTGTCTTTCTACTCTTTCATATCCTGCTCACTTATGGATAACAGGGTATCATTCTTGCTGCGTGTATTTCTCGACTTTATTTGTCATTAGGAAACTGTTATATCAAGAATAGTCTCGCACAGAGTTGTTAAAGGCGCACCTCACCTTGCATCTAGGCCAACCAGTAGAGTTTGCGTTCACCTCGGGTCAAGCCGGGCTCATGTTGAAAAGGCACGTATCTTGTGCGCCCGTACGCCTTGACCCCAGGCTCGCCCAAAGCGCTCATTTTAAACCTTAAGCTAGCAGTAGCCCCAAAAAAGGAAAGGAAAGAGAAACGATGTTCATCGGAATCCTCAATTGCTAGCACCAGTGTCTCTTTTAGTCTAACATAATCTGGTTAAGGGAGTAGGAAAGATATACGTACCTGCTTATTAGTGAGAGAATAAGAGAAGAGAGACTGAATTGTTCAAGCTGATGTCTACCTTCTTTTAATTCCTTCTATAATAAAATATTAGCATTAACTAGACCTATAACCTATTCCTCTTATATGTGATCACAAACTTATACGTATTGTAGCTAACCATCTATAGACTTCCATGTTAGTCTACAAACACTAGCGTAGCATACATTAGGCTGTCATATTCTCTTGAACTTTCACTTTTCGGACAGTCATTATAGAAGTGTATTAATGGTTTACATTAACTTATCAGTAATAATTCTTGCCGTATCGACTTAACATATAAATTATTAAATAAACTTTACTGCTGCTACGTAGCTTGTACCTCGCTTTATGGCTTGCACTTAGGCTCCAAGACCTTAGTTGCGCCTCGGTGTGCCTTGTTTAACATCATTGGCCTCGTCGATTATGATTGTGTGGATTAGGAAGTCTAGGAGAAATGAGGGGCTAAGGATATTACACATGTCATAGATTCTGTACTTTAAGTCTAATTAATTTGCAAAATCCTGTCCTAAAGATTGCTTTAGGAACTTCTGTTAGTTCTTTTTTTACTGCATTTATAGCTATTCTTTATGAGCCTATAGTCTCTTCTGTTTTTGACATGTTAAATTTGTTCTTTTTTTTGGGTGTGTTTTTCTGAACTTCCTTTTATGTTTAAACATTGAAAGTTTAATAAGCAGATATGACTTCTCCGTACTTTAGTCACTATATATGGACTGTGCTTAGATCCAAGACGGAGGTGAAGTTTAGACTACAAGTCTAATTTTAGCATCGTTTTCATAAATATTCCAACTATGTTACACATGACATAATATATATATGTGTGTGTGTGTGTGTGTGTGTGTGTTTGTGTGTGTGGAGAGAGAGAGAAGAGAGAGAGAGAGAGAGTTCTGCAAGCTTGTTGTCCATGGATATGGATTGGGTGTCACCAACTTAATTATGTGGTTATTAGTTCATATTTAGAGGGAATACTTTTTTGTGAGAAAATTTCATGAAAGTTGTAAGTGGTTTATTGCTACAGCTCTAAAATGTCACCAAAAACTAATCAACAAAACTCAGATTGGACATCAAAAGGTCCAACTTTTCTGCTGCATGTGGTTTGGTTTGTGCATGGTTTTGAGTCAAATTGGGAGATCTAGCTTTTAAGTAACAGAAGTTTATCTTCATGCTAAACTTGTAAATAATTTGTCCAGCGATCTTATTCAATGGTTTGGCCAGGTGGTGGTTGTAGATCCCGAGGCTTACACCTATGATGATGAGGTGATCAAGCAAGCAGAGGCTATGGGGAAGCCTGGGCTCGTCGAGATATACGCCAAAGAAGATAGCTTCATCTTCACTGTAGAATCTACGGGCGCCATCAAAGCTTCTCAACTGCTCTTAAATGCCATTGAAGTCCTGAGGCAGAAGCTCGATGCCGTTCGTATGGAAGCTTCTGGAGGTGGTGCCGATTTTGAAGATCTCGAGGCTCATTTGCACTAGTGTTGATGTATATTTTGGTGGGCCGTTCATCTAACTGTAATGGTAGGGACGTCGTGCTATATTCAAAGATTCATGATTATATAATATATTAATTATGATGGCTGTGGTCCCGAAGATGTCTAATTATTTGATAGTTATCCACCATTCCATGTTGAACACGCATGCGTAATACTGCTGTTTTATATCTATTATATTAAATCTGAGTGTTTTAGATTTGGAAGTTATGTTCATCTACGATAATCTGCAGTGCATGTTCATACTTCCGACTTAAATTGAGAGTTTTCCAAATTTCAGTCATCTTAAATTTACCGTATTAGATGAAATCCGATCTGGGCAATGTCTGCGTATTGTTGCGGGAGTGTCCCATATTTGATCTTCCTATTCTAATGTAAGACGTCAAATAAAGGACACCATATTTTATAGGGAAAATTATATAGTTCGACTCCTAGATTGGTTTATACTTAATTTTTAACCTCTCAAAATATTAATCTCATTTTAAAACCCCACCTAATTCGAATCCTACGAACTTTTCCACCTTTACAACCGTTAACGACAATTTTCGGACTAAAATTTCTCTAAGTTTGAGAGCTCTTACCTTCTTCTCCTTTTCTTCATTTTGGTTGTTTCTTTTCAAATTGCATTATTTGTCTTCATTGCGCCCCATCCTGACCGCGTCTTTGAGATGTCGTCTTCTTGCATTTATGCCACCGCCTCCATCTGCTTGCCCTTCTGCCTCCCAACAGTTTGATTTGTGCGACTTTATTTTATAGATAAAACAGAAGTCTTCAAATTTGCCATTCATAGTTATACAAACTTTATTTTTATTAAATTATAAAAAAAAAGTTAGAAAAATGTGAGTGTTTAAATTTATAATTCATAATAATACTAGCCTAATTTTATAAATTATAAAAAAAAAGTAAAAAAAATAAAAAAGGAAAAAAAAAGGAGTTACTTTTCATTAAATAGTAGTATTTTGTTTTCTTCTATTTCCATTTAATATTATGGGCATACAATGATACCCAATAATAAACAGCTATTGGCACAATGTGCCCAGCTGAACTAAAAATTATATGTACATGACCATTTAGTTGTTGGTACTTAGAATTGGGAGATTAGTGTTTAAACATCCGATTAATTAACATCCAATTAATACCGAGTACTTGATGTTTTGGGGTTTTTGAATACGGTGGCAGCTGCTACTGATGATTTGGTGAACTCGCTCAACTATTTTATCATATTAAGAGATGTCCGTCGTCTACGTTTACGTGAGTTTGTCATGATACCAACATCACCAGCTACAAAAATTAAATAGAGTCCACTTCCGTATAAAATAGATCGGATCAGCTTGATTATGGTATTAGAAATTTTTATAATAAAACAAGGGTTACAGACAAAAACAAGAGCAAAATCTTTTATTAACTAAATTAAGCCGGCTATATCTATATATATAAATAAATGTTTTAGAATTCTAAATCTTTTTAGTCTTAACGAATCTTAAAAGTTATTTTAAATTTTTTAAGATTTTGAAGTTTTAAAATACTTATTAATTTTTTTTTTTAAAAAATATTTAATATAAAAATTATAAATTTTATCAAAATTAAAAATTTTAATATTTAATTTTTTAGAAAAATTATATATAAATATTAGAATAAGAGGACATATAATAAAAATATAAAGTGGGAGTAGAGAATTTGTGTCTTGACCAAAAGAGTCATAACCAATCACACTTAGAATTGCATTCCAACTCTAGGGATAAACATATCAGCACAATACTTTGGAGAAATTAAAATAGTTGATTTTTAAAAATTACAACTTGCGTCGACCAAATAAGACCCAATCAAATTAAAAATCAGCACTTTAGAACGTCAAGAAAATTGGAATATTTTTCTTAGGAGATAATGAGGCAAAAAAATTTCGCCAACATATATCAGATTATTTTATTAGTATTATTTTTAAATTAAATGCTTCAATTCACAATAAATTAATTTGATCAGAAAGTAAAATTTCGACCTAACGTTTGCCTTCGAATCAATGTAACATTAGTATTTAAAATTACTTTTAACAAATAAACTGAAACATAGAGCAGTCTATCTCAATTTCAGGATGTTTATGAAATTTAAATCAAGGGCTTATACCATATCAGCCCCCCAAGGTTTCAAATGTACCAGATCAACCCCTTATTTTAAAAACCTACCAAATCAGCCCCTCAAACACTGTTTGAACTTTTTTCGGACAAAAATACCCCTATACTCGTTAACAGTTCGGACACTAAAAATATTTATATAGAAGTATTTAAATTTGCATAAATTTACTCGAGTCTAGTCGTGATCACTCAGTTGATTATTTTTTCAAAAAATGCTTTGAAGTAGGTGTTTTTAAGGTCCGAAGTGTAACCAACTCGATCCGAAATCGCTGAAACAGTTTGGATGCCAAAAATACCTATCTAGAAGCATTTTTTGGAAAAATTTTGAACATAAAAGTTGTAGATCTCGACGAGATCTACAATTTTTATGTTTAAAATTTTTTTCCAAAAAATGTTTCTAAATAGGTGGTCTCGGCTTCGGCGAAATGAGAATATTTTTGTCCGGAAATCGAAATAGTAATAGAGGCTGATCTGTCCATTTTTTAAACAGAAAGATTAATTTGTCCAAAGAATTCAAAATGAGAGACTGATACGTCATTATTCCTTAAATCAACGACCAATCTTTTCTGAATGATTAGTCGTACTATTTGACCCAGCGAGAAAATTGGAATAAAAAAATAAAAAAGACGACTTTGTGGAGCTATAAATACAGGTGAAAAGTAAAAAGATCCTACACATCTTTATCCAAAAATAAAAAAGAAGAAACTTAAAAAACAAAAGTAGCAAACATTAGGTATCACTTGGTTCCAAAGCTCATTGCTGTTTACGTGAGCATGGCGCTCAAAGTTTCAGATGAAATGCTGGGCACGTTCGTCCCAATCGTGGTTTACTGGTTATACTCCGGCATTTATGTAATGCTCGGATCTCTGGACGATTTCAGGCTCCATACAAGAGCCGAAGAAGATGAGAGGAACGTCGTCTCCAAATCCACCGTCGTCAGAGGTGTTCTTCTTCAGCAGGCTTTCCAGGTCGCCGTCTCCCTTCTCCTCTTCGGCGTAAGTAATTAAAGTCCCTCTCTTTTTTCTTCTTTTTAAATGACGGCTGGACGCAGTTAATTTCTAACATAATCTGATATATTGTACATTCTGTGAACTCGGAAGGTCGTCGGCGAAGACGATACCGCCGCCGACGCTAAGCAACGATCTTCGTCCTTAACAATCCCGATCCAATTCATCGTCGCGATGTTCGTGATGGACACGTGGCAGTACTTCCTGCACAGGTACATGCACACGAACAAATTCCTGTACAAGCACATCCACTCCAGGCACCACACCATCGTCGTCCCGTACGCGTTCGGAGCCATGTACAATCACCTCCTCGAGGGAATCGTTTTGGACACGGTCGGAGGAGCTCTGTCGTTCTTGATCTCCGGCATGACCCCGCGGACGGCGATCTTCTTCTTCACGTTCGCCACGATCAAGGGCGTCGACGATCACTGCGGTCTATGGCTTCCTGGGAATGTATTTCATATCTTCTTCAGCAACAACACTGCTTATCATGATGTTCATCACCAGCTTTACGGAAGCAAATACAATTTTTCTCAGCCATTCTTCGTAATGTGGGATCGAATTCTGGGGACTTACATGCCTTACTCCCTTGAGAAACGGAAGGAAGGAGGACTCGAAGCACGTCCCATCAACAAGAACAATTGAGCATCGATCATCATCATCAAAAGCTTGAAAAATTAAGATGAACACTTCTCTTTTATTATGATTATTATGATTATTATGATTGTTATGATTATTATAATTATTTTAAATTTATAGTGACCTGAATTCTTTTGTAATTTGAGATACTTGTATTTTAATTAAATAAAATAAACCACCTCTTAGATGATGGTGCCGAAATAAAGTTACAAGCAGTTTCTTGCATGGTAATAATTAAATATTGTCTTTAAATATTATTACCTAACAATAATTAATTACCAAATTTTATCATAAATTTATTATTAGGGATTAATTCTTATTTTTCATCTAATACAATAACGTAACAGTTTTTGGGGTCTGTGATTACTTTCTATCCGACATCCTGATCGTAACCGAGTAAAATAATATTTTCTTTCAACTAGTGTTTGTTGAGATTCGAATTTCTAATTTTTTATTTACGAAAGACAGGTCAAAACCGTTCTTATATCAAGAGCGTTTGTAATTACTGTAGTATATTAATAAGTAACAGTAGTATATTAATCATAACAACTTCTGCGGTGGAGAGAATAAAATTCAAGACCATCAAATAGAGTGAAAATGAAATTCCAACCTCCCTAACTAATAAAATTTAATACCATCTAAATCAATGAATCATCCCAGCCTGCCAAACTAGTAAAATTTAATGCCATCTAAAACTTTTTGAGATTATCAATATATAATGTCAGCATCTCAAACTTTCAAAAAACTCTTATACTAATCTCAACCGACGCTTTAAGATTCGAGTATAGATTTTTTATGAACGAAACTTCTGCCATGAAGTATAGAAATTTTTTTCGAAAAGTTATGTAAAAAGTTTTGCCATACGCCTCCCATCTGATCGAGCTTCCAATAGAACAAATCTGTTTTTTTTTCTTTTTTTCTTTTTTTTTTCTGTTTTTTTTTTCCTGTTCTTTTTTTTTTTTTTTTTTTTTTTTTGTATGGGAGATTCAGTCCATTCCAGATTTTCAATTCAATTCCTCAACCGAACTGACTTGGTACTTATCGACCTCGAAAGCAAAGTTGTCTATTTCATTTATCTTTGCTCTTTTCTTCGGATTTGAGCGTTAGCCATCAGAAGTCCCGATGGCCCTAAAATTTGACAAAGCTGACTGTCAGAATATTAGATGTTAAATATGGTTAAAAAAAATGTTAAGAAATAAATTCAAGAATGGTTCTATCCAAATTTTTTTTTTCTAAAATAAAATTGAAATTTATTCTCTTGTAAGCGGCTAGATGTAATATTAGGAGATAGTAGATAAATGTAGCTCAGGAAAATATCAAAATAATATATAAAAGCTCAGGAAAATATCAAAATAATATATAAAAGTTCGGTCTCTAAATTAGTTTTTTGAGAGTGACCGCTAGGAAATTATTTTCATCGCACATTATCCACATAAAAAAGCCAATAACCTTCGCAAATGATTGTCTGGCACATAAAACGTTGGTAAAACAAATTACTGAAACTTCCCTTATTACAAGATTTGGCGATACCATCATCTTGAATACAGAAAAAGTCAGACCATACTTGGACAAAAAGTCAACACTGTGCAGGACATAATTGTAACAGTAAGCCAACGGCATGCTCGTTGAGTTTAAGCTCGAACTGAAAAGACATAAGCTAATTGAAACAAGCAGCCAATATTAGCAGAAATAAGAAAAAGATAACTCTCCCTCGTGATCATCGAGAACTAACAATCCTGAAAATAAACTAATTCTGTATGTAGCTACGAAATAATTTACATTCACGATCGAACAACCCCACCACATAGATCAAGAACATGAGTAGAGGGGAAAAAATAACAAGGAGAAGTAACGTCAAAATCGACGACTTGGATGATCTCTGACATAAGCTTTTGCAGCTTCAAGTATCATAACCAAAGAACTATTTTGGACTCTGTAATGCTGTAACTCTAAAAATTCTCCAAAAGTTAATTTTTAAAATCGATATAAGTTGACTTCAAGCTTGAAAATATGGAGAGTTGACATTGAACATATTCCTTTGAGCAGCTTGTAAGAGCAGCACATCTATCTGAGATATTTTGGTAAGATGTTTTCGAAGATTGTAGTATTTTCAGTTCTGAATGTGCGAATAATTGATCCATTTATCAGGAGATAGCCCTTGCTGAGAAAGCAACTCATGCTGAAGTTTTGGATAGCTCAAGTTCTTGACCGAGAAAACAACTCTATCATGCCAAAGCTTCCTTTCCCGAAAATTGACGTCTGAATTGCTTGGGTTTATTCCTGTTTAGAGAGACGTCAGTATGAATCCACTAAGCGGAGTAGCAGGTCGTAAGATCTTATAAATGATAGATAAATGCTCCATAACTATCACGGGTTTCAGTATTTGGTCTTTATATCTATCACATTCTAACTATCCTGCTTTAGAAACATGGACTACCCTCTGAGGACATTACTCCAGATCTAAACCTGAGGCATCATTTGGATGTTAATTTATTTTGCAAAAAATGGCACATGATTAGTTTTCCAATATGTCATTATATACTAAGACTCCTCATAATAAGATTTTAGCAATCTCCTCCTCCCTAAATATATATATGATGCTAGTAGTACGAACCTAAATACTATCCTCAGTGTTATTACTATGAAATAAAGTACTTAAATTGCGGATAAGAAGATACAGCAATAAACTAATAATAAGACCAGCCAAAACTAATTCAAGTAGGTACTCACGACTTAAACGCGCAATCAAAGATCTTGGCCTCTCATAACCATTCCTAGGCAGAGGGTTTTGCTCAGTTTCATCATTTTCCTCCCGTACTGCTTCGGGCTTCCCCTGCCTTCTTGATTCAGGCTTCCAATGAACTTTTGCTAGAGACTGACCAAGCAAATCTGCAATGCCCGTCGCCATCATCTCTGCCTTCTGAACATAAGGAAATGTGTCCTCCTTGAAGTGATTCGACAACCATAGATACATAGAAACTACTTGATGCTTCGTCTCGAGATCCAACAACTCGGCATCGCTTTTAGCAGAACCCTTTGGCATTCCCATAGCAATACCAACTGGTTGCCTTTGGCTATAATGTGTTGCAAACTTCAAAAGGTGATACATTGCTTTGGGATCCCTGATATTTACCGGTGCAAAGCAGAAGTTATAACGCTCTTCAAGCGACATGCCCTGAACCTTCTCCAACATATTGGCCACCTTCTTAACCCCATCATGACGGCAGTAGAAATACGAACCATCTAGCCGGCTGTTCTCTCTGAACTTATCTAGAAGCTCACAAAAAGTGATGTTTGGAAACTGAGCGGCAAAAAGTTCCACCTGTTCGAAAAATGGAAATAACCCTACTCTCTTTACTTCCTCAAATGGTTGCTGCAAGCATTGTATCAAATAATCCAAGTCTTCCAATCGGAAAGTAGTAACGAGGCCATCCGGGAACCTACTTCCCCTCCGCCCAGCACGTCCGGCTATTTGTTTCACCTGAGATGCGTCCACCGCGACCATCTTATCACCATTATACTTTTCAAGTGAATAAAACACCACTCTTCTAATATTCAAATTCAAGCCCATCCCGACCGCATCGCTAGCAACTAAAACATCGTACTCATTATCTTGATCATTAAATAAAGTAGCCTGTTGTCTCCTAGTCTCCGGTGGCAAAGCACCATAGATAACACAACACTTGTGCTTCGTAAATCTTTCTATGGCAAGCTTTACCTCGAAAATCTCTCTTCTTGAGAACGCAACAATGCAATCGCCCGATCTCACATTCTTCATATCACCCAACAGAGTCTTTGCCTCTATAACGAGAGGTTTAAACCGTTCGTATTTTTGAATTTCAAGCTCATCCCCAGTCTCTTTGCATATATTCTTAACTACTTTTAAAACACTAGGATCTCCACATAAATGAATTTCATCAGCTTTCAAACCTAATAAAGCTCTAGTCCATGCGTAGCCTCGAGTTCTGTCGGCCATCATTTGCACCTCATCAATCACCGCAACATCATAACACTCATCGGTAGACACCATTTCGATTGTACACGCTACATGGTTAGAGAAGGGCATTGTTTTTTTCTCTTGACCAGTTAACAAGCTACAATAAATACCCAAAGAGTTAACTTTATCGAACACCTCCATTGCAAGCAATCTCAAAGGGCTACAATAAACTCCCTTTTTAGCTTCCATGAATCTCTGAAGAGCATTGTAAGTCTTACCACTATTCGTCGGGCCGCAATGGTAAATAATCTTCCTCTTCATCGCGCGCGCAAAGGGGAACCAAGTATGCGGCTTCGTTAGGTCCGCAGAGTCGATCAAGACCCGAAATTTCTTCAATTCTTCAGGGAATTCATCGAGGACAAAATTAACAAACACGGGAAAAATGAATTTATGTGCGGATTCTGACGGGCCAAGGGATAAGAGATGGGCGGCGAGGTCGCGGGAGCAGCGTTGGAGGAAGAAAAGCCGGAACTTTTTGGCGGCGGAGGGGAAGAACGAGGACGGAATGTATGCAGCGAGGGATTGATTCGCCGCCCATGGAGATTTTGAAAACGATCGGAAAATAAGTACTAAATTATCCCACTCCGATTTGGTGAGCAACGAATTACCTTCGCCGCGGTCGCAGAGACTACGGTAGATGCTGGTAGGATCGAAACTTGGAGGCTCGTCCGGGTAGAATTCGAAATTGGTGGTTCGTGGAAAAAGCGGGAATGGAGGTGAGAAGGAGCAAGGGGATAATGGTGATGATGATGATGATGGTGGTGGTGGTGGTGGTGATGATGGAGAGTGGGGGTAGAGTGATGGAGAGATGAAGATGAGTATGACAGGAGGGAGAGGGATTTGAGGAGGGATGGACGGCGGCGGAGGAAGAGAGAGGCGACGCCGGAGGCCATGACGGAGGCAGCGACGGGATTGTGAAATTTAGGGCGGCGGGAGATGTGAATTAAATATAAATAATTTTAGTAGAAAGCGCATTAAAAAAAAAAGCGCATCGAACTGGGCTCTCTTGAGCGTCGATTTTGTTGGGTGAATATTCCAATCAGAGAATGCCGTTGGGCCAAACATTTTATCCGAAAAATAATTTGATCTAAATATTTTTTTATAGGAATCAGTAAAATATATATTTACTAATTTTGAGACATAAAAAAATATTATTTAGATTATTTTCGGACTATTTTATCATGTATAATAGTATTTCTATTTCAGTATAAATTCAGCCTTATATGGATCATACGAAAACTCTTATGTGGCATTGTAGCTTTTAGAAGCGGACTTAGGGTTCCAAATAATGACGATTCATACATTATGCCATACTACAACATTATGACGACTCATGCAGAGTTCATTCCTTTTTTTGGCCAGAAATTTAGCTCAAAAGAATAAGCTTTAAGCACTCCATGGTTAACTCAGAGACTCAGACTCATGGTTAGCTCAAATTGGGGATATCTAGCACTTTCTATTGCAAAATAACTTGATAAAGTATGCAAATATAATAAGTTCAGTTAAAACTGGCAGGAAATGTTGGCAAGCATGCTCCATTCATAATAACAACCAATAAAATTAGCACAGACGGTATCATGTTGTGCCGGCACGCCCCGGAAAGTTGACCAATTTTGAGCTTCAGACTCGTAGCGTCCTGCGACGTTCTGCTGCTCTTTACCCAAATCTCACAAGAGGCATTTAATCCGAACAAAACGTATTTAATCTCAAAAATCCAAGAACAGATTAATAGTTAGATATAATATTAAATTTTAAATAAAAAGCAATGGTGTACCGTAAAAATTCAATAATTTCGGTCAAAAAGATCGGTCCACACCAGAGCCCACCAAAGTAGGCTACATACGGAAGGCCATCCCAATGAGGCCCTACAATTGGACCCATTAATTAATGAGTCCAAGAGCCCATCATAAACACCTTCAACACAAACAAAATGACAAAAACATCTAATCCTGTTCTGAGCGGTTCTGCTCACTTCAAAAAAATCTTACACTACACTTCCGATGCTGCCGGCGACGATGATTTCGTCATTCTCCGTCACACGATCTCCGCCGCTCCCTATTTCTCGCCTTAACTCTGCCCCTTGTCGCCGGTTCCTCCGCCGCGAGATCTTCTTCGACGGCGGCGCCACCCTCTGCTGCGACAATCATCACGCCTCCTCCAATCCCATTACCCACTCCACCATGTACACTTTTAGGCAGCACATAGGATAATTCATGCATGATTTTTGGAAGAAATTTGGGAATTGTTACTTTTCTACTTTATAATTTCAGCTAGCTAACGTTTCATAATTTGCGTTCTAGATTATCTGATGCTGATGATACCATTGTTGAAGAAATTTTGCGGAAAAATGTTCCTTTCTCTACGCGAAGAATGGTGTTAGCTAGTTCATTCATGTATTTTTTCTTGCATTGCTCAAGGTATTTTCCAGGTCCGCATTTATTTATTTCTTAACTTCATACAGATAGGTAATAACTACAATTTTGCTAGAGCATATGAAACTATTATTAGAGCGATATATTAGTTATTAATTTAACATAATTGATATCTTTAATAAATCCGTTACTTTTGCAGCTTTTGCATTAGGTGATCCGTCTGTGACAGTAGAAGATGTTACGCCTTCTGTTTTGCCCTCAGGACCGCTTTTTCCTGCGGAAGTATTTTCCTTTGACTAAGATCCTGGTGTTTATTTATCTTGTCATTTTTATTTTGTTTGATATGTTTACAGTTGTATGATATTATTAAATGGTCGTTGCAGGAGAGGATTGCCGGGCTTTTTGAGAAAAACACTTACTCTGTTGTTAACATCTTTGATATAACTCTACAACCTCAACTTAACATGACCGGCATGGTCGAGGTACAAATACATTACATCTCTTGCCTCTGTTCCTGAAAAATAGTACTCATTATTGTTGCCGTGCTAATATGTTTTTATGGAAGCTGTATTTCTTCCCATACCTCTACTAACAGCATCTTTTCCTCTGGGACGTGTATAAACCAGATACCTGAAGGAAATGGTTCTGGAGTAATATGGGATGTTGATGGGCATATCGTGACAAACTATCATGGTAGGATTCATTTTTGGAAACCTGTCGTCTACGTAGCTAGCTTTCCATTTTTGTTTGCTTATGTTGTGCGTTCAGATTAGCTGCCTCTGTTAGCCGTTATCTATGTTGGTGTGTGCGTTAACATATGCGTATACATGTTTAGTCAAATGTTTTTTTTTTCCTTTGATGTTGTGCACACCTATGTATTAGGATGGTACGTGCATTCATTCGATAACTACATATGTGTGTAACTGTAAATATTTAGTTCGACCTTGTTTTGTAAGGATTTTGACCTATAGCAGCTTAGCTGATGCCATTGTGGATCTCTTTGTAGTTGTTGGAAATGCTCTATCGAAGAATCCAAAGCTTGGTCAAGTTGTTGCACGAGTAAATATCCTTGCTTCTGAAGGGTGAGTTTCTGATTATTTCTTTCAAAACTCTTAATCAACTCTCAAAACTCTGTTCAGATGGGATCTTTTTTCTTGGATTGTATTAATTAATTTTGAAGGGTGCAAAAGAACTTCGAGGGCAAGCTGATTGGGGCTGATCGTACCAAAGATCTTGCTGTCTTGAAGGTTGACTTGCTTCTTGGTGGCTTCTTCTTCTTCTTTTTTTTTTTTTTTTTGGTTGAGAAAATCTGAGGTCATTTTCTCCAACAGTGCTTCTTTCATACATATAGGGGTTTATAGCGTCGTCTTCTTTTTTCGAGGAAAGGTTTATAGGGTCTTCTTACTGGAGATGTTTAATCTCTACTGGACTGCTTCCTTAGTTAACCATTAATAATTATTTTTGGTATTTTTGCATGGAGTGCTTGTAACAGTCATCTCAACCCCATCTTGTCAGTAGAATGCTTTGGCTAATGTGAAATCTGCTCTAAACTATATAATAATTTTATTGTATTGCTTCACTTCTGTAACAGGTTGATGCACCGGCAGATTTATTAAAGCCATTAAAAGTAGGGCAGTCATCCGTTTTGAAAGTTGGCCAGCAGTGCTTAGCAATTGGAAATCCCTTCGGGTTTGACCATACTTTGACTGTTGGCGTCATTAGTGGATTAAATCGTGATATTTTAAGTCAAGCTGGAGTTATAATTGGTGGTGGGATTCAAACAGATGCAGCAATTAATCCTGGCAATAGGTTATTTTTTTTTCTTTGTTTTTGGACAGATATAGGTGGTTTGTTATTTCAATCTCCTCCTTTTGTTCCTTATTGAAGCTTCTTTACATGAGTGGTTCATCTGCAGCGGAGGTCCTTTACTCGATTCACAAGGAAATATGATTGGTATTAACACAGCAATCTTTACCCAGACAGGTATAACCTTTCAAGAACTGTAACAGTAACTACTGTTTGACAATTCATCAGTACTCATCTCAAATATACAATCTTTTTTTTTTTTTTTTTTGGTTTTTAATAACAAAAATAAAGTATCATCTAATGCAGTCATTCGAATACCCAATTAAACTTTCCAGAATAATTTCAAACCATATGCACAGGGAAAGTGCAAATTGTATAATTCAGAATTATGCCTACCAAATTTTGAGACCAAAGCAAAATTTTAAATATTAGAGCAATTTATACTGACATAGTGAGCAAAAGATCCACTTACATTTGAAGTGATCTGTTCGCATGCTAATTTGGATTGCATCTACATTACAGGAACTTCTGCTGGTGTAGGCTTTGCAATCCCATCTAGATCTGTTTTGAAGATAGTACCTCAACTGATACAGTTTGGCAAAGTAAGACAGATTAGGGGACAGTGATGTTTGGATGGAACACTTATTTGCTGATCTTTATGATTATGAAGGACGTAATCATAGTTACCTTTTTCTGTATCTTTTTGTTAGGCTGTTCATGCTGGTTTAAATGCAGAGATAGCTTCTGACCTAATAGCTAATCAGCTCAATGTCCAGAAAGGAGCTCTTGTACTGCAGGTATATTTGTTTGCAAAACTGCTAGATGTCCCAAATGTCCCAATTTACCGCCAATTGAGCTTGATTTTCTGGTGGAATTTTGGGAGCTCTAGTTGTCATTTTGTTGTTCATTTCTCTTTAACTGGTTTTCCATGATAGTTCACAAAAAGATCGCGGCATTTTGGTTGCGTAAGTGGTCATATTTGTTGTTCTCACATTTACCTTTTTTTTAAGGTTTCTGGGAATAGCTTGGCCGCGAAAGCAGGCCTGCTTCCAACTAGTAGAGGTTTTGCAGGCAACATTGTTCTTGGAGACATAATCGTTGCTGTTGATCAGAAGCCTGTAAGTCTTTTTTCTTTACATAATTGAAAATTCCAAAATTTTTCAATGCAAAAATTTCCCCAATATTCCAGCATGAACCGAACAATGTGCTACTCAAAGCTAAACTATGCGCTGTTCAAAGCTAGCACTGCCTTATGTACCTTTTAGTACCCGTCCTTTTCCTTAGAAGATGACAATTCCGTATGTAAAAACAACTAAACATTTTCGATTAGAAATTTGACGAATCTCGTGGCGGGCAGGTTAAAAATAAAGGGGAGTTGGTTAAGATCTTGGATGACTACAGCGTCGGAGATGAAGTTCAGCTGAAAATCCAGAGAGGTTCGCAAACATTGGAGCTGCCAGTGATTCTAGAGGAGACAAAATTGTGACGGCTGCATACCATTGGGGCGAAGTTCTTTTAAGTTTGCTGTCCTCTTATATTTGGAAACCACATTTTCCGCACTAAGTATAGAGGATAATGGAGGAATATCTTAATATGATCTTATCAGCATTAGTTGTCATTGTTTCAACGTAGTTGTAACTGATAACGGAGGAATATTGTATCAAACAGTCTTAATTTGATGTTAAAACTTCCAAGATATGATTTTTGCACAAGCTATGTACACGTGAATCGCACAAATTCGAGCTTAGAGCAAGTTTCTGAGATCAATATTTTTTTGTAAGAATTTTATGAATTGTACTATTTATAAGACCCTTTGCGGTTGTAATAAAAAAAAAGAAAAAAACTAAGCTGTGTAGCTTGACTGTTTGAATGGAACTTAACCAAGTATGTAAAGTCCATAAGTTTGTCGAATTACATCTACACTTGCATATACAACTAACTTGGCAATTTTTTTATGGTGGAATATAGATCATCCGTAAGTTTATTTTTTATGATGCTTGCATAAAAGTGAACCAGTTATGTCAGGATTTTTTCACAAAAATCTAAAAAAAAAAGAAAAAAATAAAATAAAAAACCCCTCTACCCTGGCATTCTTTCTGGTGCAGAGAGACTTAAAGTTCATCCCAAAAAACAAATTTGTAGAATCTCTGGCAGCTCATACACTACTCTCACCCTCAATACACTAATGATGAAACCATCAGCTCCTTCTATTTAGTAATTATAAGCAGTTTATTCAACACATTTTTTTATCGGATTAAATATTTCTTCAGTAAGTTAGTTACGCTGCTAACCGGACGATTAACCTATCGAGGATTCTCGTAATGCATAATCTTTAGTAAAGGAAGATTATAAATTATAGCCTTAATATTGCTTAGTTGCTAAGAAAAGCAGTTCTGATAAGTTTGACATGCCAATGGGGAGAAAAGCAGCAGCATCAAACATAATAATTCAAAATAATATTCTTAAACTCGCTCGTTATGGATGCGATATGTATCTTTTATTCTTCAATTATCAATTTAACAATGAGAAAGTGATCTTCAAATAACATGTTTATAACTTTTGAAATTAGATACTTCAGCAGAACTACTTATGCCGGTTAATCGGCATGTTCAAAATAAAACATTAGATGCTGATGTACAGTGTACACTTTCATAATGCAAGTCCCCCAAGTGAATGCAAATCATTAAATTCCTTCATAATAAAGGTGGATTTTTTTTTTTTTTTTATTAAATCCTTTTCTTTTTTATTTTTACCTTTCCTCTCATTCTTCACTTGTCACTGATAAACACATTCCTGTGGGCTCCCTTGTAATGAACATACAATTTCTATCTCAAACAGAAGGAACAAGTACATTTCTTCGTGTTATATTAATCAAAAGTAACACTTCCATACACAAATTTCCTACATTTAAAGTAGCCATTTACATTAAATATTACTAATTACATAGTTATAAAGCTTCTATCTGGCTCTTATGAGTCGAACTAACTGTCAGTTGATATGAGTCGAGCAAACTTTCAGCCGAAGCCTAACTTGTAGATCCTAAATGACATTCTTTGCTGCACAAAACGAAAAACAAAAAGATATCTTATACAGGGTTGTATGAGTTGTGCATTGATGATTTTGTTCCTTTCGCAAAAGGATCGTGTATTCTACAATCATCATCATAATCATATATAGTAAGACGGGAATTTTACTTTGAAGTCCCAGAGACGAGACTTGAAAAGCAGCAACAATCCACTGCTGTTCTTTAGCTTTAATGCAAAGTTAAAGCAAAAACAACCTCATTGGTGGCAAAAATATGGCTTGGTTTTGGACCATGACCAGTCCAATACCTCAACAATCACTATTCAAAATAACTTTTTTTTTTTGTTTTTTGTTTTTTAATTTCACTCTTACATTTTTGTCAAGTGTTCAAATTTCTGCTTTAGAAGCTCTCCATTTGCATGTGATTATGTGCCACAATTTTTAAAAAAAAAAAATAAAAACATAAAGACAAAAAATAATAAAGACGGTGATATATATATAATGTGTTATCCGTATCCAAGAATGGGAAAAGAAAAGTATAAAGAGAGCACAAATAGCACACCAAACCAAGCCATACTTAGTCTTGATCGGAGTGCAATCTTGAATGAGTGAAGGAAAGTTCTAAAGCAGATGAGAAGAACAGAGGGAGGGTATAAAGCAATACTCTGGTTTTTGCTGGGGCCCTATTCCCCACACAAAAACACCCTTTAACAAGGGCTTGCTTACAGAGAAGGGAGACAAGAGAACCAATGGGAAAGATACTTGGCTTCCCAAGGGCTCTCCTTCCACTCTCTTTATTCATACCTGTCAGAATCTTCTAAAACAGCCTTAATTTTTGCTTGCATTGCAGGCTTATGATTGGAGTGAATCCAAACCCTCCATCTTTTTTTTTTTTTTTCTCTTTGGTCCATGACACTTTATGCTTTTAGACCCAAAATCCACAAGCCATAACTAACTCCATCCATATATCTACAGGGATTGTTCATTTGTTTGTTGAAGCTTCAGATGAAAAAATCTTCGTAGCTGTAGTGTTACTTGCCTTGTTCAATCTCTGACTATAATCTTCCTTTCTTTTGGGTTTGATAATACAGATATGAGTTATCGGGTGCTTCTCCTTCTCATTTGTGTAGGCTCTGTAGTTCTCCAATCACAGAAGGTCTGTGGTTTAAGGAGGCTAGACATGATATTCGGCAAATTTAATCTTGATTTAACAGCAGAAGAAATGAAGCCAAGAAGATTTCTTCAAAGTGCAGATGTTGTTGGCTTTGATGCCGCTGAGAAGAAATTTGAGATAGCACCTTCGCCTTATGATCCGAGTGAAGAGAGCAAACGAAGAGTTCGAAGAGGATCCGATCCAATCCACAACAGATGCTGATATTGGAAGAGAAAGCAAAAGCATCAAAGAACATCATTTTTGAATTTATCAAAGTACGGATGGAGAAGATGCAAGGTTTAAATACTTCTCTAGCCTTGATACCTACTTCCCCCCTGCTGTTGTTTCACACAAACAATTATCGTTCTCTCATTTAATGACCGGAAGATTTCGATATTATAGAGGTTTGTACAGTTTTAGACAAAAGATGCCAGAAGTCTGGAGTAATCTTAATCTGTTATCCCAATCTATATATTATCAATACAGAGAATGAGATGATGAGGGATGAATAGTCTTAGAGAACATGAAATGAATTCATTCCTACCAGTACTGCTGGCAATGTTAATGCTCAGTAAACCATAGCAAAGTTGTTTAAGTTGTTTCATATGTTTCAGAATCTCTTTTGGATTCTTCCTCATTTCCTAATCTCATTTACACTTTGAATGTTGTATTATGTCTAATCTTATTTCCAGGTTAATGAATAGGGAAAAACTACTGACCCCAATAAACCACACATAATTAATCTCCACCACACATTCGTCTCGTGATCTGCACATTTACCTCGTGATCCGCACAAATTATTAAAATTACAACTAATGAATATCATTCCTACTTTTCTTAATGCTTGCTAGCATAGAAACATCGCTTACAAATGCTAAAATGATGTATTAAGATTCTTTACCTGTACAGAAGATAAATCAGTCTCTTGAAAGCAGTACTAAGATCTTATCTGCAACTGCTTTTACATTCAAATGACTCCAATTATCATGATCAACTCAGTGCATGGGATTATACGGTCTGAATGATTCGCATTGACTAATGAGAAAGCCATATATAGCAAGTCTTGACAATTCCACAACTATATTTGATTTTATTTTTCTGAAGAATATGTGGTAAAACATGTTAAAGAAGTGAAAAACAAAATGTCTAAACGATACTACATCATAGCTATAGCTCGTGCATTGACTTCCTAAGACGGCTATTCCATTTGACCTTCTTATGGCACTAAAACCACATACATGGCTTTGAAATATTCCTCCTTAATTCCTATAGCTTCTTTGCTGCGACCAATGAAATCTGTTGTCTCTGTTGATTTTTAACTGAACCATTGGTACCTTACGAGCAGCTGCTTCCCATATCATCTGAACTGTATCTCCCTCCTTCGATGGGTACTGATACTCGAAATGATGTGAAATTTTCTTTAATATTTCCCACATCTTAGTCCACTCGACCTTTGTTATTCCTCTAAGCAAATTCAGTAAGAACCCTTTCCTTACGGCATCTGATGCACGAACGAAGATGCAAAATTCTGAATAATCTAACACATCCTCAAACGGGAGCTCAATTGCATCGCTAATGATCACGGGGACACAGTGGCTCACGATTGCGTCAAAGAGACGGTTTGATGATGGAGTATCACCCGCTATGTTAAGACAATATTTTGATGAAGCCATTCCTCTACCTGCACGACGAATTCCACCCTTCTGAGCATTTCCATAAGAAAAGTGGACATCTTTCTCGTCTTTTAGAAGTTGATAAAGTTGTTGCCGGATTAGTCCACCCTGAAATAACCAACCATTACTTGGCCAGACATCGAAATTCAAAACAATACAACGTTTACTCAGGTAAAAAAGAACATCTAAGTTAAAGCTTCAGTAATCAACTAACAATTTCAAATCTAGATTATCTATCAAAATTATGCACTTCCAAACATACATCTTAATTTAGAGAGCAGACCGTTCAAAGTAGTATAGCAAACAGAAAGCGCTACTAGGAGTATGGGGTTTAATCCTGACGAAGAGGAGGTTAAAGATTTCACATGATGAGTTAGTTTCATAGTAAAAATAACTAGATTTTGCATTTTACAAGCAGGGAAAAAAAAGGAAAAAAGAAAAATTATGTCTTTGAAGCATAGCTTACATCTTTCCTATGTATTGCTCCTTGGAAATATGCCAGTGTATGACGATGCTCGAACGATGCAGAATCACTAGCAGAAACTGAAGGCACGACATGATGGTAAGGGGCAATTATGTCTTTTCCAAGATTTGCAATCTCCACAGAATACCTCCCAAAATCTGAAAGAATAAACATAGCAGAACCAAGCTTCTTCCTTGCATCCAACAAGCTATTTGGATGATGAGCAACAATGAGATGATCTTTTCCTCCTGATCTTTTCCATTCCTCTCGATTTTTCAAGAATTTCACCAATACATCTTGTAAATACTTGTTTTTGCTGACCTTCTCTTTTCCGATTATATTAGAATGCCTGTTATAGCTCAATGAAGCGAAAAATGGAACGAAAAACAAATCCGCAATGCTAGAATTCTCAACGCGAACTGCAGTACAAGGCCTATGAACTCTTGGATCATGCGATGACAGTATATCCAAAGTTAACCAGTATTCAACACTGTGCTGCAAATTCAATCCCCCAGGGTAACTTGGCAAATAATTTAGATTACCAACATCGGGCCATATCTGATTTTTCTTCCCTCTCCATCCCAGTAACCCAAAATGGAATTCAGGTGGTAAATCATACATGTAAACTTTAAGCAGGGCTCCATTCGGGTCACAATACTTCTCATTTTTATAAACTACTCCAGTTCTTAATTCTGATACCGGATTGTTTTGAATCACAGATGGATTAGAAGCTGATGAATTCAAGGAAGAATTTTTCATAGTAATAGCACTACTAGTTTTGGTAGATGAAATAGAAGTATTATTTGGAAGCATGAACGTAAGTACAGATTCAGGTAACGTTGAATCGCTATTGCTAGTTCTAAGAATAGAAAAACAAGAAAATAATACCAAAAAAATGGAAAAACAAACCAAATAGATCAAATACCTCCTAGTTTCACTGGTAGTCGAAATTATTTTTCTACTGTCAGACATTATTTTCTTTTTCTTCTCCCAAAAAAAAAAAAAAGACAGTAAAAAACTAATATAAGATCACTCCATTCGGATCAATACATCAGAATCAAACCCTAACCCAAAAATTTCATAATTTTAACCAAAAGTGGGATCAAAATCAACAATCATTGAAGTAGTTGCAAGTAAGTATTGGGTTGTTGGGGATCTGAGATCATCAAAAGCAAACCTTCGTCAGATCATAGGGGGACCAAGAACGGGCTTTTTATCAAAAATCCAATGTTGGATCGAAGACAAGGCCGCCTTTGTTTTTTTCTGGAGAAGAATGTCTGGAACCGAAGAGAAGATATGAAACAGAAATAAAGGATATTTGATAGTACTAAAAAAGTAATTAGATAATTATTGAAGTGGACACATGGGATAAATAACGATATATAATAATAATGATAATAATAACAATAATAATGTGGAAGGGTTGATGGGAAGAAGGTGCTTTTTTGATGATTTTGGAGTTGGTTTGCTCATGACATACTTATTCTACTAGAGTTATTATTATTATTATTTTAATTACTAGTAGTATTATATTTTTAATTGAAAAATATAAATTTTATTATGGAAAATTTAAATAGATACCTCTGGTTGGAAAAGTATTTTAACAAAGATATTGCTCTTAGATTCATTAGATTTTGTTCCCTTCTTGTGAAGAGATTAGAGATTTATCCTTTCCCAAATGTTTTTAAATAATTTTTAAACAAATGGATTTAAAAAAACAGTGCTCACACGGAAAAGCACAAATCTTTTGATGGATAAAACGTGAGCAAATGCTATTTATAAATTTATCACTTATATATACTGCAGCATAAACCGAGTTAAGAATGCCACGATTAAAAAGTATTATATGTTTTTTTTTTAGGACTGAGATTATCGAATGTAATTTCTATCATATATATCGACCAGTATAAAATAACAGTCTTTTTCAACCATCGCTCGTTAGGATTCAAACTTTCATTCTATATTTTATGAGATACAGATCGCGATCGTCTTTCCACATCCAGTACTGCTTACTACCAGTCCAACACTAATAATAATAATAGTATTATGCTATTATTACTTAAAAAAAAGAAAAAAAAAACTAAGGGTGAGTTTTCAGACATGTTTTATATAATTTTGTATACAATTAATCAGCGCAGCGTAACAAAAACGCTGCCGAGATTCTAGTAGTTGATCAATTGCAAACAATAACTGGGCCCATCAACAACTGGGCTTATTAAAGGAAAAAAATTGAGAAATTTTATGGCGCTAAAATTTTCCAAATATTTACCACTAATTATAATTTAGTTTTAAACCAAATATAACTCCAAAGACGAGATATAGTAAAAAAAGATATTAAATTTAGTGATTTGGACAATAATCATAGTCTATAAAATTCTGAAATGAAATAGGTCGGCTTACTAAAATTTTTGGATAATTTGCATCCACATCAACAAATAAATAATTTTAGTACTATTAGCATTCCACAACCACAAGTAAACAATTTTTAAATGACGCTGAGATTCAAGAAAGCGTCATTTTACAAATTTTTTTTAAAAAAAATATAATTCTGTGGTAATCATAATACAATAAAAACTATAAAAATGATTCGACATCACAAAAATTCCAATAAATTATATATAATTCTGATTAAATTAGAAATTTTGGTAGTCATTATAAATAGTAAAATTCTTCTCCATGTTTAACTGTGCTACATTTGGCATAATGAAATTGCATATGCAAATATAATTATCCATAAAATAAAAATACCACAATAATAGTTTCCCGGCCCATTAAATATATTTGTAGGGCATCTTCAAAGTACAGTAATAATAGCGAGAATAAAGTAAAGACGATAGCAATTATAAATAATAAATCTTCCAATTCCACCCAAGAAAGTGAAACGACTGATCATTGACGACTGATAGTTAATTTAGGAAATTAAAGAGTAATTGGGTGGGTAATTAATCAATCTAGGGGCATTTTGGTCCACCTCTCTTGGTCTTCCAGTTGTTGTAGCAAGGGCATGCTTGTTTGTTGCCGTAGAAGCCCGGTGGAACGCACAAGCATTTGGCACAGCATTTATTGCAGAAGAACAAGCACGGCTTCTGGTACTGTGTTCTTGAGCACCTCCTCGAGCATTGCGTAGGACATTCTGGTCATTTCACATATCATCCAAAGATAATTATCAAGAGTGCCTTCTGTAAAATTATGAGGAAGAACATATATATCAATGCGAGTAGAAAATGTGCAACTTACGGAAGCTTTTGAGACTCCCCGGTCCATAACTATCCAAATTGTACCGATCCTCAGCATGTTCTACCTGTTTGGCAAGCACCTATATACGAACGAAAAAACATCGAATGAGCCAGTGATTTCTAATTTGCGATAAGATGCAAGTGCATTATCAATTTGGGCCATAACATGAGCTGCAAGGATCGGATTCGAGGTAACTGCTATAGAAGAACAATGCTTACCTTAGATTCGACGATGAGAAGTGCAACAAAAACAATGGTCAAGAGAAGAGCAAGCTTGGCCATCGTTGCAGCTCTTTTAGATATCTTGTGTATATAAGAGCAAACACACACAGAGAGACAGACAGAGAGCAAGAGAGAGGAAACGTTTGTGAGAAGTGGTGAAGAGAAATGGAGATGTCGAGTGACTATTTATAGAAGGTTGTGAACGATGAGGGGTCCATAAGTTATTAAAGAATACAGAGAGTAATAAGCTGTCTACCTTTAAAATGGCACTTAATTATGGAGAAATTTCCTATTTGCCTTCCATGTTTTATCACACAAGACTGTATAAGACGCTGTATCTATACACATATAATATGAACGAGATATGCATTTTAACAAGCTGTGTCCTACCAACAACACCTTATTGGGAGGAACTTTACCTTAACTCACATATCGTTTCTGGTCGACACGTAGCATACAGACCTAAAGCAGTGTTTTCTCAGATTCTGAGAGTGATAATATGATTTAATGTGGCCTATGGTCTGAAAACATGCAATGTGTGTATATTTGAGCACAATGAATGATATTAGTTAGTTAGATCTGCCACATTGAGGAGTACATAGAATACAATCTCAATAATACATCCCAGAGTATCTTTTTAATTTAAAAAAAAAAAAGAAGAAGAAATTGAAGTAATTAAGGATTATGCAATTTTAGTAATTATACGGAATTTTTGTTGGATAAATATGAAAAGAATTCCCCAAAAAGAAGGAAACAAGGTCATGTTCTATGGATAGTGAGGGGCATGTGAGCCGTCCCAGTCTGCTATATGCATATGCACAAGAGTTGAACATAAATAATGAGGGGCCTTCGATTCCCTCGCATTATTGTCAGTCCTTTGTTTGCCTTTTGACCCTTCTCAATTCACATGGGGAATGATAGGGCTTCCATTAAATTCAATAAAACCCCATCATTTATCTTCATGGAAATTCACAAATAACAATATCATTCTTCTCTGTGAAAATAGTCTTTTAATACTTAATACAAATCAATATCATTGCTTTGTTCTATTTATGTTCGACCATTTTTTACATCGATGAAAATCAAAACACCGATTTTTTGCTCTTTTTCTTTTTCTTATTATTACTTTACAACAATTGTCTATGTGGAATGTTTAGATGCTTGTGCCCCAGACTTTAAGCCAGATCTCAAGGATGGATTCAATATCCAAGCGGCATATTTAAAATACTCAAAACATATGGATTAGAAAAAGAGGAAAAAACAGGAGTCGTATTCGCAAGACTTTGCAGCAAGTCAATATTTCTTCATTTGCAGATGATATATGTTGTGATCCAATAAGATCATTTCATTACTAGCTTACCCTATCTATTAATATATGCAATATGTTCTGCAATTCCTATATAAATTTTCGGTCAAAATATCTAGGATGGAAAGTGCAGATTCAAGACATGATATTTTTCACATATTTTTCATGGCCAAATTTATATTGGACTAAATCTGTAAATAAATAAAAAGAATTAGATTATTACAATTACTATATTACGTGTTATTCTTTATATCTCCATAGTAACACGTGTCATATTCGTACGTACATGTTACTTTTTTTTAACTTCAATTTAAAGTCAATATCACATAGAAATTATAAACAAATTACTCTTAACTTCTAATTAGTATACAGAATTAAAAGTAGTTAATAGCTTATAATGAAGATGGTGTGGATGAGAGAAGTAATGATGATCTAATAACAATTATTATTATTTCTAGAAATGTGGTTATGGGCGAAATCGGTGGAAGAAGGGCAACATGGCCTTGCAAAACAGTTGACAATGGGCCCATATAACTCACGCGGTTAGGGTCGCTCAATGAGGCCAACGGGTCTGTAGGCCCCAAACAACCATGTGATCCCCAACACCCCCATCCACATGCAATGTAATGCCACCAACTTAATATCAAGGTTGGGGGAATAAAACCAACCTTTTGTACTCCGGACTCTATTATTTCAGCACATCTATCTGAGTTTTCACTTCTTCTTCAACTCCAGAAAGAAGCTTCTTCTGCGGTACCTCTGTTCATGTACCAACCAAAGTGAGATATTCAGAGAGGAGCAAAGATGCAGAAAACCAGTACAGCAACATGTCAACTTGCTCCTAGTTGCAAGATGGGTTATCAATGGAGTACAGGTATAACTAGGGAAGAAAAGTTATAATGATAATCATATTTAAGAGTAATTCCTTTGAGAGCATGCAATTCTTCAGTGCTCAAAAATGCCTAAACTAAAAAACTACAAACTATTGAAGCATATACAAGAATGTGATGATATGTTACCAGACATATTATCTTTAGATAATCTGCAAACCAAATTGAGCAAAGTTGCTTCACAAAAATGGCAAAGTGAGAGTGATTCTCTATTTTGCTAAAAAATATCTGGGGTGCCGAAGGCACCACAGTGCATCACTAAGTAAGCTTATGAAGAAGCAAAAGAAAACCCATGTGAAAACCTTCACACCCTAAAAAAGGTAATATATATATATATATATATATATATATATTACCTTTTTTAGGGTGTGAAGGTTTTCACATGGGTTTTCTTTTGCTTCTTCATAAGCTTACATTACAAGGCACGTGATAAGAAGATTTCAATGCTCTGCCTTTGCCTTCCTCTTGAGAGGTGATTTTCAAGCTGTGATGCTTCATCTTCTTAGATAAAAGATAGAAGAAAAAAGGAAGAAGTGATGATGCTTCACAAAATATCACTCCATTACAGCACAGTTGAATTATGTGTATGCTTCACAAATGTAGAGAAGACATTATTAAACAAAAGAGAAGCTGCTATTGCTCCAGTGAAATTCAGTTATGCTAACACTGTCCTTGCATTCTGCCAAAACTGATAATGGTTCTTCAAGTGCATGTTAATGGCAGATGCATCTAAGATAGCATTTAGTGACAAATTTAATGAATTTTGTAACTTACTTTTCTGAACTTTTTCAAAGTTTCTTCTGGTAGGCTTCAGCATCATTCAGAGGCCTCATAATTTAAAAAGATGCTGATTGGGTTCCTTGATGAACTTATCACGCATAAAGTTAATACTGTCTTGGAGCTCTGCAAAGCAAAGATGTATGACATGGCAGAAGACAAAAACACCAGTACCGAATAAAATATGTAATGAAGAACTAAGCATATCGACAATCAAAATTTGTACCCTGGTGCTGTTCACTGCAAAAAATGATCTCACTGTAGTTGTATCCACTTCCAACACACTAGACACATGCATGGATTACAGTGCTTTCAAAAATTCCACATCTAGGTATTTTGTTTAGCTTGGAAAATTCCACGAACTCAAGCAGCCGGTATTAGGTATGGCACCGGATGAGTTAAAGAAATGGTAAGAATTAGGAGCAAAAGGAAATTGTCTGCAGATAACGTATGCACTTGCCATTGGGTTCGGAAAATAGATGGAAGCCAGATATCTTGATAGATCAAACACTTATTAAGCACAATGCGCCATCTCCAACAAGAAGGAGATGAAGTGGAGCGTGTAAAAATGTATGATCTTTTCATGCGTACGATTTAAAAAAGGAAAAAAGAATTTGATAATTAATTTTTGAAAAGTACGATGTGTACATATACACACATCGAACATTTTACTTGTGCTAACTGGACAACTGCCCTGTATTTGTTAAGATAGGAAGTCAATGACATGAGCACTTAACAAGAATGCTCAATTACCATCGCAATTCAGATAGAGAGATCTCGCCGAACTGTTATTTGGGTGCTGTTCTGAAGGTGCAATAGGACCATTAGCATCTTCTGTTACTAAGAGTTGACTTGGAAAAGTAAGCAAGTATGCAGCAATCATTGGAAAAGCTTGTTTTTCTACTTACTTGATCCTGCAACGTAGTGATTTTGATGGGGAAGGCATGCTCTTATTTGACAATTTTCAGGTCTTCTAGGATAATCAATGGTGACAAAACCGTAGAACTACGTACAAATTGAGATCAATGTGTATAAAACCATATTCAGATACATTCTTATATAATACAAATCGATTATAAGGAATATGTAGGAAATATAAACTAATCACAAACCTACATGGCCTGATCTACGTGCCAGTTTTTATCAGAATCATAAATAGCCTTTCAAATCACCTAATCTCACTAGAGAACACCTAACTTTATCACAATCTAACAGAACATAGCCTGATAACTGCACGCCAAAACCCTAAAACATTTCAGACGAATCAAAATCCTAAAATATCAGAACAAATCAAGTTCCCAAAAGCATAGAGAAACACCAATTTTGTTAGGCAATAAATATTCACCGTTAGAAAGGAAAAAATTTGTGTTAGGCAGTAGATATTACTGAAATAATATTTCCTTGTACTCAAGGTTTTCCATATGTATGTCTCTCTCTATATTCTATATATAAATAATTAATACAAGCAACCTCATTATTCATTGAGGTTTTTTCAAATCTTCATGGTACCAGAGCCAAGGCAATATTTTTTTTTCTAGCTCTAAAGTTTTTTTTTTCTTCTGACCTTTTTCAAAATCTAGAAAATACTACCTTTTAGCAACCCTATTCCAGCTCCAGCACCACAGATTCAGGCGAAATCGCCACTCCTAGAATATCTTTAATATATCCATCTCATTTCTCTATCAAATATTAAAAATCATGTTCCTGCTACCCTTGATTTCACCAATTACAGTATTTGGCATGAATTAGTTTCTTCAGCTTTACAAGGTTATGGAATTTTCCATCACGGAATTCCAGCATGGAATTTTCCATCATGGAATTTTCCTGCTACTCTTGATGCAGCTACTACTCCTCCACCTAAGGCAGATCCAACGTATGGCTCATGGAATCATATTGACTCTCTTATATTATCTTAGATTTATGGCAAAGCACCTTGCAGTTCTGTACAAATTTCCCAAGACCATGGCAAAGCACGTGCCTTACACATACAAATATCAGAGCAAATCAACTTCCCAAAAGCATGGAGAAACACGAAATTAAAATCACAAACGATCTGCCTAGAGCGGTTAGGCCGACGGGACGGGGGTGACTCAGTAAGCGTTACCATCTCCGAATCAAGTTCGTGCAGGATGAAATTCTCTCACAGAATTTTTCAAAAATCATCTGTACCCCGTGGCAAGAACCTCCGATCTAGAAGCTTCATTTCAGATAATAATTCCCGGTTATAAACTACAATCAGAAGATTGCTTCGATGAATAAACTCAGATCAAGGGAGAAACAAAGAAGGGACCGAGATTGATATATCACCTTGAAGCTCGAGATCGGAGAAATTGCCGGCTAGATCAATGGATTTGATCGAATAGATGCGTAGGAAAGAGAAATCGAACGCCTTAGAAGGGGGAGTGGAATTAGAATGATGGTGAATATTTTCCCTCCAACTCCCAGAATAAAAGAATTTGAAAATGGTATTTGGGCCTCTTGATAGTTTTAAATAGACCTAGTACTTGGGCTTTGCTTATCCAACCAAAAACCTACTAATTATTCTTATTATTTTTTAAACATACATATTTCATATTTATCATATGATAATTCTATTTGCATTTTTACTAGGTGGAGGTGCATGTATCAGGTCGCGATTTTTACCACCATATTGGCTGAAATAATATTTTTAGGCTGAGAGCGGCAACACGTGCAATTCATGGACACTGCCTTTTTTTTAGATTATTATGGAACAACTCTATCCGTAACCGACTCAATTATGTGCGATCGTCGTAAGAGATAAATTCACGGATAGCACCGTCCTATATTTTATCGATCGAAAAGTCCCAACCTTTGAAACTGATCCGCTCGTGTTACCCTCCTCGTAATACAGAGGGGTTAAATTCTTCACATCTTTGCAGATGCCATTTCACAATTGAATATGAGACATCCACTTCATGAATAGAACTCTCGACCATCCATCTTAGGTACCCTGGACTTGAACAATATCTTTTTATGTTCATAGCTTGTAAAGATTGATCCAGATTGGTTTGATGGGCTTCACCTCGACATTATCAAAAAAAAAATAAAAAATAAGACCCGAAGTTGCATTGCTTTCGTGTATATTTTTCAAATAATCATCGCAAGATTATCCATCGTGAGCATTAGCAGCCAACTTTGAAAGTTATGGTTCGGTTTTGATTGGATGAATCAGAATTGAAAATGTCAAACTGGTCAGGTCCACTAGCTCGACGACGTCCACAGAGAGTTAAATCATTTTCGACCTTAATATTAATGCCCATGGAGAGTCGAGTGAGATGTTTCATGTCATATATTTAATTATTACGATGTTATTGTTGAGTTGGATATTTAACGTGTTAATCGACAGGTGCCGGCGGTCGGGCCTACTGTTGATTGCCGGAGATGCTAGGGTGTCTCCGATGGGTCCTCGTCAAGCAGGCAATCACTTCACACTTGGTGCTAGAAAAATCAAAAGTGAATCGAATATACCAATTATACTTTATCATCATATTTGACGACCCGCACGTCGTTGTGGGTGCCTCAAACTCACAAAAAACTTCTACTTTCAGCCTCGGCCGACGCTCTGAAATTCGAATACAGACATTCAATGAATGGAAGTTTCTGCCACGGGATACATAGAATTTTTTAGAAAATTATGTAATGGACTTCACCCCACGCGGGCTCGAATTTGGACGGAGACGCTTTCTAAGGCGCCTCCAATGCAGTCGAGCTAACCGCGCTTGGCAAGTTCTCTTGGTACTTTAATTATTTTATTATAATATTAAGACTTAGTGGGAACTATATATGTACCCCTCTCTATCTTCTCGAAAAACCAAGTATTTGCATAAGTATGCGAAGGGTAAATAAGAATATCATAAATTTCAATGTGGTTAATATTTTTATTTTAAGGAAAAATACTGGAGGCATCTTTAAAACTATTAAATTTTAACCTAGGAAGGTAAAAGCCAGAAGGAGGGGCCATGGCCAACCTAGCTTGCATCTGGGATAATAAAGTTTAACCGGTTTAGAGCGGCAATAATAGTATATGGCCGTTCCGCCTGCACTCTTTGGGTCGCTCTTTAACGTGGAGGACGCGTATGATTTACCCTATCGAGATAGGTACTGAGAGTTCGAGGGTGCAGATTGCGGAGTATAATTGAGGAGATGGAGCTGCAGAAGAATATTGTTCATCTAAATCTTCTGCTGAGGTAGTAGTGCACATGGAAATGTCTCTGATGAAAGGTGCAGTAATATAATGGTGGCACTGGCCATGTTGCAGCGGCCATATATGGATCTAGAGAGAACTAGCTAGGCTCGACAGGGCAATTCATCGTGTGGTGCCGATCTGGTTTGGCCTTATCACCATATATAACACCCAAATGTACTGCTATTATCACATCATATTGAGTTATTACATTCACCAGATTCACTTACATTCACTTTTGAAAGGGTTATATATATATAAAAAAGACTCCTACCTACAGCTAAAAAGAATCCATTACTTGTGTTCCACTCTTCTTTCTCCTTTGATTAACAGCTAAGGATAAAAAATAACAGGAAGGGGAGAGAGAGAGAGAGAGAGAGAGAGAGAGAGATTTTCAAATTTCATTGTTCTTTACATTGAGGCCACACACATGTGGCCTAGGGTATTGCTGCAACCAATGTTCTTCCTTTTTCCTGCATTTACTTCACACCTCTTTAAAATTTCCATGAACAAATAATTCAATCTCCTCTTTATCTCTCTGTCTCTCTACAATTGAAGAAAAAGGTGAACCAAAGGTTGCCAAGTGGTCATGGCAACCATGAGAGAACTTTCAGCTCTGCCTAAGCTTTTACAGCTCTGCCATGTTTCAACCTCATCAAATTATAACAAGAAAGTTAAAAAGATAGGGAAGAAAACGGAAAAAAAAAAAGTTTTTTTTTTAATTTTTTTTTTATTTTATTGGCCAAGTCAAACAAACACTTCACATGAGGTGCATTTAAAGACCCATACGTTGTTAATTTCCAATGTAGATGGCAGCAGCAGCATCCTGCCTTATCTCTTTTCCCTCTTATTTTACTCAGAATTTCGCTAGCAGATTACTTGTTTCAAACTCCATAAAACGTTCGTATTGCAATCTTATAGTAAGTGCCCTAACTGCTTGCACCATAGAAATCCATCGGAAGCTTGTGTGTTTTTATGTATAGTGTAGTTTTGAAATTTATACTCTCTTGAAAAAAAAAAACAGTGCTGAACTTTAAAAATGGGACGGTCATGAAATCCATCAGGGCTAAGGTGTTAATCCTGATGTCCAAGTATCTTGTAACCCTGACGAATAGCAGTTTTCATCCTGAAAATGATGGAAAAAAAATAAGAATTTAGCGAATTGAGTGTGAATGCGTCTGAGAATAGACCAACCAATTCAAGTTAATACTCAGGAGCTTTCAATCATCATTTTCATGTCTATCGCAGTGAATCAATGATAACATCTGTCCGGACAAAGATCTTATGGTTTACCACTCTTTCATTCTCTTTGAAAAGTAGACTGGAAAAAAAGTAAATTTAGAAGAATTTCATCATTCCCCTGTCCTTATCCAAGTACTGTGATTATCACTGTCGTTTACTGTTTTTTTTTCTTAATTGAGATAACAAAAAGAAATTTTTTCAATACACCAACCTCCGATATTACATGAACATTATTTTCTAACCACAATGTATCAGCCTGCATTAGGCCAGGACCGCCGTTAAGAAGTAAAATTTCGATCTGATGCGCACTTCGAACTAAGCGTGAAGTACTGTTATCCAGCCACCGTATTAACAAAGTTTGGATCTCATAATACAATGCTAACGGTGGCCAAATTACTTGAATGTTTCATTTCCTGTACAACCATGGCAGTGACATATCGCCCTGGCAGTTTTTTTTTTTTTTTTTTTTGTTTCTAATTAATTTAGCATCCCATAAATTGAAAAAAGTTTCGTAATTATTCATAACACAACACACTGAGAATTCTAACCAAGAAAAGTTTCATTCATAATTTTTCATATGATTGTTGTAGAATTTACATAATAATACAGACTTCCATTTGTATGATCATATCAGCATCATAGAGTACTTAATGATCATAATCATACTCAAATTACAATACTTAGAAAACATTATGAGGAAAACAAACCACTGAAGAACTCACTTCTAGATGAGAGGAAAAAAGCAGAAGATTCTTAAGAAACGGCAAATTCTAGCCCAGAAATTTCAAATATCATACTTTTTCATAGTACGTTGTTGCAGACTATGTAATAACAATTTACACTTTTTTCTCTTGGACGATAATAATCAAGCTAAAGCGACTATAATCAGGATCTAAATATATAGAACTATTTAGACTAGATTTTTCAGAATAAACCATGATCAGAATCATCAGCAAGGGACAAGTCCATGATACCATCATTGCCATGTCCTTCATCAAACAACCAATTCTCCAGCATAGATAATGGCAGCTCCTGCTGATCTTCCAAACTTAATTTGCTACCCTCCGAATTCTCAGAAGCTGAAGAATCGAATCCGATGATCGACTCTGATTTAATTTGCCTTGTTGATTCTGAGTTGTCGTCGGAAGGATTAGATTTGCTGCTGCTGCTACTTTTCTTCCAATTCTCAAGTAGCCTTGAAATATTTTCAGTGGTAGAGAAATATGCGTTATTGCTATTAATTGCCGGAGAATAATATGCCGTTTTTTCAAGAGAGAGAGCTTCAGAGAGTGCTTTTTTCGCCATGTGAATGTCTGTTTGAAGCCTTCTTTCCCACTGGCCTTTTGAGACTGTTGAGTAACCATTGTTGATGTTGATGCTGCTGTCTTTGCTGCTAAGTTGTTGATTCTCCTGCATTTTTCTGAGCTTTTTTTGGAGATGTGTGTTCCAGTAATTTTTTATGTCATTATCTGTTCTTTCTGGAAGGTAAGATGCTATTGCTGCCCATCTACATCCATAAGTAAAACAAAAATAATTTAATGAAAGTAATCTTATCGCGGACAAGCAAAATTGTACGTGATTTGGGAGAAGTTTTGGGTACTCTTCAAGGAAATGTTATATAGAAATTGTTAATTTGTTGATAAATTATTTTAAATCATGGTGGTGTAGTACATGCACTGACTTCAGGTGTTGCAGTGACCGATCATGTGAAGATAAAAGGAAAAAGCAAAATAGCTCTCTTTTTCAGAAAAGAAGTACGTTTGTGATATTTTGCAGAAAGTTTTAATTTGGGGAAAAGAAATCAGTTTTAAAAAATAAAGTTATCGACGATTTAAAAGTACTGCAGACAATCGGAGGACCGAAGAATCAAACATGTTTTAAAGGTGATACAGTTTAAGATGTGTACCAATCAAGAAAAAACGACAGAGAATTGAAATTATGGACGAACTTTGTTGAATTGGTCACCCAAATTGTTACTAGATCATTTATTTTCAGTAAATTATCTTAATGAATCAAATACTGTAGTAGTTATCCATCAGATTTTTCCCCAAAAAAAAAAAAAAAATTATTTTCAGCAAATTATATTTGATTTATGTACCTGTTTCCTAAGAGAGCTTGGAGATGGATGATGAGTTTCTCCTCCTTGTCTGTGAAATTTCCCCTTTTGATCCCTGGTCTTAGATAATTGGTCCATCTCAGCCTGCAACTCTTGCTGCACCTCAACAAACCTGCTCAAGATTTCAAAAAAAAAAAAAAGATAAATACCAAAATAATCATCTAAATTACATAAAAGAAACAACAGAAATCTATAAATTAGCTAGTAGATCCTACTGGCAGGATCTACTAGCTAACTAGGGAGTAAATCTTACAAACCAACATAGATAAGTTTAATCAATAAAGAGAAATAATAAACAAAAATAAATAAATACCAGTGTTAGTGGGAACAACTCTCCAATTTCCAGGGCCATGTTCTTGGATGTATGAAACAAGTATGATATCTTCTTCTGGAGTCCATGGCCCTTTCTTCACTCCTTTCTTGTCACAACATGGTGGCCTCCCCATATAGGTCACTTCCAAAAACTCTCTCTCTCTCTCAACGAACTTGTAAAAAAAGAGAGAGAGAGAATGAACTGAGAGAGCTCAATTTAGAGAGAGAAAGTATGTACTATGTAGGAGTGGTAGAGGAAGACACAGAGGAGTTAGGTGTCGTAAGATTGTGGGAAGACAATTGTCCTAAGAGATGGGGTTGGCAGAGATATATATAGACAAGAGACCCCCTAATGAAGGGTTGCAGAGATGACCCTTGCTCCTTAAGAGAGAGAAAGATAGAGAGAGTCAATGGAGACAGCAACGTACATTTACTCTCTCTCTCTCTCTCTCTCTCTCTCTCTGTGCAAAAGTCAGCTAAAACTGTCATATATACCAGAGAATCAAGAGAGAGAGAGAGAGAGAGAGAGAGAGAGAGAGAGAGAGAGAGAGAGAGAGAGAGGGCTCGCGCTTGTGATTCTCTCTCTTCTGGTATATTGATTAGAGGTTGAAGAAAGGAAGAGAGCCGCGTGCAATGAATGAGAGTTGCACTGGGAACAACATTACCTTTTTTGAGCTTGCAGAGAGTTTAAATTTACATGCGTGATGAGATTAAATTTCTTAAATTAATCACCTAACTAAAACTAACATTTAATTATCTGAATAAATTAACGACTGGTTTTGCATGGTTTAATTAGTTTGGCAGAAGAGTAATTAGGGTTCATAATTAGGGTTTAAACCAGTATTTTATGTCTAGGAAAATTAACTGCTACTAATTTGCTTCAATTGTCTAGGAAAATAGAAAATATCATTAATTAGTCATTGTGATTTAATTTCTAGATACTTTTCCAAATATTAACAGAACTACTTTAAATCTATACAAAATTTATCTTTAATTACTTATTTACTGGTTTTTAAAGATCGGCTTTGTTTAGGATCACTGCCAGGAGAAAGGATTTCATATAAGATATTTAGCCTTTCTTAAAAAAAAAAAAAAAGAAAAATTATATACATCTACAAAGATAAGATTTTGGGGTCATTTAGATCGTTATTCTAATAAGAAATCTTACTGATAATTAATACACTAAAAGCCAACCTACTTGAATATAACAAAACCAAAATGAATTATTTCCATCTATGTATTTGTATATATATGTTGATAAATCAATGTCGTCCAATAATTAAAGTTCGAAATAATTCAATAATTGAAATTGCAAATGCAAGTTCAAACAATCAAACATCACATATAATATATGAGCATACTAATAACATGTACGATTTCAAATTTTCTTAACATATTTGTAGTGTCCAAATATCATCTTTTATAAGTTAATGCTTTCGCTTTTTGTTTAACATATTTATGTCTTCTTAGTAGCTCAAAAGACAATTATTATATTTAGAAATATATATAGAGTTATATATGAGCAGTGTTTTCAAATGGGCTTGATAAATTTCATACATGATATGTGCTTTGTATTGCTCTACCAATTAATGAGTTGAAAAAAAAAAATGGCAATCATATATAGGTGCCATGTTAATCTTGATGCATTTAAAAATCAATCATGAAATGTATCATTTATTTTTATATACTGATTTAATTTTTAATTATTTCTTTTTGTGCTTATATATATATATATATATATATATATATATATATATATATATATATATATATATACCAGCCTGACAGGGAAAGAAATTGTACAAAATATATTTTATTAAAATGCCATAATAAAAACAAACATGAAAAATAAATGGTGTACAGTGCTGGCATCTTCAACATTTTTTTATCCCCACACTACATTAAATTAAAATGCCATAATTCCACCCCCACCCAAAAAAAAAAAAAAAAAAAAAAAAAAAAGTTTGGTTGATTCAATTAAAAGGCTTATAAATGTTGCCATTAAAGAGACTTATTAGTTGTTGCATGCATGGGACAACTCCAGCTGTAGCAGCTTCCATATAGGCCTGGTACTTGCATTCACAACTTTATGGTTTATTTAAGATAATAATAATATAATTGCCAAATTTATTGAAAAATTTATAAAATGAATAATAATATTCATCTTGGCCCAAAAGCGACCTTGATGAATTCAAATGAAGTTGTATGCGAAACACTAACATATTTAAGAGGAGCCGTCATGAATTCAAATGAAGCTGCATGCAAGTAAATCACCAACTTCTTCTTATTATTTTTTTATATTCTTTTTTTGAGATTAACAAAAACTATTTTATTCATTACCGATTTATTTTAAACAAGGAGCATATAAATTTATGCCTAGTATTAATTTATATTCAAAAATTATATAAGAGATAAATCCTTCATGCTATGATATGCACAGAAATATTGTTTTATTTTAGTCGGTAATGATGCGGACATATATATTTATATAGAGGGCTGATACGTAATACTCCCTTATTTTAATATATAATAGTGTATATAAGATGGTTGCCACTGAAGTCATGCAACGTGTGTGGTTGAGAATCATCCACGTCGGCAAGATCTGGAAGATACCGCGGAAGCCTATGATTGGTAGTGGGCCTTATTAATATATATGGAAAAGTTTGTATCTTAATTACTACTAGACATAATCTTTTTCTTCTTTTAATATTTTTCGAAAATTGGAAACAACACAATTGCAGATGATAATAAAAATTTATAAATTATTTAAAAATTCAAAAATAACATATAAAAAAGGTTGGCTTTAATATATTAGATCGACATTGATAAGGATTTATTTTAAATTTAATTAGTATGTAATTCTCTCAAAACAATTAGTTAGTACATATGTTATATATTTAATACTAATTATTAAAAAAAAAAAACCTAATAGTATGGAAAAAATGTTGGATTTAAACATGTACCCACATTACTGTTCATTTCACATTTATGCTCCCCCCATATATAAAATAAAATTAGAACGTAATCTATCCTATTGCGTTCGTCGGCAGCAACATAGTATTTTTTTTTTTATTTTTTATTGTCATAAATTATAATTGACAAATTGACATTTTTATAAAATTATTGGGTGAAATTTATAAGCAAGTCAAGGGCTCGATCAAATAGGAGGACCGTTCTCATAATACTCTTCTTCGATAGTGTGCCGAGGTAGGTGTCAATTCTTCGAAAATTTTCTCGTGCATGATTAATTTTGGAAGATGAGATATCGACTCTTGTCGGATTTATCGGTTACCAAAGAAAAGGGATATTATTTGTTTCCGATAAAATATTTAAATCTAGAACGACAAAATCAAGTTCCAAACCATTTGCTAGCAATACAAACATAACTTTCACTATATAATTTTGTGGATTAAAAAAGAAGGAAAAAAGAAAGCCAACTGGTATAGAATTCTAGTAAAAAGTGCTTTCAAAATAAATGGCAAAATGTTGATGGCAATCTTTTGTCAAAGTTTCCGTACATGAATTGAGTCAAGGCCTAAGTACGACGTATATGGAAACGATATAGAGATACGACATAGAAATACAATAATTTTTCAAATAAAAGGATACGGATATTACTCAAATAAAAAATATAAATAATTTAAATATTAGAAAATATAATAACATTCAATGATAAGTCCATCCATTATATAGTAGTTTATATTTTTAAAATAAATTTAAACACTAAGTATTCAATTATATCAACTAAATTTATTATATTACTTTCTATCATATATAATATTTTACTTTTTAAAAAAATAAAATAAATAAAAGTTAAAAATTTAAAAAATAATATAAATATGAATACGTGTGTCGATTACGTCGGACAGAAGTGTCCTTTTTTTTATTTTTATTTTTTCTGGACACTATATGGCGTGTACGGCACGTGTCTGGACACGTGCATGGATACGAAAATATCGATATTTTTGAAATGTTTGTACTATATAGGTCACAGCATATGTAAGCTGCTCAATATTCCGAATCATATCACGTATGCATGCAAAGTAAACGTATTTTGGACAAGATACAATTTTTATTAGAAATTTTACACTTATACACATGCAAAATATAGAGCAAAATTCCATCCGTAACTAATATATTTTATATAATTTTTATAATAGATAAATTTACGAATAATATTGATCGATATTCAATGGTGCGATAGTTTTAGCGAAATTTGAACGCATCGTGAGAAGAACCTTATCGTCAAATTCTATGTCAACCTCTTCACTTTAAAAACTCTCAAAACTTATTTAAAGAAATTTAATGTTTGTGATGTTAAAATATGAAATGAAGGGTTGTTTTGCAGCCACATTGGACCGAGCATTCATTTTGTAGACTTTTTAGTTCACACATTGTTTATCGATTAATGCGTTTGATATATATATATATATATATATATATATATATATATATATATATTCTTAAGAAACAATAATCGAAATGAGCATTAAACCAATTCCGGCCATTAAATTTTGGGCTGTTTTAATATGTATATACAAATTATAAAGTAGCTTAAACCATATATTATCAAAAATAAATGTTTGTGATGTTAAAATAATAAATGTCTTTTTTTTGGGGGGAAAAAATAAATAAATTGTCTTAACAAGAATACGCCCGTTACTCATATCAAATCAGTAATTTTTTTTTTCCCCTAAACATTTAAGCTGTTAGTAGAAATCGATTTATATATTCAACATTTATTTCTAAATGTTGAATATATACTATATATTATATATATATATATATATTATATATATATATAATATATATCCCCCATAAACAACGAAGAATAGGTGATTGTGATTGCCGCGGACAGTTCACGAATTTGTTCTCACATTTTTTCGTCGACACCAATAAATTCATACAAGAAAATTTTGATTCATGTTGCCAATTTTGAGAAGCAACAAATAGTTATTTTAAGTCCTTTATACACATTTTCGCAGCTAAATCCCCCCCTCAAGAACATGTGCTTCTCACATAAATGATTAAAAATTGTCATTTTTGGAGTCAATAACTACAGGAGAAGTCTCAAGTCTTTGTAGGATTTTTGACTATATCACATTTTTTTGAGATTATCGTAGTGGAACCGTGGCTATATCATGTTGATGTTAGGTTTTATCAATAGACTAAAATGCCCAAAACTTAAGTTAATATCATTTTTTATCCCAAATTTCATTATTTTTATAAAATTTTACCAAAAAGAATTGGTGTATAGTATAATGGTTTGGGCCTCAAGTATACTTGGTTTGGGCCTCTTTGAGCCTACTTAAGCTGGGCCAGGCCTCCGGAGTTGTATAGTGGAATGGTGATAAATGTGATTTCTGAATCTAGCGATAGGTGTAAGCGACTAAATAGTGGCATCGAAATGATACTAAATAGAATGACAAAATTTCCGATTCTGTATTATATCATATCTTTATGTAATATACAGATTGATTTAGGACCTCCTAACTCTAATATTGTGTATCTATATTGTTAAATTTATAGTTTGTCATATAAAGATTCCTAAAATGATTTCAGTTTTTGTTTTATCTTAAATGATTTGTTTTGCTTACTAAGACCGTGAACGGAAAGGTAGTTAATTTGCACAAGAATTCTACAATTAAATCAATAAAATTCAATCTGGAAACCACAATGTTCGCTTTTGACCACTTTGTTCGTCAACTGACATCCAAACATCGTAGGAGCGTCCGTGCTTTCCTTGTTGAGGAGCAGGAGATCGTTAAGAAGGTGTTGAACATACAGAAGGTCAAGAAGAAAGCTTGCCGCCAAGAGCTAACATCGTCAAACAGCCGCATGAAGTCTGCTAATGTATGTAGTGGACCAACCACCATTCTATTCGCGTAGCACGAATATACCCAATTCAACCAGAAGAATGTCTTTGCATTGCCGCATGGTCGCTTTCTCGCTCATATCCCGGTCCATTAAGATGTATTGGAGTTGCTTAAGCTCGAAAGCTAGCTGCTCTGCTCCATTCCCGGAGCCATTTCTCTAATGCCCCGCAAGCCATGCGAGATAAGGAACCTGTCTAATCTAGCAAAGGTCGGGTGTTCCCTTCTACTAGACCAGGTAAAGCGGTGTCCATGTAACGGAAGGTCCATTAGCTCGAGTATGTTGATGGCATTGGAGAAATCTCTTAATTCACGGTAGTGGGCATGACCGGAACTGCGTTCATCAAGGGATCGATCCAATGGAAGTTGAAGTCTCCGCCTATATATTACCCAAATTTGGTCAGATAGATCGATGTTGAAGACCGATGAGCTCATCCCAGAACATTTGTCTTCGCTGGAGTGCAGGAGGCCAGTAACGATGGTGCGTGACCGGCTAAAAACGCATATGTTAAAACACTAGCTATACTGTAGAAAAAGTGTATGAGTGTAATTTTCTAAAAAGAAATTGATATTGGCCATTTCTGTATGCTGAACCAGTATTTTTGTTTTTGCGATTATCCTTAGAAAATTATGTCCTTAATTCGTTCATTTTTGTTAGAAAATTCTTTCCTTAATTTGTTCGTTTTTGTACGACCGTCATAACAGATAAACCTACGGGAGGCTCAATCTTCATTTAGTAAATACACCAAAATTGATTTCACTAAATAATTCCTGCTAGATATAGAAGTATAGTACACATAAATTTACATAGTTTATTCATTATGTTAGCCTTCTGTTAAAATGATAATCAAACATCATATAACTCCACCGACTAACTAAATTCACATGCTAACAGCAATTCTAACAGAGGTTTATCTATCTTTATCATCAATCCGCGCATTTGTTACAATTCTCTATGACCAATCAAGTATAGCATCTGCTTGTAGAGAAAGCCGTTGACATCTCTGTCGTGCACGCCGGCACCAGTGCTGCTAACGCCGCTGACGAGCTGTCCCACTGCATGCTTGGCTTCCACTCTCCGTCAAAATTCACCGGCAAACTGAAGGGAAAGTTCATCATCGTTCTTCCCGTTATATTCCCGAACTGGCGATTACTCCCTACATTTTCCCTCTTCCTTAACACCGCTGTCATGTCATCTTCTTCTTGACCAGTGTTCATAAAACTTCCGTTTATTTCCACCGGAAAATCGACGGTGAACTGCTCGTTAAAATCTATGTTCAACATGGACGATAAGTTGGGTTGCACTGGTACGTCGGTTGGTGAGAACATGAAACCGCCAGCGGTGGGGCCATTGCCGCCGTTTGGGGCGGACATTTGATCAGTGATACCGGACAATTTAGAGTTTATAGGTTTTAAAGTGTTCGAATCCAAAGTAGGATAAGTAACAATACTATTGCTATCATTGCTGTTGCAAGAAAATTGGATTGTTGCACCGGCAGTGGCAAAGGTGGTGTCGGAGGTAAGCGGCGGCAGCACCACCTGATTCGAAGTGTAGAACATGTCGGGCTCGGCCGGAGACACCCATGAGTGAGACAGTGCTCTATGTGCGACGGAGTTCGACTTCTTAAAGATCCTACATATGGCCCATGAGTCCTGTAAATGTTACCAAAGAGTCAGCTATTTCGACAACTACCAAACTCGGTGAGTTCGTTGTTTTCTATATCAAACCACAACACTGCCTCAAACACAACTCAGCCTAGAAGTTAACCCTGATGTTAAATTGATTTATTATTATTATTTTGTTTTATAGTTTATTTTAAGGCTCACTGGTTCAGTATAAAACTTGAGTTAATGGCAACTGAGTTACGCCATTCTCAGGTGGATTTAATCATTTAAGGGCTATCGAGCTGTGAATGAGGTGATATGAAATGACTTACATTCGGGGGAATGTTCTTGTCAAAGGACTTCTTTAAGTGGGAGGAGTCGGAGAGGGAAGGCAGCCTGAATTCGTGCATCATCCAATCAGTTTTGACGCCCTTGGCAGCACGGCCTTTGTAGAAGACGAGGGACTTTTTGAGTCCAATGCATTTTGTCACTTCAGAGGAGTAGATCGGCCGGTCGGTGCCCGTAGCTTTCCAAAACCCAGCTCCGGTGACACGGTTTGGCCGAGCGCTATTTCGGTACTTACGGTCCCGGGGACAGTAGAAGTACCACTCCTTTTCACCGGTAGTCGCCAAATCTGTTGAATCACAAGTTAATATAACATGAAATCAGTAACTGGTCATCTACTGTAAGAACAAGAAGAAGCAAGTAGGGATTTGAAGAGAACCCTAGAAATTTTTTTTTTTAATTTTTTTTGGTTCTATTAGCCGCTAGATGCTAATAATGAGAGGATAATCTATCATCAACCGGCTTGTGATTATTAATCTTTATTATACTGGAAAAAAAAAGGTATATAAAGAAGAGTATACATTGAGGAGATGAAACATATGAACAAGGGGAGACAAGAGGGTCTTGGTTATTCAGAAGGGATTGGGAACAAAAGACATTTCAGAAAGTTCCAACAATAAATGAACAAATATCAGTATTTACCACAGTATATAAACTCCACAAAAGAAAAAGTAGGAAAGAAGAAAACTAAAACAAAGTATAGTTTTTCTCTCCGAAAAAAAAAAAGTATAGTTTAAGAATTAAGAGTAAGATTAACTTATTTCTCAAAAAAGAAGAGCTGTAACTTACTTGGAAGATCCCAGGGGTCATATTTGTAGATATCAAGCTGTCTAATGAGCTCAATCGAAAGTGGCTTCTGCTGAATCTTTCTTCTGAGGTAAAATCCTACGAGTTCTTCATCCGTCGGATGGAACCGAAATCCGGGGAGCATTATTTCATCTCCCTTCTCCATCTCACTCCTCTCTTCCATTGATGAACTTGCTAGAGCTTCAATCTCTAATATTTCTGAGATATGGTTTATAGATAATGATCAACACTTGAAAGTATCGGAGATCTCAAGAAGTTTCTTCTAATGTACTCAATAATAGTAGCTAGTACTTGTTAGAAGATCTTGAATATGTTATGCGTCGTGGAGAAGTTAGACAACAATAGAAACGGAAACCCTAACCCTAATGTTCATAATGATTTCTTTTTTATGCTGATCTTTCGGGGACGGTCCGCGGTGGATCAGATGATAAGAAATGAAGATGAACAGAAGGTGCTTATAAATATAATCCAGCTGCTCAAAACGACTACCAACGTTTTTTTTTTTTAATTTAAAACTTGAAGAAGTCTACTTCTTAATCCTCTAAACTTTACGGGTTTCTGAAATATGTTATTCGACGGATCACAAGAAAGACTCCAAATCTAGCATTACATAGGGATTTTCCAATTCATACTTATAATATTCACCTCATATAGTTCATACATCACAACAGGACAAAGCTAGAAAATGAAGAATGAAAATGATGGATAATACTTATAATTTTTTATAGACTTTGTTTGAATTATATATGATCACAGCTTCCAACATATTGTGGAATTAAGAAAGATTCAAACAGAGTATGCATTTAATCCCAAGATCGAGACCCTCTGCTAATTCCTCTGATTATCCTTTAGTTTACGAAAACAATTTTGTATGCATGATCCAAAAATACCATATTCATTGTTAAATCAATTTTAAGCTTCTAAATTAATCCTTGATTATTCTCCTTCTTCTTGTCAGCCTTATTATTGGGATCTATTTGAGATTCTTTCAAACACTAGGATAAAATATTTAAATAGCAATAGATTAAGAAGAAAATTTTAGAAGTTGTCAAGGAAAAGGAATGGTAAAGGCCCTCCTATCACTCTTAAAAAGTAACTTGTTAAAATATTTGATTAAGGTCGAGTTCATGTACAGTGACTCATTAGCTTTCATACTTTCATGCCCGTTATATTCAGTTACATGCGATGTGACTTCTTGTACATCATCGTTCGAAAGTGTGAACTGATGGCACTACAACAAACATTACCTTTAGAGACAAGGATCCGGCGACTAAATACTACTTAATTTAGCCGCTGAAAGCTATTGCGACTAAAATTTGCACTATTAGAGACTAAACTATAGTGACAATTTAATCGTTATTTGACCTTTTTCCTGTAGTGTGGATGAATTCCAACTTTTTTTTTTTTCTTATTTGAGAAAATGGATGAGTTCCAATTTCTATTAATTAGTGTATATCTTCGGACATGAATCCTTTCCATTGATAATTTTTTTCAATACTTTTTTTTTTGAGTAGTTATATTTAATTTATTCAAATTTGGTGGTTCAGATGAAAGAATGCTTACAAAAGTAAGTTACTTTACTGTTTTGGTAATTGTTTGGTTCATTCTTTGTATTTTTTTTTTGTATAGTAAATTATCATATATTTATGAGCTCTTTTAATCTGAACTATCAAATTTCAATAAATTAAAGATAATTATTTTATACAAAGTATTTAAAAAATCTGCAATGGAGAGTATTCATGCCCACTTCCAATTGTCCCCGTACCCATTAACACAGAAGTTTTTTTCTTTTATTTTTCTTTTTCTTTTTTGACATTTTTTTTACTCCTTTTTTTAAAAAAAAAATTCCTGGAGATTATAATATTATGTTAGCAAACAAAAGTCATTGATAACGTTTGTCATTAACATGCCTTCAAGTTGGGATAGAAAGAAGAGACACTATGGTGGAGTTTGTTTAAACTGTGTAGCTCTTTTGGATAGTTTGTAAATGGTAGATTATGAAACAAGTTAAATTTAAATCATAATATGTATTTGCTAGCATAGTATGTGCATTAACTTCGACTTAAATCTCGCTTGTAAGTGAGCAGTGCACTGAGTACTCATTTAATATATTATGTTAGACTGAAAATTTTTTGTTTATATTTAAACATAAATAAATAAATACAAATAACATTTACTTAAATATATAAATTACTAATGGTAGTTTAATAGTTTTTAATGAAAACTATATATGAATAACCATAAATGAAAAAAAAGGAAAGCTAGTCTTTGGTCTGATCCATTTTTAGCTGGTCAGGATCAGACTGTACCAAGGACCGATTGAGTTAGATGGGCCGGACCTAGGACAGACTGAATGGAGCGGTCTATTATTTTCATGTCCGGAGCCGTATATGAACACAAATAAATATAATAGGATCTTGATGTTTATACTAACAGATAGATGTAAGTTGGATAAGCCATCGAAGCTCAAGCACAGGCCATTGAGTCACACATACAAAAAAAATCACATTCCTAGAACAATTTTTATTATTTTTTTTAAATGTGGAACAAAATCGAATGCTTAGTTGTGAGCAAATTAAGGGTGGAATATTAATTGGAGGGGGGATTAATAAGTCTTATAAATTCCATGAACAAAAGGTTTCCTAACCATGTCAACATAGAAGCCAGCAATTGAAGAACCTTCTAATTAATGTTGTAGTCAAATCTATTTCTTGGGAACCCTAATTTAATTTCCTGGTGAGTTATCCCAAAACTACCCCTCGATTTGATCAATTCTTGTCTCTTCCAAAACTTGGGATTTTTAGTTGCAACCAAACGTGCAAGCTAAGTTAGAAAATCTATGTGTGTGTGTGTGAGTTTTTGTGGGTCAAACCCTTCAAACCCAAGTTTCACATTTCTCTTGGTACGTATGTGTATGTGAAACACAACCCGCCTCAAAGATATCCATGTCCCCATTTTAACATAATTAGTTTATCATTTTAACTTGCCTCTAATCACATTTATTTTCTAGTTTTATCACCATCTTAATCGCCGACACAACATGTTCCACAGTATTTTGGCCATGATTTAATTTTCTACTTTCTAAATCTACGTGTTTTTGGGATAATCTAAGTTGTATAAATTCTCCTCCAGGCCTGATAGGTCGATCTCTATTGTAATTTCCTTCATATGTTTAGTAAATGGCATATATCTTATTAGCGGATCGCATATGATCGAGCTTGTATTCAACTGATGTACTTAGTGTTCGAATGTAAAGATTGACTAAGAAGAGACACAAGCTATCTCACAGAAGACATAATATTTTTACGTGAAAACTTTCGGTGTGTGCCGAGTAAAATAACGGATCTTACGCGACCAACGAGAGAAATGCATTAAGAATTAAAAAGGGTTGAGATACAACACTCTCTCATGGTCTCTCAGCAGCTAAGGACCGAACTTACACGGAGTTTGGGACTAGTTTTCCCTAGTTCTCTTGAAAACAATTAAAGTGAAGTTCTTTGTGCATGTGCTTGTGAACAATATTTATATCCGCTGCTCGTACCCATAAGAAGGTAGACAAAATCAGATCTAGTGAAGATTCGGATGATCCGATTATCATATCTATAGCCACCATGCATGTGCCGTCTTGTGGTCATATATTCTTGATCAGTTTTATCTATACGATTAGTTGACCGCTCTGCTAATTCAGCCTCACCATGGACCTTGGAGTACACTGAGGTCCTCAACGATGGTCTCGGTCCATTCTACAGGAACGATATGCGTCAAGTTTGTTGCCACATGTCACCTCCAGATCTGGGGCTATAACAGTGTATTAGATAAGTTAACATAAACCTCACCATGGAAGAGGAGTCGGGACGCATACAACGCAACATCTTCATCTACGCTTGATAATTAGACGTAAAAACAACTTCATATTATCAAGTGAGTCGATTCAATCTTTTGTAGAAATCTTTTAGCTCCCTTCTTGTCGGCAATTTAGTGTTTGAGTTGGTTAGAATGTATTTGACATTTGCTGCCTGTACCGTATTATTACATTTGGCTCAGCAAACAAGCCTATTTTTGCAGTAGATAAACTTAATTAATTAATTAATTATAAACTAATTAATTAATTAATCAATTCTAAATGCTTTTGTGTGTGCATTCACACCATTTCAAAGTCCTCATATTTTCAATCTTGCAAAAGAATTAGGAGGCAATATCATTTTAATGTCCTTATATGGACGTTCACTCTCTTTTTTTTTTTTTTTTAAAAAAAAAAAAAAAAAAAAAAAAACTTATTTCCTTGTCATTATGCAAAATGAAAAAAGAAAGAAAAAAAGAAAGTTTGGTGTTATTAACTTCACAAAAGGACATGCATGACTTTCTACATCAAAGCTTCCAATTCACTCGAACCATTTCACCTTGAAAACTACTTCAATTAAAGTCACCTTTTTTAAAGACCAAATGGTCTAAATCTCATACTTCCGAGATAAACGTGGTGCTTTTGTGTTGGTGCTGATAATGATAATATGATTCTAGCTATCATTTCTTATAACACGTATAAAAAATAAATAAAATACATAACTTTTTAATTATTTTAATAGTAAGTCGATGGAGTGGTCATAATTAACTAATATATAAACGTTAGTAAACATTATAATAAAAGTTATAACGTAAACAAAATTTTGTTATTAGCATAAATTCCAAAGATTTTATAATTGTAAGTCTACATAAAATGTTAAAATAAAATAAGTTATTTACATATTATTATATAAATTAGTTTATAAACAAGTTAGATCTTCGAATAATATTACTCCGCTATGTGAACAGGAGCAGCCATTTCTCACGAGATTATTCTTATTTCTCATAATTTTGTTATCTTCGAAAAGAACATATCATACTTCACTAAAAATAGGAGTAATTTTCAGCAAATGTTCTTATCAGAAAGGGATTAATAGATATTCTTAAATATACGTACCTGTAACAAATCAGAATTTGTCCGGCTCGTTAACGTAGCTGTATATTAGAAGAAAACCATACCTCATAAAAGACAGATAAAAAATTCAAATATTAACAATACCTAATTAAAATAAAAAAAAATCTTATTATAAGGCTAAATATCTTTGATCGAAATAAAAGAAGAATTACTAGTTTGCATCATTGCCTGCTTTGAGTTCATTATACAAACTTTTTCTCCACCGAGCACCGAGCTTAGTTAACAAAATACACAAGAAAGATTCTGTTGCTGAGCTTTTTTATTCCACAGTTTAACAAAATACACAATACACAATTATGTCATAAAATAAAAAGAAAAAAAAATTGTGGATTTAGCATCAGCCGATATATTAAGACGGGGTACGGATTGCACCTGCGGGGATTGGTAAAACTGGTCGAAAAGATCAAGGTATATATGTACACACATCTTGCTCTACAGGCAAGCCAGCTAGTATACAATTACATAAGATAAGAGGGGAAAAATATAAGAAGATAATCTATGCTCTTCCCCTGAGCCTCATCTTATTACATGAAGATTCAAGGTGCTCTCCCTATTGTGGAGGCTCCTGCTGAGGAGTAGAAGGCGATTCAGGTGCTATTGTGAACTGCAGGCCTCGCCCTTGCCCGGACTGTAGGATAAATGCAACTTCACTGGCAGCTAATGCTGCTGCCTCCTGATAAATTAAAAAAAAAATAGAAATAAACATGAGCCTCTACAATGCTGGATATGTATAGTTCGATAAAGATATAAGCACCAATTTTCGTTCCAACAAAATAAAATTGTAAACGCAAACATTCAATCTTGAAGGTGAAATGCCATCACTGCAGAAGTAAAACGAAAAGAGTTGAATGTTATGACTATACATCTCAGTTAGGTAGAGGCTATTCCATTACTGAAGTCTAATTCTGAAGCAGATGAAATTGAATAGGATAGCATGGTATAGGAAACGCAATGCTCCACTTGATCATTCAAAACTTCGATAATAGATGATTACTGTATTTTAATTTTTGGTTCAAACAAACACAGAAGAAAAACAAGCAAGCTTTTGTTTGCTATTCTAGAAACTAACCTGTCTTTGTCTTCGACGTTGCAAAACACTTATCGCCCAAGCCATGATGTAACATGGTAGCAGAAATCCAGCAACACGCAGCAAGAACAGCTGCCCAAATAGAATGAAAGTTTAGAGGTACAAGGAAAAATGGGAAAATTAAGATAAATAATGACTTTGAAATCTACTTACAGAAAAAGTGGTAGAAGCATCATCATCATCTCCGTCACCCGTGATGGAAAGCGCATGCCTTAGTAACAGAAGAGCCATTAACTGCAAAAACAGCCACGGATTGGTTTATTAGTAAACCAGTGCAAGACAGCTCAATTTTACTATTTTGTTCAACGTTATGAACAAAGGCTAAACAGACACAAGCAAGCCACGTAATAAATTGGATGATAGGCATAAAAGAACATTAGCCTAAATTTTACTGCTTCTAGAAACAAGTTACCAAGCTAAATACATTTTTAGAAATAAGTTACCAAACTAAATACATTGTTGGAAATAAGGTACCAAGCTAAATACATCACCATGGTCATGAAACAGCAGGCGGTCTGATATTGGTCTTATTTCACCTTTGTGTATATGATACAGAAGGAAAGACAAAGACACACCCTCTGATATTTACAAATTCAGCAATACACAACTAACTACAATTTACTAGATATATCAACAATCATCCATTGTATAAGCTAACAAAGGCTGCAGTACATAAAGAAAATTTGGAAGAATTTTTTTTTTCAAATATTCTCAAATAGACTTCGGGATGTGAAAGCCACTACTATACATAATTACATAAAAATCTGTAGCAACCAACATGGACAAAAAACTTACAATTAATGCGGCGGAGCGGCAAAAGGCAGCACCACTGGCATTTGTAGCCGCATAGTCATCATATTCAGCTTCAAGAAAGTGACGCTGAGCAGCTGCCATTGCAAGTACCCTAGGATCACGCAAATCCAACGGCGTACCAGTTATGGTCCATCCACCACTGCGAAGAAAAAGAAGGAAAGAGAAGTTAGGATAAAATGCCCTCAATGCTATTGTAGAAAAACTGTGATAGCCACAAAAAAGAGACGAGTATCATTTTCCCGATATCTAACATACTGAATATTCTAGAGAAGAAGTTAGCGATGAAACAGAGAATACTTGCCTAATATCAATCGTAGTCTCATCCGGATTAGCTCTGGGAGGTGCAGTATAACCAGGCTTGTATGGCTATCAGTTATAAACATTTCACACAAAAATGAAGTACACAATCAGGATTGAGATTTCTTATGGAAAAGAAAAACGACACAGTGATCACCAAATTAAACTCACCTCATGGCAAATCTCACAGGTTATATCACCTTTCTCATTGCACCAGCGTTGTACACATGCCCTATGAGCATACTGTTAAAACCCAAATTAACAAAATCGAGTTGAAGTTCCACAAAAGCATACACTAGATAAAGAAATTGCAGAAAACAATAGACCAAATAATCAAGGCATGTAGCTTATAATTATCACAAAGAACATTACTTAAGAGACTTATATAATTGTTTGTACACATGCTCTATGAGTATATTGTAACAAACAAAATTCAAATTGGCTCAAGTTCCACATAAACATGGACTGAAAAATAAATAAATTGCAGAAAACATGCAAAAGATCAAACAAAAAAATGGAACCTTATCATATAAGTCCCTATTGCCAATTTTATGTCAATGGGGTGAATCAAGGTGTTGCGGATTCAAACAAAGTGTCGTGGTTATCAAAACAAGGTTCATGGATTCAAATCACCATGTTGCGTAGTCAAAACAAGAAGTTGTGGTTACAACCAAGGTGTTGTGGATTCAAAAAAGAGGTGTTGAGGATCTGAAAATGGATCTAAATGAAAGAACTTCATTTTAGTCACCCAAATGTAGTTTTCTGATAAAATAAAGGCATGTGTGCTACAATCCATAAAAATAACATAATATAGATACTTATAACGGCATTGTCCAAGTTCTCTATGTGTCCAAGTTTATAGATACTTGTAACATAATATGTTACATGGAAAAAATTCACAAAATCAGGCTGAAGCTCCAAAGAAATAGTAACATAGTAGAAATATAATTCTTCATCAAAAAAAAAAAATTTAAAAAAAAACACAGAGACGTTTATCACACACCGATCGATTTCACAGGAAATTGCAATGCATTAAACCATCAGTAATTAAATGCGTCAACCAGAAACTTAGGGTTGTACTCTAGAGGTCTTACACTTTCATCATAGAAACTATTTTAACAATATCAAACTATGATTAATTCATGATATGCAAACCTTCAAACTGCCACTGCAAGCACAAGGGGACTCAAGATTCTTAATATGATCCTCCTCCTGGCAAATTCTGCACTCAGCAGTCTGAATAAGTGGTTCCTCTTCATCAACATCATTATTTTCAACTGCATTTTCATCATTTGTAATATGATCACAGCATGACCCAATCACCGAAGTTGACTGATTCTCATCAGGGTCAATGCTCTGCGGAACAGCGATGACATTCTCTGGTGCTGCTACAAGACGGTCGACGTACACCACAAGATGATCTCCCATTACCGTTTATCAAACTGCTAGCAAAACAGACCGATTATGAGATTAGCAAATGATCCTGCAGGCTGCAGGTATACTGGCAAAAGTGCAAATTAACATAACAAAACACAAATTAAAAAAAAAAATCTTTGAGAAAGAAAGAAGAATTGCATGAATTCCACAAAGAATAACTAATTAATTGAAAAATTCAACAAATTAAACTCGAACACACTCAACGTTTATGAAAAAAAAATATTTCTCCCAGAAAACGATACAATTACACAGATCATAATAAAAAAAAAAAGAAAATTACTTAAAAATTAAACAACAACCGAATGAATATTAACACATCAATCAAAATTTTAAAAATATTACAGCTGAAAAGGCTACGATTAACGGATTATAAGACATAGAAAATCGTAATCTCCGAAGCATGGACGTTGAAATGCTGATTCATGTAATATCTACATCAAAATGAAGCATTCGTAGCGCAGAATCCGAACAACCCCAAATTAAGGAAGAAAAATATCTGAAATTGTCTAAAAGAAGTGGCCTTTTACCTCAAAGTCTCCTCGATTGACTTGCCTCTCTCGCTCGCGCGCGCTCTCTCTCTCTCTCTCTCTCTTTTTCTCTCTCCCCCCGCGTGGGAATGAAAGCGTTAAATTGACGAACACTATATAGATGACCTCCGTTACGTCCGTCTAACAGCAACTGTCCGACCCGTAAAATTTAAAACCTAACCTCCGTTACGTCCGTCTAATGGCAGCTATCTGACCCGTGAATCTTAAAACGTAGGCTCCGTTACGTCCGTCTCATAACAAAAACGATTAGAGTCAGTCCATCTTCATCCATGACGTCATATATCGGTTCGTCCGAATCTCTCTCAACATCCTTGTCGAATGGGCCGGCCGTAGACCAACGTGAAGACCTAATAGCACCGTGCAAACACAAATTACGGCCCATACCGCCACATACATCTCACGAAATCAACGGACGCTTCCGCTGTCCGTATTGTACATATGTATATGATATATGATATATGATAGGACATTTTCTATTCCAGTACTCGTTAGTTGAATTTGGCCAAGTTAAACCCCTAATTACATTTGATATTGATGCACAACGGTATATCCAGTTTGATTCAATTTGCTGATTTTTTTATAAATTATCCTATTATTGTTTTTTTTTCTAAATTGGTTCTTGTTTTGTAACGCCATCATAAAAGATGGATCCGAAGTAGCACCGATCTATATTGGTGTTAAAGAAACTCAATCTTTGATTTGGACAATCTACGCTGAATTTTATATATATATATATATATATATATATATATATATATATATATATATATATATATATTTTAATAAACTTATAGTTATTCAAAAGTAAGAGATAATAAATGGTCAAAAGTATGTGTTTCGGCGATCTGAATTCAACTGTTTAACATATAATAACACTTTTAACTTTGAATCTGGTTTTGTCCAAAAGTTTAAATAGACGACTTAGAATCTTTTTCTTTTTTAATTTTTTATTTGTTATTACTTAAGAAAAAGGTTATTCTAGATAGCAGGTCAATACAAGAGACCCGATAGTCGTGGTCATTTGTTTGAACTTTCCAACTATTATCGTATACCCTAATCTTTTTCAACTAGTATGGTATATTACATTGATTAATAAATAAAAGTCCCTATAGTCTCTCAATTTGTACTGAAGTAGCAGTAGCCTTTCAAAAATATATATATAGTAAAATAGTATATCTAAAGTAAGTTCTAACGACCTCAGTTTCTCTAAAAAAAAAAAGGAGTAAGTTCTAACGATCTATATATGATGCGAAGTAGAAACTATATGTTTTGTAATACAGAGCAATATGTGAGAATTCTATTAATAAACGATGATGTAAGATTTGTGAGAGTTACGAGGAAGAAAATAGTTAGACTTTTTTTTCTGATAAAAAAAAGAAGTTAAGACTTTTTGGACTGGGCCTGAAAAATGACGAAGGAGAAGCCCATTTAGGCTCTATCTATCATGAGAAGCCCATTTTTGTGCCGGGCCCCTCCCATAAGAGACGGTCGTTCAGATTTTATGACTATCTAGAACAACATTAAATTAAATGGAAGAATAACAGTGTAATTGAAAGTTCCACACAGTTAGTGCTTCTGTCATCCGTACGTGTTTCATTACTGCATCTTTAAATTTACAGCCGTCCGATGCTCCTTGATCTGACGGCGGCGATGAAATGTCTTTTTTTTAAATAAAAAAAAAAAAAAAAAAAAAAAAAAGGGTTTGTACGCGTATTTCTATCCCCCCGGGTGATGAAATGGCTTTATCCAAGGTAGGTGGGATGCAGAACAAAACTAATCTTTACGGTAATGGGTTTGAGATTCGTGTGTTTTATATCATATATCTCTAAACAAAACTCTGAAATAATGCAGAAAATGGTGCCAGATATACATACTTTGAGCGCTAGACATGGTTCAGATTACAAGCTAAGGATTTGCTCTGTCGCTAGAACTAACACTGGCTGAGCTCTCCCTCTGCGGCATGATATTTACCAAGGCACAGGGGAGACCGCCGTATGCGGCCGGCCGATCATTTATGCGGACCAAGTTGTAGGACCATGCGCCCATTAGTGTGCCCAACACTGGACCCAAAATGTACACCCAAATCGAGTCATATTTGTTGCTTGCAACTGCTGGTGCTATGCTCCTTGCTGGGTTCATTGATCCTCCTGATATTGGCCTTCATTTTCATAATTTACTTGTCAATACTAGCACCAAATATACATTTTATTTCAAAAACTATATCAAACTTCTTTTTTTATCTCTATTTAACTTTCATTTATATCTAAAATTATTTAACGAATGTTGAATTTACCCTGCGAGGATTGAGGTAATGCATACTGATGAGCCGACAGCTAAACCTGCCAACTCTCCTACCTGTTGAATCATAAATATAACCTCTTAAAATGGATATAATTTCAGAAAATTTAGATTGATTATACTGGTAATTACAAAAAAAAAAAGAGAAGAAAAGATTAATTACAGCTTTTGTGTCTGTAGCAACTGCCGAAGTGACAAACATCATCGTAAAGGAGACGACGACCTCCGTCACAAGGGCCTGCATAGCCGTGCCGGAAGGCGTTGTGGTCCCGACATTGCTAATAGGATGTAGGAGTTCGCGGAGCGTGAATGCAGAAATCATGGCTCCTGCTATCTGTGCTGACATGTAAAATGGCACCTGCAATTCGAATACACACCAACTCATTTAATATAGTACTTTTAGTATAGGGTGAGGATGAGAGATTCAATATCTCCGGATCGGTGTTACATATGAATGGCTGACGTTCAAGCTATGGTTGATTTCCAACTCTTGCATGTGCTAATCCGTATTTACTACTGTGAGGACTCGATACATGCCTGTGCCCAAGGGAAGTGCCTGACCGTAGCAAAGGCGAGTGTGACAGCCGGATTCATGTGGGCTCCGGAGATGTGGCCTACTGCGTATATCATTACCGTGACTATGAGTCCGCCTGCGATGGATGCTCCTAATTTTGATACGTAGGCCTCGTTGCTGCGGCTCAACGACGCCGTGCCACAGGTCACAAATATGAGTAGGAATGTGGCTATCATCTCAGCCATGACCTGCCAAGTCCAACATATGATGTGATTCACATGCAGTCTTACATTTGTACATGAACCAATGCTGGACCTCCAAAATTTCTCCACAAGCAAACTTTCTTTGTTGCATAGTTCACTGTTGTCATTATGATGAAATTTTGGGAGGTTATTCTATCATGTGCTGTACATAACATTTATTGTTTAACATAGCAATGTATATATACACATAAATGAATCATTAAAAAAAAAAAGGTAGAAAGAAACAAGACCTTTTTTATCAGCAAAGGAGGGAAATATTCTCCGACCGGCTTGCGAAGAAGACAACAGATTCCGCCAGAGTTTTCGGTTTGTGGTGCCATTGAATTTGAAAGTGATTTCAATGATGATCTGGTTGAGTTTGAGTGCTGTTCTTAAGGAGGAGAAAGATAGGAAGGTATAGTCAACTACAACTTCTTTTGAATCTCTACCGAAGTTTTGATCTTTCCACATGTTGTTTGATTATGATCAGAATAATAAACTGGGTCCCTCCACATAGGTTTGTTCATAAATTTTCTAGTGATTGTTTTTACTTTATATCAGTCCTAGGAGATAATGAGGACTAAAGTGACGATAATTATAAGGTTAACATTATCAGTGGGAAGATCGATTGATGCAAGAAAATATTCTTTTTGTTCAGTGGAAGTGGTGAGCACAGGAAGTCGAGTTTAATATCTGAGAAAAAAGTCTGGTTTGTTTATTTGGCTTTACGAACCGTGTCATCCTGATCAAAAGATTGCAAAGTTACACGAAAACAACTTTTAAAGTGATGAAAATAAGTGATATCGATACTGTACAGAAAACAATTATTCAAATTTCTCTGAAGTAATGGTATCTTATCTAAATAATAATGTTGATATTGATATTGTATTTTCCAAATTTGGTAAATTCATATTCATATATATATTTATAACCATCCGAGTTTGGAAAATACAGCTTAAAATGGAAAATTTGGAAAATACAGCTTAAAATGGAAAAAATAAAAATAAAATCATGAAAATAAGTTATGCACGTGTAAAACTTTCCAATCATATATTTCACTCCATAGTAAGCAAAGTTCCTTTTGTGTATATATCTCTATAGAACAAACAAGCCTGGTTGCATACAGAAACCGTGCAGAAGAACAGCCTTCGCATCAACAGTTCGTATTCATAATGGATAGGCTCTACACATCAGATTTTAGAACTACATCACTGGTGATCGATTCGGCCGGTTCGATGTCACCGGGTTCGCCAAATTTTCCGATGATGTCAGTGGGATCACCACATTATTCAACGGCCAGCAGCGACATTGGAGGGTGTTCTCAGAGCTCTACGACCGGGAATGGTAGGCAATTGAAGTATTTTTCTAGGCCTTCTTTGACAAATAGAACAAAATGTTGGAAAAAGTTGAAGGGGTTTAATAACCTTTGGAGTTGCTTTGTTCCCTGTGTTTCAAATGAGAAAGTCTTCCCTTCGACGATGAATTATCCCCAGAGATCTAGCAGTGATCGGGAGGAGAAGATCAAGGAAGCCATCTTACACTGCAAGAAGTCCATGACAAGATGACCAATAAAGTTTTCTTTTTTCTTTCTTTTTTTTTTGGGACTTGTAAAAAGTATAACATTTAATTCAGATAGACTTTTAATCTAGAATGTAAACGTGGTAAATGTGATTTATGCAGAGAAAATTGAAGTGTTCCCTTGATTGCATTCTGATGAAAAATATACACAAACATGGTAAATGTGATTTACAACAAGCATTAAAAAATGATTTAGGAGGTACAGCCGCAAATGGGGCATGTAATAATGTGAGGTCTTGGATGATACAATCATAGCTCAGAAAACGAATATCAATGTCAATTAGATTTGACTTGATTGATTGATTGTTGATCAACTGCTTGAATCCCCAACCGGATCAACCACCGACGCGTTTTATGATGTAGCGACCTTTCTCCATGTCATAGATGGTCATCAACCGAGATCGCTTCCACCTCGAAACATACCATGCAGTGAAGACCAGAAGAGCTGAGATCATGATAAGATAGAACAACTTGTGGTTGCTCATAGTTACAGCAGCAGACCAGGATGAGCTATCCATGTTTGTTTGTGTCAGATGTTTTTGTATGATAAACGCTCCTAACGCCCAGTCCAGTGGAACATTGCCTATCTGATTTGCGAACTCAAATCTGCATAACAAGAGAAAGAAAAGAAAGAATCTCACTTGTCCACTTTGGGAGTTTGGACTAGATGGGTGAGATTTGGGAGTTTGGAAACGAGTCCGGTAAACTATTTTATCCAATAAGAAGCCGAGCCCAACAAAAAGGGAGATCACCACTATAACTTTTTCTTACTAGCGTGGTTTGTGACAAAAAAGGGATGATTTCAGTATGTTTTATTGTACATGGTATCAATTTTCAAGGGAATACCTTGGATCGTTCAAGTCGATTCCAAGACTGTCGTGCAGCAGAGCGACGATGTAGGCTGACGAGAAACAATATCGCACCAGTTCTTCCTCGTCTAACTCATGATGCTTCATCTTTAGGTTTATCCAATCTTCTCCACAGAATTTTTCCCCCGCCAACATCAAATCAGAAAGAAAGGATGTCGGTCCTAGCCCAAAGAACTATCGGACAGTCAGTATTACACTCCTATGAATTATCAAGCATTATATCATATAAAATAGCTTGGTGGGCTCATAAACAACAATATGCTAAATAAATCTTATAATACCTTTGAAGTATAAAAGAAATTCTCAGTTGCTAAAAATTTTCCCTGCAGCTTCGGTATGAAATTTGAACCCAAAAGGCATTGTTTATACAAGCATTTATCTGAAAATAGCAACGTAAATGAGCATTTTTCAAGCTTAAGAGCAGAAAAATGATTTGCAGAAACTCTAGGAAATCAGCATAAGTTGGAAACAATATTTAACGAATGATGTTGCAAGGCAATTTAAACGTGAGTAATACGTAGATCTACACAATGATGAAAGTGAGATGTAAACTTTTTACCTCTTCCTTTCCGCAACATCCTCAATGCGGCAGACCTGCACTCTGTAAAGTTACCAAATGCATGGGTGCCAAATTGATGCTCTGAAATTGTATTAAGAGCACCTGCAGTGATCTCCTGTAATTTTGTACGAATAGTGTAACCCTTAGGAGCACATGGGTCTCTTATTATCTCCCTGTGACCGGAAATTGCAGCTGCGAAGGAATGAAGTAGGTCGATTAAGGGGCAAGTCTACCACAATGTTAAATATTGCAGATGGGAAGTTAATTACACTGAAGAAGGGTAAGCGAGCACCGTAAATTTTCCTAGTATTAAGTTATTTTTCTTGAGAAAAGAAACAGATGGGACACTAACTACTAACATATACGGTACAAGAAGAAACTTACATAATGTTACACCTGAGCTGAGTGTCTCACGAAGAGATTCATATGCAACATTCTGCAAAGTATCATGGTTCCGTTTAAAATCTCTGAAATAAAAATTCAATCAAACTAGCTAACAAGTATGAGGAGCTAATAGATACACTATTCAATGATAACAAATTACATACATAACTCAACCGTTCTCTTTAAAATCATTTAATGTATTAATATTAAGTACATAATATCTATAAAAAATGGGCATATTAGCAATACAAGAAATGCAATAGCTGTCTGCTAGTTTCTATTTTGAAACTATTTATCTTACTTGGCCAAGATGGAGAAAGCTCTGACTGTAGAGGTTATATGTAAAATCCCCAAACTTAAGCTCATGAGAAAGCTCGTCTGGCAAAGGCTCACTTGAAACAAAAGTTACCTAATGATTCAAAAAATGTCATTCTCAACAAAAAGATCATATAAGCATAAAACTTTTTTTAAAAAAAAAAAAACTCATGGTAAGCATTTAGGAACCAACATTATGATTTTACATAAAAATAATATACACTTTACTGTCAATTAGTAGAAATAACATTCTCTTTATTACAAATTTACTATTCAGTCATATGTATGATGCCAACTACATCATAAGATACTATTAGTCTTGGTTCGTAACGGGACGATGGGATGCCACATTATATGTTCTGTTTAATCCGATTCCTTAATAGAAGCACAGTCAAGGTCCACAACTGACCTCGCTTGTAAATGGTTACGAGCTAAATGAACTATAATATCTGTCATTAAAAGGAATGAACATCTCTAACATTTTGCAATACTTCCATCTTAACTTTTCAAGTAAGAAGAAATTATTCCTACAATATTTTAATCCTTGGCCAACTAATCAATGTCATTTGATCAATGTGGGCATTGTTAGAACTTAAAATAGACTGTTCAAATTAACTGAGGTCAAGTATAATGATAAGAGCCTAGACATAATAGGGCAAACTGAATATACAAGTCAAATAACAGCTTATACGGCAAACACTTGCAAATACCTAGAATATTTGCAGGCCACAGTCATTTCTGAAAATAACAAGATAAGAAAATATATCAAGTATTCACTCAAAATGTGAGACAGAACCTGCGCAGAAGCTCCACCAAGTTCAATTATCCCAGTGGTTTTTAGAGGATCACCTCCTAGGGTACCAAGTGCGTAGTTTGCAGAAACCCAGGCATAGATACCTTCTTCAGGGCCTAACGAAAATAAAAAAGAATCATTAGGAATTTTAATCTCCATGTTCCATAAGCACTTGAGAATTTTTAGGTTTATGTGAATTGTATAACGAAAAAAAAGGAAGATGGAAAAGTTGAGGCAAGTTGATAAATTATACAGTTGATATCCAAATATGAAAGAGCTCTTGTAGTGTTTAGTTCACCCTCCAACAAAGGATATCAATAACTAGAATTTCTCGCCGAGCAAGTAGATTAAGAACATCTTTAGCTAGTTATGCTCCCCAAGAGTACTCTTTTCTAAAGCATCTTTAGGGTCAGGTTCCAATATCATGAACAAAAACGATTCCGTCTACTGATAGAAAAATTCAAACAAATGCGAGGAAAAAGGGATAATTTCCTCGATGTTGGATAACGTTAGGCACTTATATCATCCCTTTACATTGCATTATTTAACATTATTATAAGGTTCACATATACCTTCTTGCCAAAACAAGTAAATATCTTTATTCCATAATTTCCATTTCTTCGTACTCATTAAGCATTTACATATGATGAAGTGCATAAAATGCTCATCACCAACCAGATATCTTACCATGATATTAACATATTAAACAATGAATACCAGTAAATTTGCATTTACGGTACAACAACAATCACCAAATCCATAATTAAACAATTAAAAAAAAAAAAAAATCAAATGCAAGACCTGCCTGAGATCACAGAAGCCCAATCATCCTTAAAAAGGAAGCCGGAATTCCTCAGCATCTTCCTACAAGCCTCCAAGATCCGATCTTGAACCTCTAAATCCAGCAATCTCAAGCCTGCTGTCGCCATGAGCCGCAAATCCGTCTGCCGCCATCTATCCCGAGGCACTGTTCTCTTCGCGAACTCCAGCAGATCAACCAAACCCTGTCCGGCGTCTTCCGGGCTGCTGACGTAAGCCGAGAGCCCGGGGACTGCCTTCATCGCCGCCGTCAGAGTAAAATCGACGGCAGGGATGCTGCTACGAAGTGGCGTGCAGTAAGCGAACACGTGGATCCGCGACCCAGTGCTCCCGCCATCGATGATGATCGCGTATCGAGTCCGCTGAAATTTCGAGTAGAAAAAATAAAAGAATACTACAAAAATTAGGAGAAGGAGGAGAAAGAAGCGAAGGTTGCGGCGGAGATAGTTGGGACGAGCGATGAATTTTTGGCGATGATGCATCTGGGGGGTTGGATCGGGAACGGACGGCGGGGCTCGAGCATTCTGTCTTCGCATCAATGAGTTGTGATGTTCTTACTAGCACGGCGGCGGAGGAGGCGGAATTCCGTCCATGCGCCGCCGTGGACTTTTGAGAGACTGTCGTCGTCGCCGGCCTTCTTCTTTCTTGTCAACCAAACTTGTAGCCCAGTTGATTAGAAGGCCTGACAATAAAGCCTATCTAAAAATTAAAAACCATTTTGAGATTCCTAAACATATTTGATATTTATGCATTTAAAATATACCTAAAATAATTGGCTATCGCTGACACCTTACAGGAAGCTGGTGTTCTGATTCATACTTTTTGGTTTCAGATTCGACATTTTATTAAAATTAAATCTACTAATAAAATAATATTTTTTTACATAAGTTTTGATACTCAGATTTTATACAATAACTCAAACTTAAATATACAAATAAATTTAAAATTGTAATACATTGTTTTGTCAAAGTCTAAGCAGATTGCTTAGGTAGGAGGTATGTTGGAATCTAATCATTCTTTTTCATGCTGAGGCTGCTTACTTTTGTTTGGCCACTCAGCGAGGAGACTGGGAATTGTTTTATTCTATCAGAGCATGGCCACTCATGCTTTAGTTTTATTTTTAATCCTGTCCTGTCTACTGCTTCTTGGAATTTTTAATTTTTAATTTTTTTTTTAACCTGAACTTAGATCAAAATTAAATAATCTTATCTTGAAGGTGGGAACTAACAGCATTTTTCAGGTTTGCATTTAGCCATCTATAGAGGGATGTGAATGTGGCTGGCTGAGGTAAGCAAGAAGGGAAGTGCTTTGAACCTCTAAATTTGAACAGAACTCTAAAGACTCTTTAAATTGATGTGGCGATCATCTCCCTTTTCCTAGATTTTTTTTTCTTTTAATGCTCACATTTAGAATATGCAAGTTAGGAAAGACACAGAGTAACTAAAGTGTGAATATTCCACCTAGTTAGCTATTTGGGGTTGCTAATGTGGTGGCTGGACAGGACACTAGTACTTCATGCCTGGTTCGGGACGCACATCAGACCATGATTTTACTTCTTGATCAAGGTCCTTATCCAATGTGAGCTGAAGGATCGTGGTTAGAAAATAATACATTCAGTAACATCGGGATTGGTGCGCCGAGAAGGTTTCGCCTCATTATCTTAAAAAAAAAAAAAAGTGCGAATATTCTAACATTCTCTGGTGGTAGCAGGAGAGCCGAATGGATACTTCTTCCTCATTCGTTACCTTCTGCCTGGTAATTTAGAATACAGCAAAAGGATTCGTTACTTTTGCTGATACAAGCCAAGTTTGCTTCTTCTTGAGATTGAGCAGCCATTGGAATTATGCCATCACTTTTCCTAGCTTTCTAAAAAAGCAAGGCTAACATTGCAAATTCTTCCAATCTCTATTCAAATCCATTGGATCTTTTGATGTAGAACTGGACTTTTTTGCAAGATGATGCACTTGGACGTGCTCTTAAAGCATACTTTAAAAAAAGTTGAAAATTCTTATCCAAAGTAAAACAATTTTCTTTTCTGATAGATTTTGAAAGACAGGCTGAGGTGCTTTTGACATGTTTTCGGATCGACGAACAGGTGACAAGCTTGGAAAAAGTATGTATTACTCTTTCTGACAGGAGTCATGATAGATGACTAATTAAAACTTGAGAATATTTCTTTTCTCATGTGAATCGTTTCTTGTTAAATGAATCTTTATGTCTGAGTATTGTTTATACATAATGTCTATGATACATCGAGTCGAGCAACTAATTAAGGGAAAGCAGAATGACTATTTGGGAATTATGCTTCCTCCTTTCAATCCCGAAAAGCATCTGGTGGAAATTTCATCATCTACTTTTAGTGACATGTACCAGCACGTTTAAGTTGTGATAGAGTTTCAGTAGATGTGCGCAACATTTTTAAACATTTCAGTGCTTGCTTTATGTGGTAAGCATTTTCACTTGGGAATTAATTTGAAAGGCAGTCAATTCTGCTTGTTGCCTACAGATTAGGAGAAAAGCATGTATTATTAGCATCAAACTTACCATGAAATTACTTTGCTTACTGCATCATGAATTTCTGTGAATAATTACTTGTGATCAAGAATACATCATAAAAGCTTGAAGAAAACAGAAGGGCAGAGAGCATCTTCCACCAACAGGAAGGCAAACAATGCGATTTAAAATCAGATGTATTAGATGACTTACATTCTAGATCCTTTGTTCCCACCATAGGGGAGAATCACGTAGAAATTGGCGTAGAATTTTTAACTTCTACAATCTTGCGTACTGCTAATGCTATGAAGGAGATCTACCAGAACGTGTTTTTTTTTTTTAAAGTTATGTATAAAATACATATATATTGGCTTTGTTGTAAACTGCCGTTCAATACTTTTATTCTCAGGTTTAGAAATATTCTGCATTCGTAATGCCCTCTCACGAGTGTGGTTAAGCTTCTTGTTGTTTTTCCTCATGGATGCAAACTTCTTCATTAAAGGTTACCCTGACGTCGGTGAGCTAGCATTTGGGAATAAGGGGAGAATTTTAGCAGTCATCATGTTCATGCAGTCGAAGTTTAGATTGCAGCTATTGCATTCTTAGTACGTGAAGGTGACAACTTAGCAAAGCTCTTCCCAAATGCAAATTTTAGTATTGGGAGGATAGAGATTGGAGCAAGCAAGGATTTGTTCTGTTTACTATGCCATGGTTTTACGAATGACATGGCTATGAAGTTCGGAGATGCTTGTTCGGTTACGGTAGTAGTAGTTTTGGCATGTCGTAATGTTAATGCTGGTGTCTTTTTTTGGTGGGAGCGGTTGATGGTGTTGGAGTTTACGAAAGTGGAGTTGTAATAAATTGGAGATGGATTCTCACTGCTATGACTTCATTCGCCTTCTGCTTTATCGCCATGTGGTCTTTCTTATCGTATATATACATCTATGAAAGACAAGGTTCCCTAGAGAAAGTTCTACGCACATGTGGCGAACAATCACTTCTGTAGAAGAAGTGCCTGCTGGAGCAACCCAAAACCAAAAAGTTTCCCAAAATTTCCCGAGAAGCAATCAAATTCACGTTGAATACAACCTTTGATGTAAGTTAAATTAAGTGAAGTCTCAGATAGGACTCTGATAAATCCTCCAATAAAACAAGCATTGTTGTTCCAACCAGCTGGTTTGTCGTCTCAAAGCAAAGGCTCATCAACACCATCATCAAACACTCATCGCGACCAGCATATTGATGTTCAAGACTGCATAAAGAATCTCGTTAACATAACCAACTGGTGACATATACGAGTTGATCATCAAGTATCATATTAAAGTATTTCATTATATACATCTCCTAAATGCAAATCCTCCAAAGTTTCAAGAAACTATACTGTTATGCTGTATGCCTGAACTTTGTTCTGCATCGAAAGTGAATTATGCGACTTTACAAAGTGAAGTTCATGGCTTCTTGAGAATTTCTTGGAGCTCTGTAATTACTGGTAAAATCTAGTCATTAGTGCCATGACAACATTTTCAGTTCCGGGTTTTGGTCAATTGGTGAAGTGGGGGAGAGTGCTTCACTCCACCATAATTCCAGACCAAACTTTCAGTATAATTGGTGTTGCTTCCACCAATGAAGGTCATCCAATCCTAAAAGATTTGGAGTCAGATCCCACTAACCCAATTTTATGTTCTTAGTGCCTTTTCATTGTTCTCATGGTGGATCTAAGTGTTTTCAGCAATTTTTGTAACCCACGATTGCAAGCAAGGACTTTTTTAGGATGAAGCATGTCAGTTTGCAATAAGAAAGTCTAATAAACTTAAATATTACTCTCTTTTTTTTTGCCTGATGGAAGGGGAATGAAAGATTTGTTTATCTTGCCAAAAAAAAAAAAAAAAACTAACAAATCAAAAGGTTACAATATATCTTATACTGCATCAAATCTCTTAAGACAGTAATGATATATGATCTAGAGGCTCCATGTGGTACACGCTACTGCAGGATGATTTCTTTGGAAACAATTCCGAATTCAATATTTGATTATTATTTAATAGAAGTCTCTAGGCTGAGATCTTTCTAGGAACAAGTCATGCTTCACGACTGTTGAAAACATGATGCAATCTAGATTTCATAAGGCAAAACGATCGATTTGGTAAAAGTTTTTTGTCTTTTGTTTTGTTTTTTTTTTTTTTTTGAAAAATCCGATTTGGTAAAAGTAATAAATATTATATGTAAGAAATAAATCCTTTTTTTTTCTTTTTTGGAGAAAAAACACTGCCCGCAATAATAGACTATCGTTGTAGTCTGCTATGAGACGAATAATAGACTATTGTGGTTTTTAATATCTTATATAGAAAACCTAATAATCTTAGCTTTTGAAGTTCTCAAAAAGCAAGCTTTTTTTCTGGAAAAAGAAAAAGAAAACAAAAAAAACTTTGCACTCTATCATTTTAAAGAGTATGTATATAAAACGAACTACTGTGTCTTCATAAAGTATTGAACTCTTCAACATATTATAGCATTTTTTTTTTTTTTCTTTCTAAAGGACTTTGAAAGACAGCAATAGGTGCTTTAGATATGTGGTTGTGTAGACGAAGAAGGCTATTGATTCATCATTTCTAAAAGTAGTACTTTGGGATAAAAAGATAGATTCTCTAAATACTTGACATATAGTTTTATTTTGATATTTGTTGAGAACGAGATTCGAACTATATCATCACAAACACTAAGCTAGCATGTTTTTCCCGCTTATGATACACAAATAAGTGTAAAGAAGCTTTTCATCAATATTTGAATAATTAAGCTTATGATTTCTGATCCTTATAAAGAGAAAAATTTCGTCGCAGACTTGAAGTATGCATACGTCGTGACTAGACATTATCACAATAGTTTGCAAAACCTAACAAACAGCTGTAAATCTTTTACGGTTTTTGACTCGGTAAACCAGGACACATAGGACGGACAATGAAATTTTTACTTCATGAAGTAGAGATATCAGGTTCGAATCCTACAAACACCAGCTGTAAGGTGCACGAGATTTATACTTTTAGGTGGCACAAGCCTTCGGACCTGTCCTGACCGAAAGGTTGTGGTTCTAGGTTGGTGAAACCCGAGTTCTTGCTATCCTTAAATTTATCTGTCACGGCGAGGATAGGCCGATTAGGGCATAGTTTTACCAAAGATAATCCCAAACAAAAAAAGTTTAGACTCAGTAAATATGGATCACTCTTCAGTAATGCTGTTACTGTTAGATTACAGTTATTTGTAAGTTGGTTTTTAGAATGAAAATTTACTACATTCCACGGCTATAAAGACTGAATGTATCCATCACTACTACCAGACCCATTATTATGAAGTGATATCCAACGAGATATTCCCACCTCTCTTTAAATACTTGTGCTCCCTCCCACGATGCCTACTAATTAGAACAAAGGACAATGGAGCCTCATTCCCCCTCAAAGACTGGCACGAGTTTCTTCCGAACTTGCTTTAATGGTATCAATGCCCTTGCAGGTGATCTCTTGATGACAATATAGTTTTTTCATTTCTTTCCCATCAATAAAATTAGCTTAGTTTCCATAATAAATTTATAAATTTACCAGGTGTTGGCATACTGTCAATTCCATATGCACTCTCAGAAGGAGGATGGCTGAGCTTGCTGTTGCTCTTACTCATGGCTGCGATATGCTGCTACACCGGCATACTCTTACAACGGTGTATGGACTCGAATTCTCTTGTGAAAACGTATCCTGATGTCGGCGAACTAGCTTTCGGCAATAAGGGAAGACTAGCAATCTCCATTTTCATGTACCTTGAGTTATACTTGGTAGCTATCGAGTTCTTAATTTTAGAGGGGGACAATTTGGCAAAACTCTTCCCTAGCACAAATTTTTCTCTAGGGAAGTTAAAAATTGGAGGGAAGCAAGGCTTCGTAATTATCGCGATGTTGATAGTGTTGCCTACAACATGGCTTAGAAATCTCGGTCTGCTTGCTTATGTTTCAGTTGGAGGTGTTCTTGCTTCTGTGATCGTCGTAGGGTGTGTTTTATGGGCGGGAACATTTGATGGTGTTGGATTTCATGCAAGTGGAGATCTGATTAATATCAAAGGAATCCCTAATGCTCTAAGTTTATATGCTTTTTGCTTTAGCGGTCATGCGGTTTTTCCTACCATATACACATCTATGAGACACAAAACCTTGTTTTCAAGAGTAAGTCGATACGGATTGAACTTGATTCTCATAATCTGATTTAAAATTTCAAATATTAAACAGTCCTAATATTGTTTCTTTTCGCAGGTATTGATCCTATGCTTTGTGCTATGCACATTTAACTATGTAGTAATGGCAGTGATAGGATATTTGATGTATGGTAAAGAAGTCAAGTCTCAAGTAACACTGAATCTTCCGACGCAGAAGCTCAGCGCAAATATTGCAATCTACACAACCCTGATCAACCCGCTGACAAAATACGCATTGCTAATCACGCCTATTGCTAGCACCATCGAAGAAAGGTTCGACGTATCCAAAAACAAGTTCATCAGTCTCGGGATCAGAACTCTTATCGTGATTAGCACTACGATCGTAGCCTTGACAGTGCCCTTTTTCGGGTACGTCATGGCGCTCACCGGATCGTTACTGAGCAGCACGGCGACGATGTTCCTGCCATGCGCTTGTTACCTGAAGATCTTCAGGAGTTCAAGAAAGATAGGCTTTGAGCTGCTGCTTTTGATAGGGATTATGGGACTTGGAACATCAATTGGTGTGATGGGCACCTTCTCTTCTCTGAAGCAAATTATACAAAATCTATAATCTTTGATCATTGCTACCTGTTTGTAGATGTCTCCAAACAAATATGCTACATATCCCAAACGTTATCTCAAAATTGCCACCTTAAATCATGCATGAATCAGCTATGTGCTGCTTACAAGTTAACTAAGCAAGGTAAAAAAGTTGGCTTGATTGATTCGGGTGTAATTTTTGGACAACTGTTAGGCACTCCAGCATTACTCTTCTCCAAATATTATATATAATAAAATCTATATCTATAAGCAACATATGTTGATCTCAAAACTCCGCACGAAAGTGTATTTACAAAAAATATCAAAGAAAAGCCTCGAATCAACAGAGAATTCTTAAGACATGATTAATCTAGAAATAGAATTTTTTTTCTATATTTGCTGCACAATTTGCAACAAAGAAGAATATGTCCCCAAAACAGCAACCACCGATCCAAAAACTAAAATCCCCACAATAAGTAGCAGCTCAGACATGTTCATCTGAGAGGCTTTGAAGATCTTGAGGTAACATAGGCAAGGCAAAATAACCGAACAAGCTATGCTCAGAAATGAACCAATAAGTGCCATTAGATATCCAAAGAACGGTATCGATAAGGCTATGACCACTGTACCAATCACCAAAAGACTTCTGATTGCAAGGGAAGCAGGGGCTTTTGTGAGAGCCATTAGGCGTTCTTCGATTGCGGTTGCAACCGGTGTTATCATTATAGCGTACTTTGTCAGAGGGTTGACTAGTGTTGTATAAATAGCAATCTTAGAGCTGATTTTTCCCACTGGAAGATTCAGTGTGACTTGTGATTCTACGCTTTCACCGTACATAAGGTAGCCAAATATTGCCATTGATCCATAGTTGAGGGTGCAGAGAATGAAACATAGCAGAAGTACCTACACATAAAGCATGTTAATTAACATGAAGATTTGCCAGAAAAAAACAATTGAAAATCAACATAGTATAATATGTGATTGTGCTAGATCTCCTAAAAAAATTTCAACAAGGTTACTTAAGCATAATATTTTTCTGTTATTTTAGTTCACATACTTCGAGTCATTTACAATTATTGGGAGAAATTTAGAAACTCGTAGATTTACAGCACAAATGCTCTAGCAAGCGAACATAATACAAAATTGGTACTGCTAGAGCTCTTGAAATTTCTCCAAAAAGTGAATCTAGTTTGACTTGAGCATCATATATCGCCTTTGAGCAGCACGAATTTCAAACTCATGCATGATTTTTTGGAGAAATTTGGGAGCTCTAGCATTTTAACATGATTTCTTTTTTTTTTTTCTTTTGCATCAATGAAACATAATACGATACGGAAAAGTCTACTGATCATAGACCTTTTTGTTTTCCTCTGTTACTAATGCGATATACTTACTTGAGGAAATTTTTTCTTTTCCTTCATTGAATTGTATAGGGTAGGAAAAACAGCATGACCACAATAACAGAAGGTATACAGACCAAGTGCAGTAGGCAATCCCTTCAAATTCAACACACTTCCTCTCTCATTAAATCCAACACCGTCAAATACCGCCGCCCAAAGGACTGAAATTACCACGATAACAGAAGCTAACACACCGCCGGCAGAAACATAAGCAAGAACTCCCAAACTCTTTAGATACGTAGAAGGTAGAACTACGAGAGCAACCAACATGACAAAAAGCTGCTTCCCTGCAATGCTCAGTTTCTCAGAAATTTGAACTCTTGTGTTTGGGAACAATTTGTCCAAATTATCGCCTTCTAAAATCAGAAATCCAATCGCGACTAGGTAAAGTTCGAGATAAATGAATACCGATACCACGAGTCTCCCCTTGTAGCCAAAAGCTAGCTCACCAATATCAGGGTAGCTCCTGATGTTTGGATGAACTTCCATGCATTTCTGAAGAATTAATCCAGTGTAGTAGCATATAGTTGCAACCGTTAGGAGTAGTATGAAGCTGAACCAACCTCCTTCTGACAGGGCATAAGGGATTGATAATAGACCAACTCCTACACAACATACATGAATAATCAAATTTAATTGGATTTGCAGAATAAATTTTCATGCTGATAAATTAACAGAACGAGATTCATGATAAGTTGATAATATTTCTGAAGTACACGAGAAAATTTAAGGACAGCTTCACACAAAGAAGAACTGCATGCAGGGGAAGTGAATATGTCCATATGCAAATACAAGGACTACTTTAATAAAAGTTAAAATCAGAAATATGAACAATAAAAAGACATAACATACGAAAAAGAATTTCTAATTACTTTGAAGAAAGGAAATTACAAACTAAATATTTTTTTTTTCAAGCTATCTTTCAAAATATCAGAAATTACCTAACATTTTTTTTTTTTTTTTTGAGCAGAAAGAAATTACATACCATCATATGACAGCGTATATTTCGAATTACTTTTAATGGCAAAAGTTTCATCAGAAATCACAAATCACAAATCAAAGACCTTTAGCGAATTAACCAAAAAGACGAGGAAAGGAAAAGAAAACAATGAATTTTGAAAAACTGGGGGGAGAGAGAGAGATTACAGACCTGAGAGAGCGTTAAGGCCATTAAAGCAAGTTCTAACAAAAGTTGAACTAGAATCTGCAGACGATTTCTGCTGCTGTTCTTCATTAGACCCCAAGTCTTTACTGCTTCCATGAAGCAAAGGTTCTGCAAGGAATATTGCATGATCTGGTTGAGAGGAGGATGAGGAATTCATTGTCCAAGAACACAAATACCCTATAAAACCGAGAAGAATTCAGCAAGTGAAAAAAAAAAAAAAAAAAATTAAAGAGGGACACTGGCGAGAACCCTAATGTGAATACTCCAAACTTGTATTTATGTAATGTTTATATATGGCAAGGGTATATATAGCTGTATAAAAGGTATACGAGATTTGATGGTTTCAGAAAACCTTAAATTCCAAAATTTGGTAACGTCAATCTCTAGAGTCTAGAACACATGAAACGTGGGAAGTATGGGACTGGGATCTGCAAGTGTTGTCGGCTCTTGTTTCTACTCCCTAATGATGTGCATGTACAATGAATGATGCTGTTCAGCCGTGCATGTTTTTCCCCTCATTTACATCACTTAGATGACCACAATGTGTATTTTTATCTGTATGTGTATATATATTTGTATATATGCTGGTTCTGTACGGTAATCTCAGAATAAAACAAGTCTCAGGTCCTCGAAGGCTAGCAGAAGAGAGCAAATTAGATTCATATAGCTTCGGAGAAAATCTTATCTTATCTGGAAATTTTTTTGTAACAAACAAAAGTAAATCCTACCTAGCAAGCAGAGGTAAGCTAGGTTATGTATCAGTTTGGTTCTTAGAAAAATTCCACGAGACAAGCAGCAATCTTCCAAGAGCCAGAGCTGGCGACAAAGATATATGTTGGCATTATGTGCAGGTGGTCAGACACTGGATGCCATTCCCGACTTGTTCACTGTCACCTTTTTCGGCCTTTCCTCCAGCTCTCTGCTCAGCATCGTGACCCACTGGTTGGATCTATAACATGTTTGTCATTTAAGAAAAAGACATGAATCACGAGATGCTTACTCGTAAACTGACATTTAGATTTAGGGTAAGCAACCAGTTCGTAGGAACAGAATCGCTTATTTTAATTAATTAGTTAATTAAGATCTCAAACTGGCATTCAGTTGTCTCTAATCACGTCCACTACAGACGCTAAGTTCAGCAGGCATGGTTCCACTATCTGAACAATCTCATTGTTTGAAACAGGACCTCGAATCATACGAAACTATCTGCGATCAACTTTATAGATCATCTATCAACTGGAAGATGTATTTATGATATGATTGACATGATCGGAACCTCCTGGGACATGGGATGTGGACACTGCATTTTGGCCGAACCACAGTAGCCGTATTTGCAGATAATCAAAATCTTAATATTAACTTAATTAATATATGAGAATGAATCCAATAATCGAGTGTCGTAATCTCCAGGTCAGCGTTTCTATCCGACATTCAAATTTCCAGCATCTCGTCTGCTAGCGAAATTTGAGCAACAAAGAACGATCGACAAGTCTCTCTGTATAACTCCGAAAATCTGCTAGCACGTCCGTCGTAGTCGTATGTTTGGAATCTGTACTCTACGAAATAAGATGGATGCAGGATCCATCTCGACTTAACATCCTTCTACACGAATGAAGATAATGTTAAGAAGGATGTACACGCGCCCGCCTTTCTTTGTTCTTAGATTTAGAAGAAGAAGACTACTGATGTTTCCCGACGCTTAATAACTTTTTTTTTTTTTTTTTTTTTTTTGGAGAAAAAGACGCTTAATAACTTTAATCGGAAGAACGGGGTTCACTCATATATGTGTAATGTACACATTTGTAAATCATAAATCTCGAATAGAAATGTGGGATTATATAACTATGCATTCAAGTCATCTTCTGAATTCTAAGCTTCAACGAATTAATTAACAATGATATGTTGGGAATCAATGCCGTTTCAAAATTGTACTTTTAGTGCTATAGTTTCTTAAAGTTATTGTCGTTGACCCTAGCCTGTACCCTATTAGACGAATGAGTACTGGAATTATTTTCATTACCTAAACAAAAAACATGTGGATCATTCGAATCCTTCTTAACCATATATGGAGCAACCCACGCGTATGTTTATATAGCGGCTGTTCGGTGGATATTATGAAAAGAGATGAACTCTCGTGTATCCACCGGAAATTTCATGAACAATTACGAGTTCTCCAACTTATAACTTCTATTACAAATGAATGGTCATTAGTGCCATATTAAAGGATGAGTGTTCTTATATCCAACTATTTGAGTTATTACTTGTAATCTTGTGTATTGCTCTTTTTCTATACGGGGTCAGTTTATTGCTCGATTCTTGATGTATGCTTCTTCACTATCTTAATGAATGAATCACTGTGGTGAATTTTTTTGGGTTCACTTCAGATTTTCTAAGAAAAAAAATTAATACTCGGAGCAAGATCGAAATTACCAAAAACACATTTAAATCGTTAATAAATTTATTTATCAAAAAAAAAAATAATAAATTTGAAGATACGAGAAGTGTACCTACCAAATCATAACGGGGACTGTCTATTTCGATTAGTATAAAAAAAATTCTACTTAATAAATCAGAAGCATAGTTTTATTTCCATCGTATGAAATCATAAATTATTTTGGAGAATTACAGCACCCAATTTATTGCACTTCTCATCCGCGGAGCATCCTACGAGAATGCGGGCAATGCCATCCTCTACCATCTGCAATGCTATCTTGACAGTCTTTTTAACATTATCTTTTTTTTTTTTGAGAAAAGTCTTTTTAACATTATCGTTCATCAAGATTAACACCACACTCCACCCTCCGTCACACTATCGACGCTGTGCAACACTACTTCCCACCACTCGCCTCGCCACACTATTTATTCACACTATCGACGCTGCGCTTCCTAGAAAACAAGTATGTATTCTGGAATGGATATCACCACCCACTGCCATAGCAATAAAGAATTGGTCCTCTCTTGACTTCACAAGTTCACGGCTATAACATTTATAACCTGTAAAACGTTAATAACTGAAGTACATCACTGGTTAACTATATTCTGGTTATTATATTGAAGTTGGTGATATGGATAAGACTGAGTTGCTTGTCCAATAATTTATCAGCAGAAGATGGACTAATGAAACGGCTTCAAGCTTAAGTAATAGTTCATATATATATATATATATATATATATATATATATATACTTAGCAGTTAACAGTGAGGTAGACTTAATTCATGACTTCATGGATGGCATCACGTCGAGATTTCGACGCACATTTATATACTTATATATACATGCAACTTGCATATTTTAAAGCCCAACGACGTCCTGTGGATTACTTGATGCAAGAAAGGCTAATAAGTTATATATCAGTGTCACAATATTTTTGGAATCTGCATAAAATTAAGGATTGGCTTACAATAATGAAGGAACAGTGAAGCTTGTTTGCCTTTCATTTAGCAGCGACTTTCTTTTATCTATATCTTGTAAAAGGACTTATATCTGCACTGAAATCGACTATGTTACTCTAAATTTTATCAGGTTTGGCTACCTTATAAGTATGAATCTATAAAAGATAGAATGTCCTGTCATCTGATCAATTTTTTTATCCAAAACTTAACGTATAGGAATGGCAAACACGCAAATGAA